>CM055910.1:49602243-50186997 GCA_029582155.1 Panopea generosa | reverse complement strand
TAAACTGTATGACTGATCAAAGTGAAATCAAAATGAAATCAAGTGACTCATTTAATACGTTACAAAATATGTCGCAATTTTATGCAGGAAATCTATTTTAATCTAACCTAGGCACATAGTTAGGAAATCCCTTTTCAATATATCATTTTGGTATGTTTAAATATATATTCTTTTGGCAATACGAGATCAGTGATATATATAAGCATGATATGCTGGAAAAGTTTGTTTATAGCCATATTTAAGATTTTGAAAAATCCCGACATATTTCCTTTAAGGAAAGGTTCTGAGTCATACACGCGACAATTCATCATGTCATGATGATCAACTCAGTCAAGCGTTTTTGAAATTTATCCATAGGTGACAAAGTTGCAGGCTAGACATGAAATCTCAAAGTGTTGACCTTTGAAGTGGGAGACTGGGTGTTAAGTGTGACATGTCGCCATATTATGTAAATCATTTTTAGCAAGTATTTATAAAAATCAATCTATGCATGACAGAGTTACAGGTCAGACACAAAATCTCACACAGACTAACTGTTGTCAAACTCAAAGTGTGACCTTGACCTTTAAGGTACGAGTGTGGGTCTTATGCATGACACGTCGTCATGTCATGATGGTGAAATGAGCTAAGTGTTTTTGAAATTTATCCATAAATGTCAAAGTAACAGACCAGACACGAAATCTCAAGCAGACTAAAAGTGTCGTCAAAGTTAAACTGTGACCTTTACCTTTGAAGTTGGAGTATGGGTGTTACGCACCACATGTCATGTAAGTTGATCATTTGTAGCAAGTATTTATAACAAGAGCACCACAAGCAGGTGCAGAGGCTCGTCTTTTTAAAATCTATTAGTAGGTCAAAGTCAGTTATGAAACTTTTTAAACAAGATGGTGATTAGTTTAAAAAAATCAATTACTGAAAAAATAAAACAGATTTAAAACAAGAGGCCCAAGAGGGCCCGAGGACGCTCTACTGACTCATAGTGGCCATAGCACTTTTTGAAATTCTCCTAGGCAATAGAAACATCGGGACGGGTCATTTTTTAACCCTAGGGACACCATTTGAACAAATCCAACAAAACTATAGTTGATCATCATTATTACATAAACATTTTGAAAATCTGTTGGGCCGTTCATGAGAAGATTTTTTAAGTTTTGGACTATTTTTAGTAATGGTGGCCATCTTGAATTTCAGATCAAAAAAAAAAATCTTCTGTATAGTCTCCTATGCAATAGAAATATCCATGTGAAGTTCAGTTTAATTGGGGTAGTCTTTCAGAGAAAGTGCTGCTAACAGATGACAGAAGACAGACAGACATGCGCCATCGCATAAGCACTTCTGGTGACAAAGTTGAAATGTATTCGATATAATACGATATATATTCGAGTATTCGATATAATACAAAATATTTTAAAAAAAAAAATAAACAAAAAATGTCACATGCCCCCAAATATGTCATGATGTTACGTTGATCATTTGTAGCAAGTATCATTAAAATTCATCTATGCATGACAAAATTACAGGCCAAAAATGAAATCTCACATAAACTCAAAGTGTTTCAAACAAACTGAAATTGTGACCTTGACCTTTGAGGTATGGGTGCGGGTCTTACTCGCGACACGTCGTCATGTTCTGTTGATCATTTGTTGCAAGTATCAACAAAATCCATCTATGCATGACAAAGTTACAGGCTGGAAAAGAAATACCGACGGAAGGACGCTGCGATTACTATATGCCACCCAAAACATTTTTGGGGGGCATAAAAATGGGTGGGGGTGGTGATAGGGGTGAGGGTCTTTGGGTCAGTAACAAAGTTGAAAAAGAGCAGAGTATTTGATTTAATACAAAATAATTTTTAAAAAAATAAAAAATAAAAAAAGGGCGGGGGTGGCAGGGGGTAGAGGTGAGGGTCTTTGGGTTGGTAACAAATGAAAACGAGATATTGTAATATTTTGTGTGAATACTTCTCTTCTTCAAAATACAACACTCCTTCATTTATGAAGATTTTTTGCCAACACCATGTTTTAAAAATGTTTGATGCAGTATATACAGTTTGAGGGCTCAGGGATGCTACTACATGGTGGATTATTTTGTAGAACAGTATTAGGCGAGCCTTCACAAAATATCAATCAGTTGCATTTCCTTCGATCTCTATATAATTCCTGGACTCTACCAACAAGATTTGTTTTTTAAAATCCCAAACATTTAAATTCAAGTTTATAATAACCTTTTAACCTTGTAATGTTTAATGTTGTGTAAAAATTGAATAACGATTATCAACATTTTGACAAATATGGAAATACAAACGTGGCGGATTGGTTGTTCCGTTCACGGTTCAGTATAGTTTTATTTTTGTAGGGGCTTTACATACAGCTATTTGCTTTTGTTTCTATATTTGATCTAGCCAAGTTGACAATCCCACCCCATGCTCATTACTGAGGGCGCCCAGCTATTCAGTTCAATGCCAAAAAGGCAGTAGCGGTTTCTCGGGGTACGGTAATATTCTCAGCATATTTAAAATCACTCGGCAATTAACTAATTACTATAAATACCAGCCGTGGATCCGTTGTCAGCATACATGTTTGGTTTTAATCAATTAAACTTGTATAATTGTATAATTTTGTCAATACAGACAGCTACCAATATTATATATGACATCGTAAATGTTGGAATTATTGTGCGACATGTTTTCTAACATATAACGCGCGAGAATGTTGTTTACAAGCGTTTGTTGCTGTTGACTTCCGGGGCGGCAACTTCCGGGTGATACTAAAATCCGACCATATTACGGCTAAACCGGCGACGTTCCGGCTATAATTTATATTTTTTATCATTTTCGACGCTTACAAAGGAAGACCAGCACGTTTTTTTAGTAAGGACTTAAAATAAGTCTTTGGTCCTTGTATATTGTATTATGGTTTTTAATTTGATAAAATGTTATAAAGATTCATATTTTTTTTTACATGAACCGCCATGTTTATGTTCGTATGGCGACATTGCTTACGCGAATGAAATTTTGACACTTATAGAAATGAAGAAAACTGTGATGCTATTTTTAAGATGGACAATGATTGCTAAACAGTGTTATGTTAACAGAAGTAATCACGGTAAATGTGCTGCAGAATGTTGGATAACAATGCGTGGGCAAACCTGGGTCTGCTGCAGAAAATATGCAGTGTGATATAGCAGAGACCTAAGTACACTAAGTCACGACATATTGTAACACAAGGTTCCAAAGTGGATGTGTTGGGAGGGGTTGGGTGAGGGTATAACAACCACCATGAAGGCTCGGTCGCATTGCTTCATCTTATTATAAATTGTGTTGTATTTTTTTTATTCCTATCATAAATGCTTTTTTTTCATAAGTTATAATCTAACTTATAAATATTTCAACATATTGAGAATCTCATTCTGGACAATGTCAGACAATACTGGGACCTAGTGTGGATTTTGGTAAATGCTCGATATGTGCTAGGTCTGGAGGAGAAACACGTTCTAATCAAGTTCTTAATAGGCTTATACAGAACTATGGAATTATCAAACTTTCTAGAGGGAGGCCAAATACAATAAAACTGCCGGAATTATCAAATATCGCGACTTAACAACTTTCCAAAATAGGAACATATGCCATGTCCATATTTTGAAAATAGTATTTTACATTTTTAAATAAAAATGTAAAGTGTGCACATTTTTTTCATAATAAAAATGGAGATACAGTTATTTGTGTACTGTGTCTACAATTTTGTTAGTATTGTTGCGAAAATGGCATTCATGTGTTTACATATTTCGCTTTGGACACAGCTCAATTATTGTTGTACTGCGTCCATATCTTATTATTTAATGTTTGTATAGTTAATGGTCAGTAGGTTAATCATATATAATTGGAAAATATGACCACAGGCCCATGTGTGATGAATTTTTGAGATACATGTAGCAGGTAATGTTTATTTTAATTATCGAATACACATAAATACATATAGCATTAGCTTTACTTAGCCAACGTATTCTTCTATAGGTTCTTGGTATAGCTACTGGTCAATATTAGCAATCATTTCACACAGTACAAGTATTACAACTGCGTTTAGAATTGTATTTCACAGTAACAGAGTTTCTAAATTCATGACAAATTTGGGGTTTATGGGTTTAGCATTATGTACATCTGAGAAAACGATACTAATCTTGACCTGTAGTCGAAATGGAATTAAAACAAAAGCAATATAAAAGACTATTATATATCTTTTACATTTCTTAGAAGTTATACAGTAATTTAGAAATCACAAGAAATTAAAGAAGTGTCTTTTACCAACTTACACCAAAAAATTCAAGGGCGGGACTATTGACCCCAGGTCACATAACATACTGGTCGACATTGAGGGATAAGTTATGGACGTTTGGAATCCAATAAACACACATATTTGTTGTGATCACTGCCTCATCTAACGCAGAATATAATTTAGACCAAGGGCATGTTTATTTCAGAAGCATCTTGACCAACATTATGACTCTCTGGCCTTAAAATAATAGTTGCTTATGTAAGAAGACTGGCAGGACTAGACCCGGGTTTTAGTTCCGGCATTTTTAATTTTTCAAACGTTACCTAGCTTAATAATATTGTACCTGTTATACTCTGGTATACATACTCCTTTGTGAATTACACTATAATTTCCTTCTAAAGCACAAACTCGCCACATGGAAATGATTTCCCGCGCTATGCTCGCGCACATAAAGCACGCGTTTCAGCGATTCAGTGAAGTATATCTGGGAACTCTACGCTTTACTTCCAACCACAGGGGCCAGTGACAATATAATTATATATCCCTATATATAGTACAATAGATACGTTTTTATAACACTATACATAGAGATACAGAATATATATGTCACTGGCCCATGTGTCCTCAACAATCAATGTCTGATGATTACTGGGAGGCGCTGTCGGGGACCAGCAATATGAAGTAGCAAACAATGAAATATGAAACAACAAAACTGTACATATAGTTTAACGAGAAAAAGTAAGTAACTTACCTCTGCATTCCTTCCAAACCAAGAAGAACACCAGTCTCTCACAGCTACCAGAGCAGAAGACACAGCCTGAGACACACGAGAGAACATGATTAAAGTAGATCTTAATTAAGCACTGAGATAATAACAAAAATTAAGCAATAATGTCTTTGAAACAACGTAAGTTTAGCCAGTAAATCGTATATAAGCTTTGTATGATGTTACCAGTTTGGCGTCTTAAAGGTGAGTAGTAAAGTTTCTTATTGCGAACCAGGGTTATTGAAAGATAGTTCTATGCCCAGCAATTATAGATTAACACCGTATTGTATGTTTTCAATAAGGTGTTAGTAATCAAACTCCATCTACAATAGAACATGGTTAAATAGCCTATAGGCAAAGTAATTGCAACTGAGTTTGTGAACACTTAATTTGATGTTGTGAACTTTAAATATATATATTTATTATAGAGCGGATCCAGGGTTTTTGTAATTTTTTGTCAGCAGATTCGGGAGTTGGCGAGGATCGAACCAACGATATCCGGATTGAAACGCCAAAGCGTTTACCACTCGACGACCAATTCTAACACGAACTTCGACATTAATTTCCAGAAAAATAAACATAACAGCGATCTTTTAAGATATAATTCATTCATAACAGTATGTTGTTATTATGTATTTATGACCACTCCACTTCAGTGCTCACTACAAGAAATAAGAATATTATTTTACACGAAACAAAGCGTTACTTTTTATTTACTACACATATAAATTAAGTTTGATAATATGTGGATATCATTATGGGGTCTAATGTCATTTTCAACACATAACATAATCATCAATGGTATATCCAGCGGTACTGTTGAAGGAATGCATCAGAATTAATCTGAGTAAAAACACCGTTCTTCTACAAGACATTGTGGTCATTGGACGGCAGTGCCTTGGATCACTCGATCAAGGAGGACCCAATTTATTGATAACAGTGGACACTGGAATAATGTCGTTCCATTAAACTGAACTAAAAAGATCATTGAAACTATAATGATAAAGTTTGGTTAAACTATTTTTTGTAAATGGGATAGATGCTTTCTAACTGTCGAGTAAGCAAACTGAGTATCGAGTAATTCCTTAACACAGACAGAAAGACTGACAGACAGACAGATAGACAGACAGACAGACAGACAGACAGACAGACAGACAGACAGACAGACAGACAGACAGACATGTTAGTAAAGAGCAGAACAGGGCATATTTTATTCATTATAACTTGAACATGTTCAGTTTATCGTTGTCATTAATATAGTAGATAAAGTAAGAGAGAGAGAGAGAGAGAGCGAGAGAGAAAGAGAGAGAGAGAGAGAGAGAGAGAGAGAGAGAGAGGGGGGGGGGAGGGCGAATACCGTAGTGTGAGAACATTTGTTATCTCTTACACCCACGTTATGAGGACAAGTTTTGGAATGTGAGGACAAACCCTTGTCCTCACTTTTACATTGGTCTATTTCGATTAAACGATGACTATTTCAGCTTTTGAAAACATTAATAGGCTGTGAGGGCACGTGTCCTCACAACATTAAATCTCACTCTCTTTATCGGTTGCATCCCATGAACTCTGGTTAGGAGTTTAATCTTGATCAAGGAGGCGCTCTCTAGAATGTCCTTATACTACGGTGTTTGCATTACCTTTTTCTCTCTCTTTAAAACAAAATGGTGGCGGTCCTCATACTACGGTGTTTGTATTACCTTTCTCTCTCTTTAAAAGAAAATGGCAGCGAACATGAGAAGAGTCTTAAATGCGGACGACTTAAGGGGATAATAAAAACATAATTATAGAGAAAAAGGCAAACGATATAGACTATATAGAGAAAAGGCTGAAGCTGATTGTTAATAAAGCAGTACGTTAAAGCATAAAAAGGAAGTTGTTTTACATCAATACAATAAAATATCTGCTTGAAGTCCATTTAAGACATTTAAGACATTAAGTTTCCAAAGTTTGTTACCAATTCCAAGTCGGTAGCCTTGGTAAATAGAACTTTATAACCTTCAATAAGTACAGCTATAGCCTTCATACATATACATGATAATCTAAAATTATACAAAGAAATAACAATATAACAATAAACGAAGTAATGGCATACTGTATACATTGCAGACTAGTACACATTTACAAATGCACTGATGTTAAGAAAATCATGACAATACATCGTTTGAGCAACTATTTTTTTGTCCTGAAGAACATGTAATTGAAGTAGAACCTGTTTCTCCTGAAAACAAGGTGTACGTACCAGGAAGTGTCCTGTCAGTGGGACCTTAACGAAACGAAAATTAAGGAACCATAAGGACTATCTCTGAAACAATACACACTTTAGACTATTTCAGACTATTTAAGGACCTGTGGACAGACAACCTATACTGATAGCGTGACATTTTATGCAACGCGTTGATGCTGTCAATTTTTATTTTGTCCTGTATAGCTGGATGTATTGAACTATCCGGCGCAAAAATTGGTGAGAAGATCAAATACCTGTAACACAGGATCTTTCTCTATCAAAGACTTAAAATAATCATTGCCGCTAGCGAAAGAATGTTCGACCAGAGCGCTTCTCTATGTTGCTCATTATTCGGGCCAAAGAAAATAGCGTGTAATGTCACATTGTCTGATAAACAACAGCAACCTGCACAAACTTCCATTCAGTAAAACGATAAGAGACCGTTTAAAGCGCCTACCGCATAATAACATTTATATTTCAAATATGAATATTGCCTGACAACCATCCATAATTTACATGGTTTGTTGACTTTAAATAGTTCCCCGGAAAGTATGCGAGGCATAGTGTAAGAAATTCGAGTTAAGCGCTCCCTGAATTCGAATTCATACGTAGATATGTTTCCTTAAGATACTTTTTCCACTGTATTTTCGAAGTGAACAAGGATGTACGTAGAAAATAATCAACATGTTTGGTAGGATTATGTTTACTTTAAGTCCTGTGCATGTCGGGTATGAAACCAAATACTTGTCGGTCTTCATTATAGAAGTAGTGAACATTTATTTGGATAGGTATAATGTAGCCTGAATAGCTGACCTAGAAATTGCATTTTCCTGTAGTCTTTTTTGGTTTCAATTGAGGATAACCCTAGACAACATAAGTCAGAATTGGCGTAAATAGGAATGTTCTGAATGAGTTTCACACAGAAGCGGTGACTACGTTCAAGTTGTAGTCTACTCGAAGGAGAAACATTATTTCATAATTCACGCCAGTAAAGTCCTTTGGGAATAACAGCTGACATATAAATTTTAGCACAAGATACCGGGGTAATTCCCTGTTGATTTATAGAATTGTTTATTATGCTTAGCAATGACCCACGACGCTATTTATCAAGAAGGTTCCCCTGTCACTGCGCATGATCAATATGTTTTCATATTCGCAATATCTCTCCTGCGAATATGAAAAACCCAAACCTCCATTTTTGGAGAGTATTGAACCTTCTTGACGTTTATCTATATTACATTTTTCTGCATTGTGAAGGAAAAATGATATTCTCTTGACGAATATACATTATATTTTCTACATTGTGAAGGAAAAATAACATTTAGACATTGATTGGTAGGTGTTTTTCGATCAGAGTTCTGTAAATATCATAATAATGTGACTTTAAAATTTGGTTTTACCAGTGGGAGTTTGTTATTTTTAGGTTTTTATGAGTATAACACTGTAATCGATAACTTATATACCTTCATTACAAAAATTGTTACCACCACCCCCCCCCCCCCCCCCCCCCCCCCCCTTCCCTTACACACATACAAACATGTATATGGAACTGCCATTATAAGAGCTTAAAAGCAAAAACATCAAAATAATACACCGCATTAAAATGCACCCCACCCACAAACAGATCTATAACAGTATACTGCAGTCTCAACAAACGTTTACTCTTCGAGAAAAAATGACAGTGATTGTTTCTATTTATATTTATTAAAGAGTGGTTTAAAACATGAAATATTGTTCTGTAACTTCTGTGTATCAATATTAAGTGTGTTTTTTATTGTAGAAATTGTAAATACAGAAAAGAGGTAATACTTTCTTAGCTTTACACAGGAAGTCTATCAGGGAGAAAGTCTTTGTAGTACAAGAAAGTACAAACTCCTCCAAGGAGTGAGATGTCAGTTCAAGTCTGACCTTGGACAAATTGATAGACTTCCATTACTTTTTCATAATGATATAAAATAAAGGCTTTCAATTGTGCAATGATGTGGACTTTTGTTAAAATACTTGGTATGAAATATGGCTTATTTATACAAATAAGACAATCATTAAGCAAAGTTTAACTTATAAACTTTTTTAACCCTATTTAGTTTCCATTCAGTAAGGCAAATTGAAATGAAAATAAAGAATATTGAAATACTTGCATACAATCATTCAGTCTGTATGTCAACTATATATATAGTGTGTTATTGTCAGTCACTTCACTTTAATTATTAATTATTGTATTCTATTTTTTTAATAATGTAAAACTTAAACCCAAAATAATACTGGTGTGTATGGCATGCTATAAGTACAAGCATTTAGTTATTTAAGATTTGTAGATACTAATTAGTTTGAACTTTTGATATATGACACTGTCAAAGGTTCACGTACAGCAGGCCAAAAATATAATTAGTAACATATTTTATGGTCATTTAGCGAAGAGAGTGGACATATGCTATATAGAAAATCGTGCATTATGTGTTAATGATGTGCAATGTTGAAACAATAGAAACTGCATTTCGTTTTATTATGAAAATCAATTGAATTTGGGTAGTGCTTAAAGTCCAGTTTGCATTCCATTGGCACCAGGATGTTGCTTTGCTTTTAGCTTGTAGGACATTACATTTCATGGGATGCTTACTGTATCCTAGGTAGCCATAAAGATGTGCACAACTGTGCTTATTCAAAGGGCTTGGAACAAAGTCACTATTCAAACAATGACATTAAATTGGTAGCTAGATACTTTAATATAAAACAAACATCATCATAGTTATTCTTTCATCTTAAATAATTTGAAAATATATTGTAAATTATACAATTTTGAGTTTTCATTGAAAGATGAAAAACATTCTCTAGTCTAGTTCGGACTTCAGACATTAATCTAGCCTGTTTTTCATCACTGGATCAAACTCAAAATTATGCTACCATTCCTGAAATAAACACAAACTTATTTACTTATAAAAGCATTTTTCACTATCCTCATTTCATAAATTCAAAACTGATTTACAATACGTAGTATGAAGCCTCCAACAGATACCCTTAGTTGGTATTGAACCAACATCTTCCATCTTAAAGACAGATGTACTTCATTGTACTATAAGGATGCATTTTGAAGCTGCATTAAACTTACACTGTACATTAATTATGATAGTTCAAATTCCTGTTTTATTTTTAAGTCTTACAGTAATTCAAGCTTTAAAAATGTTTGCTTTTAATTATCAATTTTGTAAAAATTAAATCGTCGCCATTAAGCAAACTTGAATAAACCGACAATTGAAAAACTTTTTTTCAATAATTTTACACTCTTTTTACAGCGACACACATACACATACAGGTATGAAGAGGTACATAGGTAAGAGAAGTAAACTTACCTTGACACACATACACTCCTTGTACATAGGTATGAGGAGAGAGAATCTTACCCCAACACACATACACTCCTCATACATAGGTACAAGGAGAGGGAGACTTACTTTGACACACATACACTCATCATATATTGGTATGAGGAGAGGGAAACTTACCTTGACACACATATATTCCTTGTACATAGGTATGAGGAGAGAGAAACTTACCTTGACACACATACACTCCTCATACATGGGTTTGAGGAGAGAGAATCTTACCTTGACACACAAACACTTCTCATACATTGGTATGAGGAGAGGGAATCTTACCCTGACACACATACACTCTTATACATTGGTATGAGGAGAGGGAATCTTACCCTGACACACATACACTCTTATACATTGGTATGAGGAGAGGGAATCTTACCCTGACACACATACACTCTTATACATTGGTACGAGGAGAGGGAATCTTACCCTGACACACATACACTCTTATACATTGGTACGAGGAGAGGGAATCTTACCCTGACACACATACACTCTTATACATTGGTACGAGGAGAGGGAATCTTACCCTGACACACATACACTCTTATACATTGGTACGAGGAGAGGGAATCTTACCCTGACACACATACACTCTTATACATTGGTACGAGGAGAGGGAATCTTACCCTGACACACATACACTCTTATACATTGGTACGAGGAGAGGGAATCTTACCCTGACACACATACACTCTTATACATTGGTACGAGGAGAGGGAATCTTACCCTGACACACATACACTCTTATACATTGGTACGAGGAGAGGGAATCTTACCCTGACACACATACACTCTTATACATTGGTACGAGGAGAGGGAATCTTACCCTGACACACATACACTCTTATACATTGGTACGAGGAGAGGGAATCTTACCCTGACACACATACACTCTTATACATTGGTACGAGGAGAGGGAATCTTACCCTGACACACATACACTCTTATACATTGGTACGAGGAGAGGGAATCTTACCCTGACACACATACACTCTTATACATTGGTACGAGGAGAGGGAATCTTACCCTGACACACATACACTCTTATACATTGGTACGAGGAGAGGGAATCTTACCCTGACACACATACACTCTTATACATTGGTACGAGGAGAGGGAATCTTACCCTGACACACATACACTCTTATACATTGGTACGAGGAGAGGGAATCTTACCCTGACACACATACACTCTTATACATTGGTACGAGGAGAGGGAATCTTACCCTGACACACATACACTCTTATACATTGGTACGAGGAGAGGGAATCTTACCCTGACACACATACACTCTTATACATTGGTACGAGGAGAGGGAATCTTACCCTGACACACATACACTCTTATACATTGGTACGAGGAGAGGGAATCTTACCCCGATTCACATAAATTCCTTTTTTCTTCTGTGTTGCCTTGAAACTGAGTTGTTTTTCTATTTTCTTGTTTGATGAGATTTTTTACTTAGGCGTAAGTTTTTCTATTGTGTTTATTGTGCCATGAGTAGAATCTATACATATAAAATCAGGGGCATAATGTTTAAATTCTATAGCCTGTTCTTTGGTCCTCAGAACCAACATGAAATCTTCTTTCCAAAGTTGGATAGAATTAGATTGTGTGTGTTGCTGCTTATATAACAGCACAGGATTATTGGGGAGTGACTGCAGACTTTGAACTCTTAAATGCACTGATGTTGACTACTAATATTTTGTACCATGGATAAACGTGACCTAATCTGATTCCTTACAGATTCTGGGATAGGAAGGAAACGAGTTTGATTTAAACCAGTTGCATGAAAATGAGTCTGTATGTACTTCACAGAAACAACCCCAGAACTTTGCACTATTACATTCATTCTTGATGGGCAGATCTTACCTATTACTTAAAACAGCATTCTTAATGTTAATACTATTTTCACTAAGTTTTGAACCACTACGATAACATATAAAGTTCTTGTATACTTTACCACAGACCTTTTTCGTAGCTAAGCACTTAAAAAACACATTATTTGTACATTCCTCATTGGATTTCCAACACATAAATTCCTGTTCAGTTTTAAAATTAAATGTTTGTATTGCCATTTCAGTTCCATGAATAGTCTTAAGGTGTTCAGCCATTTTATCTACTGTCCTAAACTTTTCAGAACAAGATGGTACACTGCAAGGAATTGAAGTCAATGGTTTTTCCTTTTTTTCTAATGGACTAGAACGGCATTTACGACTATGTCTTTTCAAACTTTTCTTTGAAGAGAAATACATATTGCAATGACTACAAACAGTTCCAACAAGACAAGAGTCTTTACCTTATGGTGGGTTTATGTAAACGTGATCAGTAAAGCTACTGCAGACTGCTACTACCAATGTTATCAAATGCTACTGATGGATCTGAAGTTATTACACTCTCGTTGAAAGAAGTAATTTTTAAATCATCTACAACAGAAGTATTACCACAATTAAGTAATTCATTTGCTACATTCTGGTAAGGAAATGTGGATCCAGTGACATCATCAATTGCAATATCATAATGACCTCCTATACTGGTTGTATACAAAATATGAATAGGAGCTGTTGATATGTAACTGTTTTGTTCATCAAAAGTGATAGTATTAACAACATTATTATCATTAACACCTTGTGTAACAAAAATATTACACCTGAAATGCCTACTTAAAGCGACTATACACTCAAATCCAGCATATACACCATCTAAAGATAACCCGTTTAAATCGTCACTCATTGATCCTTGGATAAAGAAATCATTGAAATCATCTTCATATTCCCTAATACAAGACACTGCAATTTGCCGTAACTCGGAATAACTACTTTCATGACCAAATAATCCGAAACTAACAGCTCTAAAAATACAATTGCAATCTCCATACACATGCCGCCTAATTATACCAAAATTACGAATATATTCATCCTGATTAAATACATCAAGAGGTACAAGAGCTCTACTACATGTGTCTACACATTGCATGCTGAAACTGTTAATCTGAAACAAAAGTTGTTTTCTACCATTACAATTAACTACAAAATAGTATGTTCAGAGACACATGCTTGTATTTGTGAAAAAAATATATCACCGAAGTTAATATAGTATTTCACAAATCAATATCAATTTTGATGTGCAGAAAATATTTAATTTCCAATACTTAATAAATTATAAAAGTATTCTTTAGTAAAATATACTTCAATAACTATTAATTACTATTTGAATATTTCAGTATTACTAGTATTTGTATTATCTTTCTTTTGTTGTTATACCTGATCAAAGGCATCTGGAGCTATCTGGCTGTGTAAACCGGAACCATCAGTCTTGAAAGAGAAATACATTAATATCAATGATCAAAATATTTGGAGTACACTCAGTTCTTTCCTTTAATCTAAATCAATAGGTATCAGGTGGGTTTAACTTACTGTGACACACATACACAGGTGTCAGGTGAGTGAAACTTAACTTGACAAACATACACCCTTCATAAACAGTTACCAGGTGAGTAAAACTTACCTTGACACACATACACAGGTGTCAGGTGAGTGAAACTTACCTGGACACACATACACAGTTGTCAGGTGAGTGAAACTTACCTTGGTACACATACACTCTTCATACACAGGTGTCAGGTGAGTGAAACTTACCTTGACACACATACACTCTTCATACATATGTGTCAGGTGAGTGAAACTTACCTTAACACACATACACTCTTCATACACAGGTGTCAGGTGAGTGAAACTTACCTTGGTACACATACACTCTTCATACACAGGTGTCAGGTGAGTGAAACTTACTTTGACACACATACACTCTTCATACACAGGTGTCAGGTTAGTAAAACTTACCTTGACACACATACACTCTTCATACACAGGTGTCAGGTTAGTAAAGCTTACCTTGACACACATACACTCTTCATACACAGGTGTCAGGTAGGTAGGTAAAGCTTACCTTGACACACATACACTCTTCATACACAGGTGTCAGGTTAGTAAAGCTTACCTTGAAGGTTAGTAAAGCTTACCTTGACACACATACACAGTTAACAGGTGAGTGAAACTTACCTTGGCACACATACACTCTTCATACACAGGTGTCAGGTTAGTAAAACTTACCTTGACACACATATACTCTTCATACACAGGTGCCAGGTTAGTAAAACTTACCTTGACACACATACACTCTCCATACACAGGTGTCAGGTTAGTAAAACTTACCTTGACACACATACACTCTTCATACACAGGTGTCAGGTGAGTGAAACTTACTTTGACACACATACACTCTTCATAAACAGGTACCAGGTGAGTGAAACTTACTGTGACACACATACACAGGTGTCAGGTGAGTGAAACTTACCTTGACACACATACACTCTTCATAAAAAGGTACCAGGTGAGTGAAACTTACCTTGGTACACATACACTCTTCATATACAGGTGTCAGGTGAGTGAAACTTACCTTGACACACATACACTCTTCATACACAGGTGTCAGGTTAGTAAAACTTACCTTGACACACATACACTCTTCATACACAGGTGTCAGGTTAGTAAAGCTTACATTGACACACATACACTCTTCATACACAGGTGTCAGGTTAGTAAAGCTTACCTTGACACACATACACTCTTCATACACAGGTGTCAGGTTAGTAAAGCTTACCTTGAAGGTTAGTAAAGCTTACCTTGACACACATACACAGTTAACAGGTGAGTGAAACTTACCTTGGCACACATACATTCTTCATACACAGGTGTCAGGTTAGTAAAACTTACCTTGACACACATATACTCTTTATACACAGGTGCCAGGTTAGTAAAACTTACCTTGACACACATACACTCTCCATACACTGGTGTCAGGTTAGTAAAACTTACCTTGACACACATACACTCTTCATACACAAGCGTCAGGTGAGTGAAACTTACCTTGACACACATACACTCTTCATAAACAGGTACCAGGTGAGTGAAACTTACCTTGGCACACATACACTCTTCATAAACAGGTGTCAGGTGAGTGAAACTTACTTTGACACACATACACTCTTCATAAACAGGTACCAGGTGAGTGAAACTTACCTGGGCACACATACACTCTTCATAAACAGGTACCAGGTGAGTGAATCTTACTGTGACACACATACACAGGTGTCAGGTGAGTGAAACTTACCTTGACACATATACCCTCTTCGTACACAGGTACCAGGTGAGTGAAACTTACCTTGACACATATACACTCTTCATAAACAGGTGCCAGGTGAGTAAAACTTACCTTGACACACATACACTCTTCATAAAAAGGTACCAGGTGAGTGAAACTTACCTTGGTACACATACACTCTTCATATACAGGTGTCAGGTGAGTGAAACTTACCTTGACACACATACACTCTTCATACACAGGTGTCAGGTTAGTAAAACTTACCTTGACACACATACACTCTTCATACACAGGTGTCAGGTTAGTAAAGCTTACATTGACACACATACACTCTTCATACACAGGTGTCAGGTTAGTAAAGCTTACCTTGACACACATACACTCTTCATACACAGGTGTCAGGTTAGTAAAGCTTACCTTGAAGGTTAGTAAAGCTTACCTTGACACACATACACAGTTAACAGGTGAGTGAAACTTACCTTGGCACACATACATTCTTCATACACAGGTGTCAGGTTAGTAAAACTTACCTTGACACACATATACTCTTTATACACAGGTGCCAGGTTAGTAAAACTTACCTTGACACACATACACTCTCCATACACTGGTGTCAGGTTAGTAAAACTTACCTTGACACACATACACTCTTCATACACAGGCGTCAGGTGAGTGAAACTTACCTTGACACACATACACTCTTCATAAACAGGTACCAGGTGAGTGAAACTTACCTTGGCACACATACACTCTTCATAAACAGGTGTCAGGTGAGTGAAACTTACTTTGACACACATACACTCTTCATAAACAGGTACCAGGTGAGTGAAACTTACCTGGGCACACATACACTCTTCATAAACAGGTACCAGGTGAGTGAATCTTACTGTGACACACATACACAGGTGTCAGGTGAGTGAAACTTACCTTGACACATATACCCTCTTCGTACACAGGTACCAGGTGAGTGAAACTTACCTTGACACATATACACTCTTCATAAACAGGTGCCAGGTGAGTAAAACTTACCTTGACACACATACACTCTTCATATACAGGTGTCAGTTGAGTTTAACTTACCATGGCACACAAACATCAACTTAATTTACTAAATATATATTTAAATTATACCTTGGTAATATCTTCATGTGCCTGATTAGGACTAAATTCAACTAGTTGCTGAGTTGGTGCTACCTGAAATCACAAGTAAAAACTTAAGTGCAAATAAGATAACCCACTAATATTTTTTAAAATTTTGGTGTTGTTAAACAGACATTTGATCATTGATTTTCAATTAAAACATTTACATCAATCATTACCGACTGCAAGTCTAGTAACACATGCTGTATCAATGAGGTGAATATTTGTATCAAGCTATATCAAATTCGTTTCAGGGATTAGATCATTTGGAGCAGTCAGCAGACACTGTGCTAATTTAAACTTTAAACTGTATGACCTAGACTTGATCTAATACTTGAAAGGACACACAGTTTTGTATGATGCTAGTCTTATATCAATGCAACAGAAGATAAAAACAGAGAAAAAAAGATTATAAGAAATATATTGTTTTAATTATACCTGGATGACTTCAGACAGTGCCTGATCAGGGCTAACAACCAGTACATAGTCAGTTGGCACTACCTATAATATATGCAAATATTTGCTTCTTTAAACCTACATAAGGATTTCTCTATGACCTAGTGGTCTAAGGCGCTGTCTAAAGATCATTGACCTCTCACAGCTAAGGTCATAGGTTCCAGATCCACTTGCTCCAAAACCTTCAATAGAGGAAGTTTGCCAGTTACTTGTGGAAGGATAGTGCTTCTACTCGGATTCATTATGAGGTCTTCTACCACCAATAAAACTGGATAAGCCATATATAGCCTGAAATGTGTTAAAAATAGCTTTGGTGCTATTGCCTTTGCATTATTTATGATTCATAAATGCTTCAGGAACTTTTAACCTATGGTTGATTTTCATTCTATAAATAATTTATAACGATTAAATGACAAAACAAGATTATGAATCAATTTTTTAAACTGAGTCTGATTATTTGTCATAATGCAACACCATGGATTGTTGTCATATTTATCTTGATCTTGGACTCATTATCCAAAAGGCTACAAAGGTAATTGTCAGTATATTTATGTATAAAAGTTTCAAGTGCATATTAATTGTTTTGAGGCATTTCAATAAAGAATAGTTAATCAACATATTTTTTTCTCCATGGGTACTTGTATTGTTTTATTTACCAAAAATAACTGTGAATGTATGAAATGAGATTATTAAAATACAACTTTATTTTACCTTGGTGATCCTATCTGGTGTAAGACCAGGACTGACAGCAACATGCTGATTTTGCACTACCTACAATCAACAAAATTTAATGTTAGCTAAGTTCTATAGATCTATTACATTATTGAAATTGTAAAAAATATTTATACATAAGTTACATTTTAATAAAATTAGTCCAATCAATCAGACATTTGAAATGCTATTGCAGCCTCATCAAAATTTGATAGATTATAATAATATAATTACAAAATGTCATTCACACACAAATTCAGTGAATCCTGGGCAATTGAATAGAACTGATGACACAGCTCTGTAAACAGCGACAAAAAGTGTTCCTTTAAAGAAAAACATATTGTACAATGTGGGAAGATATATGTAATTGTATTGTTTAAATGCAACTCTATATTACCTACAGGTGCAATTCCTGGAAAAGGATCTACAGCAAACTGTGTTGGCGCTACCTACAATCACGGCAAGTGAATATTTCATGATATCAACTTATTTGTTTGCTAACATATTAAAGTTTTGTATGATATTATAATGTCTTTATTTTTTTGTCCAAGCAATATTTAATTGTGTTATTAATGTTTGTTTGAATATTTAGCATAATTATTTTGCTACTGATGGCTAACAGACGATCAGTTAAGCTAACAACTTGGTTCCTTGAAGGTTAACCAGTACCAGTGCTTGACACACCCCATCTCTGCAAGCAACTGACAACTTTCTTACTTCAGCATCAGTAACAAATGACAATATATATCAATCATCACTGAGACGGTGACTGTGTGGTGGTTTGAACTATGACAATGAAATGATAGTCAGACATGCTACTGACTGAGCTAACCGGGCGCAGCTATTGATGGAATCTAAAATGATATACATACCATTTAATGTATTTAAGTGTATTCATTTCATTTTTAATGGATATTCTTTAAATTACAATGGTTACCCTAAATAATAACACATTATTTCTTTTAAACAATTGTAAAGTATTCTCAGTGACTCTTATGTCATTCTTTTTAAACTCTATTTATAAGAATTTATTTTAACAATTAAACTACCATTATAGTTGTGCTCATCAGAAAAATCAACAACACAATGACAGGATCTGAAAACATAAATTACAATGGATACAATTATACCATTTTCAAAGATTGGTAGAATGTGGGGCGGAAGTCAAATGGATAGAGTGTTGGCTGCTCATGCATGAGGTTGCGGGTTTAATCCCCAGCTCGATCAGATGCCTCTCATAAAACAGTTACTCACCAGCACAGTTGGCTATATAATGATTCAAACTCTTTACCCCTTGACTGCAAGTGAGACACTTAGTGCGACATATTGCAATTTCTTGAAAACCTTGTAAAGATTTTTTATTTTGCTTCTTTGGAGACAACAAATCGGATGTCAAAATAATTAAAAAGCTGTGCATTAACACCTTATTTATGAGCTTAGTTACCAACAAAGATATTAACCCTGCAGTGGACGGATGTACACACACCCTTAGTATAATTTTCTTTATTAAATTATCAACCAGACCATACATTGATTTATTGACATGCAATTTAAAACTAAGGATATTATAGTCAATTAGTATACTAAACACTTGGTGTGTTTGTTGTGTGTGTGGGGGGGGGGGGGGGGGGGAGGGGGGGGGGTGGGTAGTAGTATGAGAGCACTGAATCTATGTTCGATAGGGGTTGGGGGGTGGCTGGAGTTCGATCCTCCGCCACGACTTTGTGTGGTGTCCTTGAGTAAGACGCTTCTTCTGCATATGCTTAGTACTGGTTCTACCAAGGAAGAGCGTGATTTGTCAAAGTTGTAAACTGGTACCAAGTTTCACAATTGTAGCCTAGTAAAATTAATAAGTTTAAACTAAACTTTCGTTTACATGTACATGATTGACTTAAACAAAACATAAACTAAGATTATCACATGTACCTGCGTTTACATCCAACCCCTAATTCCATGTAAAAGACATTATTATTACCGAAAGCATTAACATTTCATGTTTACTGACAATCTTGGATTTTAGCGGTAAATAGAAAAATCCGAGTATTCCGAATGTTACAAGTTGATCATGCGCATTGACAGGGAACCTTCTTGATATTTAGCCTCTACCATATAAAATTGCCGATCGAAATAATTTTTGACCAATTTGATATAGTTTTTATTTTATTAACGTATTTGATTGAAATAGCCAAATTTTTGTTTATTGATATATGTTTGTTATAGTGATTTTTGGCATGGTGTCGAGGCTACTGTCAAATCAGCTGACAGCATTTCGTTGTCGTTGACAACACTTGGACGGGTACCATCTTTCAAAAGGCGCAGTGAAAATACGACGTTTGCCTGGTATCTAATTTTTTTCAAAAACGGCAAATAAGGTATAAAACTATAGATTCTGAAAATTTAAAGAAAATTTGAATTTTTGCTGCGCCTTTTGAAGTTTTGCCAATTTTACATTTTCAGAAAACACCAAAATTACGAAACGTCCGACGGCGTTACAAATATAAAACCCAACGAACTTTGAATCAGTTATATTTATATATTGCATCATTATTCAATATATTTTGAAACATGAATTAAAATTTCGAGGACTTTAGTTATGTCATTATCTCTATATATTGAATTTAATAAGGTACTAAGATTTCAATTGAAAAGCGCGCGCTCCTTTAATGGGACTTTTTTGTGTTAAACTACTGTACAAAAATGAGCAGGTAATTCGGTGAATCCACGTTTTTTTGTTCTCGTGGGTCCCGACTGCTAAATCGTTTATATTAACCCCGCAGTTCAAGATTTTAATGTCATTTGCTAGATCGTTTATATATAAAGAAAAAAGCGTCGGAGACAATACCTAACATTGTTTAACGCCTTGCTTAACATTAAACCATTCTGTGAAATTTTCATTATTTTTTACAGTACATGACACTGAATGATAAAGGGATTGAATGGCACTTAATATTTGACCATGAATACCAACTTTTATTAATTTAAACCAAAGACATTCTCTATTTACCGTATCAAATACTTTTTTAGCATCCACAAAGCACGTGGATGTGTCATTGCGATCAAGTTTTCGATTATTTAAAATAGTATATAGTGCTACAAATATGATCCTGATAACTCCTCTGTTTTCTAAACCCATTCTGCTCATCACAAAGTATATCATTAATCTCAAGCCATTTTGTTAACCTCATGTTTAAAATATTAGCATACACCTTGCAAGGTATAGATATTGAAGTTATAGGTCTAAAACTTAAAGGATCACGTTGGTCATTATTTCCTTTAGGAATAGGAGTAATGGTTCCACTTAACTAATCACCAGGGATTACACCTTTATTAAATGAATAACTAATAGTTTTATGAAGCATATCAATACAGAACTCATTACGTAATACCTCAGCCGGAATATTATCAATACCAACAGATTTTCCCAGTTTCATTTTGTAAATAAATAACCTTATTTCATCTCTAGTTATTGCCTTGTTAAGAATAGAAAAGTATGGTTTAGGAAACAAAGGGTTTGCAGTATCTGCAATTATATTGTGTACAAAATTAAGATGATCATTATCAAAATTGTTTTCATCATTTGCGTTCAAAACATTTTCATAATCACTTTTCCATTGACTAAAAACTTTATTTTTATCATTTATAATATCACCATTTTGATCATATACTTCAAGCAGAATTTTCATTTTTCTGTCGTTTACAATTCCAATCTCTCTAATCTTTTTCCAAAACTCTTTAGGATTACTTTTATTAAATAGCTTATCATTCATGTTTTTGCTCATTGAGTTGATATATTCATTTATATGTCCTATTAAGTTAATCAAATATGTTCTTACATCACAGTAACGTTGTTTGAAAGCTTTCTCTAGATGTTTGTCTGAGGATTTACATTTTAACCATATTGTTTCATATTTGCAGACATCCTGCCAAAGTGTTTGTAATTATAAATTCCATTAAGGTTTATGCATCGACTTTTTTACATCATGTTTTACTAATATTGCTCTTCTCTTTCAATTTCAAAGACATTTCATTATTAATTAATTCTACAAAAGCAGAAAAAGCATTATTTATATCCGATTCAGTTTCCAAAGTGTATTCTATTTTTTCAAGAGTTTTAGTAATCTCAACAAATGAACTTTCACAGTTTATAAATGTCGCTAGCATATTATTGACATGGTAACGTTTTGGTATATTTTGGATATCATTATCATTATCAATAGCATTTTAAAAAAGTACTATTTGTACTTAAGTCAATATCACAAGTTAAAATAGAATGATCAGGAACTTTATGGTAACCCAATAAATTAAAATCGTTCATTACATCAGATACTGTGCGAATGGAAAAATTCTGTACAATTGGATAACTGTTCATATGGTACAATACAATAATCGACAACTGATTTCTCACGGTGAGAAACGTGTGTGATCGTTTTTTTCCAATTCAACCATTTAGAATAAATAAGTTACATCAATTAGAAAATCAAGCAAAAAGTCATCATATTTTGTTACAAAATCAATGCATACTCTAATTTTAATATTGTCTACCCATTCAATGAAGTCTGATTCATTGCCAATTCGAGAATCAAAATCACCACTAATTAGAATTGTCCCACAATTTTGATACTGATAGACCTGAGCCATAAGGTTTCTATAAAAAAAAGTTCAACATCGTTTAGTCTACTAGAGCCATCAGAGGACATATAACAAGTGCATATATATAGACATTCATCACAGCCTTTGTTTTTCACTTTTATCCACATTGTGTCTTCAATGGTCTTGTCAACGACATAAACATCATAGTCTTGAAGAAAGTCCCGATTGACAAATACACCAACACCATCCGACCTTCTGCGGGCATTCAAATGAATTTCAGCTCTATTATGGCCAATCCATTTGTAGTTATCAAAACTTAAATCAGTATCAACACGTAAAAATGTTTCACATACAGTAAATATATCACAATTAAAGTTTTTAAGAAAACTCTCTCGAAATAAACAGTTATCTTGATTTAAAAGAGACCATCTGCCTACATTCCAAACATCGACCTTTATACTCCTCTAATGGTTACGTCTTGTGTTGACTTTCCTACATAGATGACCATTTGAGAATACAAATTGCTCCGATTTACCAATTTCCCTTAACAGTGTACGCATATTGCTTTCAACAACCCTAGTTTCATGTTTTCTATCACTCTCTATATACACATTTTTGTATGTTGTTGATTTTCTTAATTCTTTTTTATTTGAGATGACCTTAATTTTCTGTTCTATATTTTCAATTGTCGCAATAACACCTAGCTTCTGGTCTCTACCTCCTTTTCTGATCGCCTTGACAATTTTTAATATATTTTAATTTCAATCCGTCTCTCACCAATGCATTGACTTTGTTCAATGTAATGGAGGAATCAGTTCTCTCTCTCTGGTCAGTTTTCAGGTTTCTGATACAAATATTTCTCTCTATGGGGTCTGAAATAGGAGTAGCCACTGTCGAGGCGTACGTATTTGCTGATTAAGCAACTTCTTCAGTGAGTTTTGTTATTTTTGGGTCACTCAGAACTTTTTCTCTAACTACTTTTATTTTGGAATCAATTTCACTTTGGACCACTTTTAACAATTTCTGCTCTAATTTATTTGATAATCCTTCATTTCTTGTGTTAAATTCGTCTCTGACTGATTTTATTTCTTCTTGTACTACTGACAGGATAGCAGCTTTAATTCTGGTTTCAAACGTATTCAATTTTACTTCGATTGTGTCAGATATCTCTGACTTAAGGCTGTCTTTGAAAGATAATAATTCCGCTTTCATCATGTTAATCATGTTACTGTCAGTGTTTGATATGATTTTCGGGGAAGCTTTCATTTTTTATTAGTTTCATGAGGTTCATCATCGGAGTCACCAGAGGGACAGCGCTTACGAATATTACTCTTTATTTCATCCGTATTACAGCACTCATGTTGATCACCGATGGAGACATGAATTTGTCTACAAATTCAGCATCCATGGTTTTGTTAGAAGTCATTTTATGATGTATGTTGATAATTTGTACAGAATTGTTAGCTTTAAAACGTAACTGTTTTTGATCGCCACGATCCTCGTGTTTGGTCAAGCGGAACGGAATTCGGTCAGAATCCGTTTTACAAGCGCATATGCTCGATTACATGTACTTCACCCACTTAAATTTACAGTCTTTCAAATTCAAAATTTTAATTAATATTTCAAAAATGTAAATCGGCACACTTCAAGAATACCTTTTCAACTAATGATTCACTAAGTGTCCTTTTCCAAAAGCTCAAATTAGTGCTATAACTTGCAAAAAACAATCACCTCGATAAATAACCTATGTTTACATTTGCCTGGTTCCCCACTTAAAGTTAAAGATACATTTCAATCATAAAACATGCATGCCGATACAAAGCACAATTATTTTACCTGATAAAGCTAAGGAAAAGTTTTTATCTTAATACTTAAAACTGCAATAAACCAAGTTTTCAATCTAAAACTGATGAAAACTGAGCGCTAGTGTGCATGTTTAAAAATATCTTAAACTACCGATTATCTCCTTTGACCAGATTTGAAAACGGATTAGCAATATTTTCATAAATGATACAAAATATAGCAAATAACTAAACGTAATATATACATAGATTTTAAAGTACGTCGTTGCAATATTTCAAAAACTGGTTTTGGCATTTCAATGCCGGATGAGGTAGATATAGTGACTAATTTATCAGGAGTTTGCATTGTTAAAAAATTATCACAGATTTTATGTATTTTATTTTTCATAAGTCGTTGATGATTTGGACTATTTTTTAACTACTTTACGCCTATAAAACATTTCATGAATAGAAAACAACATTCGTGTATGGTGACGAAGATTCATTTGGTTGGTAGATCAATATTAATTTTGGCATATTAACTAAGTACAGTTCTTTGAAAGTTTTACTTTGATATACTCACGTTAAGTTTTAAGATAAAACTTTGAATTCCAATGGCGTGTTAAGGGGTTATATGTATTAACCTATTTAATAATCGGTTTGTGTTTTAAGTAACGGTAAGTAGTAAAAAGAAATATGATCCGGTGCCGGAAATCGACCCGTGTTGCCAGGGTGAAAACCAGGATTCCTAACCACTAGACCACTCGATAATCACGTGTACGTGTTGGTACCTATCTTTGTATATGCAAATTGTCAAGAAATACTTCCAAATATTTGCCATTGATAGAATATACCGAATATACCGAATATACTGAATATACTGTATAACATGTGAAATATCCTTGTTTTAATTCATTGACATATCATTTTTACTATCTTGCCCAAGATACCATAGCATCAGAATATTAAATTTAAATAGTTCATCTTGGCCCGCAGTTAAGAAGTGTTCAAGTATTACGTCAAATAAAAACAAGAAAATTATTTTTAAAAAATGGAAAATATGTACCTGAAGCTTTTACGATAAGAAAACAAGCACTAGAACAAGTAAATGATATTTAATAATGAAACTACTTTACGGTCCCTATATAATGAAACTGTTTCTTATACGCAATATGTGTATAGCTTAGTACATAACTTGTATGTGAATGATATTTATGATTTTGATGTGTATTGTGTCTTGGCCATATTCATTTAAAAACATCGTAAATGACCAAAGGCAAATGTTTGCCGGAATTGCCAATAAAATATGATTGATTGATTGATTGATTGATTGATTGATTGATTGATTGATTGATTGTTATTGTTTCAAAAAGGATACATATATTCTTTATTTCCTCCATTAGCGGAGAGCGACATATATGTTATTACATAAAGAACATATTAAACATGAACATGAGCAGCAAAAAAACATAAAAGTTTATCAATATTAAATAGAGTAAAGCATACAGGACACTTAACATTTGAATTGCAAAACGCTACACCCCTGTACTAACACTCGCAGATATATGCAATTACAGACATACATGAATCAAGCGTGATGAGGTACAAGCAGACACGCATACAGACTGAAAAGGAAACATGCACATATACTAACGCCTTCAAAGACACATGAATATGAACACAAACATGAATACATACATCCACAGTTTTAGAGTCAACTCAATGCTATATTTAATCACTATACAAAATAAAGTAAATAAACACAGGCATATTACAATGGTTATTTCTTGTACAATCTTTTCACCGAATAAACAGGGGGGAAACTGAAAAGAGTTTTAACAATATCTGTAAATATTAAATGGAAGTTACATCAGTATGACTATATAACACTTAATATGCATTCACTGATGATATCCCGCTCCTTAGAAGATTAATTCATAACCATATAGTGAAATGAATTTACGACTATTTTCAGACATAAGTCTTGCTCAGTTTTCAGCTGAAGTATTTTGTTTAACCCATAGCAAAGATGAGTTATTTGGGGTTGCATATCGGTAGATATGAATCGTAGAAAACACTCGAATCCAAATACTGAATGAATATTATTCCAAAGCATGTGTCTGTTAGTTTCATTAACCGCACAGTCAAACACTAAATGGAGAGATAGATCATTTGTACTAAGTCCGCACTTATGACACGTTTGCCGGTAAGCATGAGAGTAGGTAAAACTTGATATTTTTATAGTGCTCCTACATTTTTCAAGTAAAAGAGGATATTCCTTGCTAAGGGACCAAATCGGCGAGATAATGCCAAGCGATGAGTGATAAAAACTAAAACGATGGAGATTCTCATCATCGCTCAATCTTAAGTTCAATGATAATAGCTCGAATGTATCTACATATTGTCTTATGATATATTTCCAAACATGTTTTGAAGGAAAGACACCCGATTCGATAAAACGTTCATAAATGTGAACTAAGTTGTAATGTCTTAATAAGTTATATATATCAGGAATAAACCCTCTTTTATTATACGGGTTGTCATTATAACGTATAAGTCTATTTAAAAATATATCTTTTGCCAAGAAATGAGATGGTCAATTACACAATTGGCCGAAAAAAGACAGCTTTCTGTAATCAATTTTGCTCTTAATTGTATTGGACCCAATAAGACTTAACGCTATATCCGTCCTTGTGTTTGAGAGAATGCCCTGTATATACCTTATACAAAATCTATGAGAACGTTCCAGTCTTATAATTTGTGCATTAGAAAGATCGGACCAAAATTCATAACCAAATAACGGTTTAGGAAGCACAACTGATTTATATATTTTAATTGAAGTAATCGGTTTAACCCTTTTTCATGTATACCACTACTCATTTAGCTAAAGAACGCTCCACGCAGTTTAGAATTAGCTTCATTGATATTGGGCAGGCTACTCATATTTTTTTCACAAACAATACCCAGATGGACATACGTATCTGTTTCTTTAACATGCTCAGATCCTAATTTCCAAACACGGTTACATACTTTAAAGTCACGATCAGATTCATTAAATACAATAACAGCACATTTATTAGCATTGTATTCAAACCTCTATCGGCATGAGTAACTATAACAAATATCCATCATTTTGTCCAATGCATTTTTTGAAAATGAAATCAAACACATATCATCTGCGACAGTGGGACTTGATAAATTTAAATCATGAACTAATATCCCTAGACCAGAGTCGCGTAGTTCTTTTATTAAACCATTGATAAAAATTAAGTACAGTGTCGGGCTGCTGACCCCACCTTGTCGGGTACCCTGTTTAACAGGGAACCAGTCCGAAAAGTGTTCACGAAATTTAATGCGACTGTCTACACCATTGTAAAGACTAAAGAAAGCCTTGTATATACTTTTATCTATTTTTAGTTCATTTAATTTAAAAAATAACCCATCTTGCCATATTCTATCGAAGGCCTGTTTCGCATCTAAGAAGCAAATATATACTTTAGAATCACATTCTTTACCAAAGAGAATACACTCTCTTAGTGAAAATGATGTCATTCCACAAGACAACTTTTCTTGGAAACCACCCTGCTGTCTATCTATTTCTATATTCGCATTACCCTTTAACCTATCTAATAACATAAGTTCATATAATTTAACAAAAACAGATGATAATGTGATAGCCCTATAACTGTTCGGGTCATCACGTGACTTCTTGCCACCTTTATAAAGAGTAAATATAATACCTCTCTTCATATGTTTTGGTGTATATGAGAACTTTAACATAGCATTATATAATTTCACCAATAGTTGTCTTACCACGTCATTACTGTATATTAAATGTTCATAACACACTTTGTCATCCCCGGCGGCTTTTGATTTCTTCACTTTACTTAATGCTTTCGTTATATCGTCATTTGAGAATATGAAACAACTGCGCCCACTAATGTTCTCTTAAAATAAGTGACTATGCAATTGAATAACCTTTTCAGAAATATCTTCCTTAAAGGTACTGTCAAAATTGTGATTATTGGATGGTGTATACAAGTCAGCAAAGTATTTGCCCCATTCATATGCAATGCTATTAGAATCCCGATAAACGTTACCACCAAACTTCATTTCATTACCTATTAAATTATTAGATTTGCTTTTTCTCAAATTAATAATTTTCCAAAACAACTTACTGTTCATTTCAGCAGCCTGGTCTAGTTCGTGATTAATTGATTTTAAATAGTTTTCAACAGCTGTCCTATGAACTCTTCGAAATTCTCTTTTTACATTTTTATAGTTAAGAAAACAGGACGAAGTCGAGATTCTTGGCCTACCGTTATTTATCCAAGTAGTACGAGCTTGTTTCATTTTGTTATGTAACGAGGATAAGTCGTTATTCCAGTAGGGTTTTAAAAACTTTCTAAACTTTGCCTTCGGGATACACATATCAGAAGCTTTCAATAAAGAGATTACAAGTGTGTCATATAAATTATCAATTTGTGATTGAAATACAATGTCAACTACGAGCAAGTTCTTTAGCATGATATCGTTATCTAACATATTACCATAGTCTTCTAAATTCAGAGTAGTTTTTTCCCATTTAGTTCTTGGTACTGAATACTGTGATATACACTCAGACTCAACATGCGGTATAGAGACTGCACATACAATTGGTCTATGAGATGAAACATTAACTGCATCGTCATCTAGAATTTCACATCTTAACACAAGGTCTAAATGTTCTTCACATATAATGATATGATCTAACAAAGAGTCATTAACAAGATCATATGACACATAGGTCGAATTAGCACCAGTACATAGACCCAAGACATTAACAGAAAGTAAATTGTGTACATTTAAAAACGACTGAATGCAATTACCTCTTACGTCAACAATCTTAGTGAATTTTCTAGAGTTAATATGAGCGTTAATGTCTCCCATAATCATAATTCGAACTTTGTGCATATACGTGTTTATAATATCAGATAGTTATTAAATATAATTTTTATATCGCTCTACAGAGTGATTACTACTGCTTGGTAGATATACCTGGAATATGTACATATATACATTTTTAGAGCATTCATATTGTATACCAATAATTCTGTCATTATAACATGGCAATGGTACAATTTTATTACACAATGCATTATTCCGTAATAATGCCACTTCCCCTTTTCGTACTGTACACATAAGCGGTGAACGCAAGTCATTATCACATACAGAGTGACTTTTGTATTTACTATCAATTTTATCTAAAAAGTACAAATCAGATTCACGCAACCAATGCTCCGAGATACCACATATATCAATATTCTTATCATTCAAAGTATCACACAAATATGAGCTACTTGACAAAATACCAGTAGCGTTCCATGTCATAATGTTTATGGAGTTAGCCATTTGGAAGTGTATTCTACTTATTCACCAACCCCATACAGGTTCAAGTAAGGATTATAGTCAGTAACATCTGTCCTCTGATTCAGTGCTTCTGTGTCCTCACAATTACTTTGGTTACCACGATTTTTCCATTTATTCTGAACCCCACCTGATCTACGCCCTCTATTTGCACCCTTAAGTTTAGACCGTGGCAACCATTTTCTACATTCAATACCATGAGGCCAAAAGGAGGAATTTTCTAGCAGGTGAGCGTTACCGTCATCCTCAACATTTAACCGTATCACAGCTGAGTCAAACGTATCGTTTCTATAGACGGACACTTTTGTAACCTTTGGACCTCGCTTAGCAACATATCTTGCGATAATATCTTCTGTGATTGACGGCTTAAATCCGCCAATAAACAAGCTGATTGGTCGTTTACGTATATGCTCAACAAAATCCGACTCGTCATCATTACGTATAATGTCATCAGGCATGTCATATACGTACCCATGGGGTCGCAAAGATGAATCACAATACCCATCTTGAGCTTCAAGTCCCTCATTATAATTTTGCACCCTCTTGATACTATTATGAAAATAACCTTGTAGATGAGGATTGTCACCCATTGTACCATGTGACTCATTCTGTAAAACCCCACCCTTGACACTTGAGCCCGCTTTCCGTGTATTGCGAGACGCTATTACGGGAATTCGTTTGAAATGTTGAACTGGGTTAGAAACAACCTCTGAATAGTTTCGAAATCATCCCCATTTATAATTTCACTACTTACATCAACTGTTTGTTGACAAGGAAATGCGGTATCTCTTGCATAATCAGGCGTATGTGCATTATCAACATGCAATGAATTCTGACAAAGAGGTACATTTTCAACAGAGTCAAATTGGGCTGTTTGTTTCAGATGAGACAAGGTCATCGTCACTAACATAATGACTATTATCTTCCTTTACTGCCACATCCTCAACTAAAACTCTTTTATCATTGTCTGATTCACCGCTTGTTGCCGTTGTACTTGAATTTTTAATACTAATAAATCATTGAAATATTAGTAAAACAGGTTTCATCGCGTCTTGATACATGTACGGTCTTCTTGCTTATTTAGTTGCTAATTAATATTAATTATTAGCATTATTAATCAGTTACATTAACAATACAAGGACGTATTGTCAGGCTTGCATGCCACACATCTGTGATGTAGAATGTCAATAAAATCTATACTTCATTCAACAGTTATACTGTTATATAGTTACAGGTAACGTTGAAATCCATCGAAATATCCGTTTTAATGTATCTGAATGTTATAGCATTGCTTCTGTTCTGTATCATCTGTCGCTTTCAACATGGGGTTTAGTCACAGTTTAACTATATGGCAGAGACAATATATTTTATGATTGTTTGATACCAACAGTAATATCAATAATATAACTTTTTAATGGAAGAAAAGTAACTCGGTATTCATTATTAGTTTTTATTGGATATATATATATATATATATATATACAAGGCAAATACAATAATATACAGTTTTCACAAATATATATACGTTATATCCAAAACTTGCTTCCCTTTGTGAAAACTGTATATTATTGTCTTTGCCATAATTCTGTTATTGTTGTAAATGGCCAAAGGCAAATGTCTTGCCGAGTTGCTAATAAACTTTGAAACTTTGAAACGTGTGATATATGTATTTGAGGGTAGAAATTCACTGAGCAAATATCTGCTATAATTTCAAACGGTTCCACCTGGTCAATCGACTTTTTTAATCTTTTTTTCTCTAATTTCACGGCCAACGTCTCTTTCAACTTCGTCTGTGTTGACTTTATATGTTTTACTACTTACGTTCTCTATTCGGATTAGCTATTTTTTCCAACTGTTACCGTACTTGGCCAATGTACGTCACTTTATGTACACTTGCAGTATTGTTAAGATACACTATTTGGCATTTTCTCTACATTATGCATAAACCAGTCAACACTTGAGACAAGACCTATTTTACTGGTTCGGAAAGAATGTTGATTGCTCACTCCAGATTTTACAACATTGATATATGGTCCGACCCTGTCGTCTTTCAAAAACAACATTCAACTGGAAACGAACTCAAGAGTCATTCATAAAAACATCAAATTCTATTTTATAGACGGTGCAATGACACACACAGGGTTAATTAAATGAGTCGACAACTTTGTGTTGGCTATTGTCTGCAAAAAAAAAACGCCGGTTTCCGGCTTGTTATTTTATTAAAAGATGATTATGTTATACAAAATTTGGCGTTTCTAGTAACCTATGTTTTGCTGCAGAAGTCCGGACAATTAAAACAAGTACCGAAGATTTATTTTCTAAATTTGCGGACGCACAGTTTTTTTTCTCTCGCACGGGAAATCTGCTTATAACATTCGGACCACCTCGCTGATCATCTTATTACCGAAGTATGACGGAATTGGCCGAGTATATACAATTGATAAAATAACACTAAACACTTAGATGAATGACCTATATTTGAACTAATATCGTCATCAGCATTACAAATAGAATATTATGAAAAGATTGTCGGTTGCAGTAACAGATCACTTTCATTTACAATACAATACAATAATCAGAATAAAAAAAGAATAATTTAGGGAGTAATGTGCTTGTTATTTATTTTGAAATATTGACATATATCTTTATTTCATTTTATTTCATTTCATTTTATTTCAATATACGACAATAGCATCAAACATATTTATATTTTACACAATCATGTTAAATCTACTGCAGATATTTCCATTTTATTAAAGATATTCCGAAGAATCCATTAAACTTGATTTTGTTAAAATGTTCCGAATGCTGAAATTATTTAATATTTGACAATGATGTAAAGATTTAAAAATTTGAAACTGAACTTTTTAACCCTCCTTGTAATTAATACAAATGTATTGTTATGATGTCTTTCTTTGTCATCTTGTACTAGTGTGTTCTTATTTTACTGACGCCGATGTTGTCCAGAGATCGCCAATTGTTTCTATTTACGTTTTTTCTGTTTATCTTGGCGACCACTTGTTGATTAAGGTTCGTCAGTTCACTCAGGGCGGACACTTGTTTGGTTAGGTTCGTCAGTTTGTTCTGGGCGGACACTTGTTGGCTTAGGTCCGTCAGTTTGTTCTGGACGGTCGCTTGTTGGCTTAGGTCCGTCAGTTTGTTCTGGACGGTCGCTTGTTGGCTTAGGTCCGTCAGTTTGTTCAGGGCGGTCCCTTGTTGATCTTGGTCCGCCTGTTGGTCGTACTGTGGTGGTACCTCTGCCCTTTTCTACAAAACAAGAAATCTTTGAGTGACTTATAATTCTGAAACCAACAATGACAATCTGATGATTATTAACAACATATTCACAGAATTTGCAATCGGGCTATATAAATTAGTAGATCTATATATCAACCTTAGGGAAGGATTATTTTTGTTTCCGAAGAGATTGTTTCTAAATTAATCAAAAATGTCGATTCAGGTTCAAAATACATTTTAGTTTAATTGTATTTAAAACCAATTAATCATTCCACATGGCAATGTTAAAATCAAATTATTTTCTATATTTTCATTCAAAGTGAGACATATACAAATTAGTTAAAGTATATGGATGGATTAGAAAGGAAGATGAAATCTTCTCTATGCCATGTATTAAATAGTAGGTCATCAACATGTTTATTTTGGCTGTTAACATTACGAATGTAACTTTAAAATGTACTTAACAAATATATCTTAACATACTATTAGGAACATCGGTTCTTATATGTTTAAGATTCTTACAAAAATCATGTGGAGCGAATAATCAAAAAAAAAGAGAGAAGTAATTAAGTTGTGTATATACATCTAAACCTGTATTAAGCAGCCATTTAAGGGAAATAGCAAAAATGACCTCTTAAGACATGTGGCTGCTTAATACAGGTTGATTTTAACAACAATTATAAACATTGTAAATAGGAAAGGTGACTGTTTAAGACAAGTGTTTGCTTAATAGAGGTGACCACTAACACAGGTTTGACTGTAGTATATGAATATGTATATTATCATAATAATACTAATTAACATAACTGGACATGTTCTGAACGGCATGAACAAAACTAAAAGACAGGCCGACATCATTACGTTAATTGAAATCAAACATTACTCATGTTCAAGGTACAAATGTCAATGTCAAGGTCAAAATAGATGCATTTCATTAAACGGACTAAAGTTTGTTTTTGTTTACTTGAGAATGGTTGTAAACATTTAATCGGCTTCATTTGTTATATACATGTAAGACAGGTATATAGGTACTCAATTATGGAATTATTGCATACGAAACAGTAATTATTCGCTTTATCTATATGACTTGGATAATTATAAACTAACTTTGAATCGAGTATAAGTTTGGTAATCACAATTAATCTTATTCAAATTTTATTCAAGGCTTGCAAATATATGGTTCTGAATAGTTTTGCTTACATATTGGCGGATTTATATCGTTACTGTGTTTAAAAGTCTTAAAGATATTATATTACTTGAAACTGTAAGAGAGAGAGAGAGAGAGAGAGAGAGAGAGAGAGAGAGAGAGAGAGAGAGAGAGAGAGAGGAGAGGAGAGAGAGAGAGAGAGAGAGAGGGAGAGGGAGAGAGACAACAGACAGACGCATCTGTTATTAGTACTTACTGTTTTTCATATTCATCCAGAATGCTTTGAATAAGTTTCCCATCTTGAATTTTTCTTGTCCGGGTCTCATGTGTGTCTTATCCCCAGATTGTCCCATACGTTCCTTCTTCTGTTGTTTCATGCTTCCATACATGCCTCCTTGTCCCATACGTTCCTTCTTTTGTTGTCCACCCATGCCTCCTTGTCCCATACGTTCCTTCTTCTGTTCTTTCATGCCTCCACCCATGCCTTCTTGTCCCATACGTTCCTTTTTCTGTTCTTTCATGCCTCCACCCATGCCTCCTTGTTCCATACGTTCCTTCTTCTGTTGTTTCATGCCTCCACCCATACCTCCTTGTCCCATACGTTCCTTCTTTTGTTGTCCACCCATGCCTCCTTGTTCCATACGTTCCTTCTTCTGTTGTTTCATGCCTCCACCCATACGTCCTTGTCCCATACGTTCCTTCTTCTGTTGTTTCATGCCTCCATCCATGCCTCCTTGTCCCATACGTTCATTCTGTTGTTGTCCCATGTCTCCACCCATGCCTCCTTGTCCCATACGTTCCTTCTTCTGTTGTTTCATGCCTCCATCCATGCCTCCTTGTCCCATACGTTCATTCTGTTGTTGTCCCATGTCTCCACCCATGCCTCTTTCCTGTTGTTGTTCCGATTTTTCCATCGGGTTACGCTCGCCGTTTTGGTTATTTTGTAACTTCTTTGGGCGTGCAATGGCCAAGGCACACATTGCGAGGCAAAGGAAAATTTGGACCTTCATCATTGATCTGTTATAGAATAAGAATAGTTAATAAGTAAGTATGTCGCACCCGTACATGTATTCTAAATACCATCAGCCGATCATTCAAATCGTGTTGGCTTTCATGCATGGGGTCGGCCGTTGTCCTGTAGTTTAAAGTTAAAGTCTCAAATTCACTTCCTTCTCACCGCCGAGGTCGTGGGTTCGAACTCAACTCAGATTAAACATTTTATTTGATAACTATGTCAATTTCTTGTAAAATGCTGGAGCTCCTACTCTGAACCATGTTTCTATAGTTATTTGTTTCCACCTGATCTATAGTTATCGTTAACTGACCAATCAGATACGTTTAATTTAACTATTCGGTTATGGGGTTTAAACGCCATTTTCAACACAGTTCAGGTTATATGGCATATCCAGTGAGCTGGTGGAGGAAGACCTCAGACTAAGTCAGACTGAGAAGGACCACCGTCTTTCTACAATTAACTGACAAACTTTCTAACAGACAATTTCTGGAGCGAGCGGGTCTCGAACCTACGACCTGAGTGGTGAGAAGTGAGTGATCTTGAGACGGCGCCTTAGTCCACTCGGTCACGAAGGACCCTTTCGGTTATATAAATTTTATGAACGAACGAACGAACAAACGAAAATAAAATGTTTTACGGCGTGTCAACACATTACAGTAATATGACGCAAACAGAAAAGGAGATCCATGATATACAAAATCAGCAAATTAACCTGAAACAAAGTTTTTTAACCATAAATGAATATGAAGAGTGAACACAGGACATTGGTCGCTGACAAAGTACATGAAATCTGAAACATGCATTCACGTGTTCTAGTTTGTTTACGTTATGTATAAAAAAAACGCTGACCACTCATTCTAGTTCTGATATTTAGTTAAAACTTATCTATTTTACCTCGATTGTTAAACAAACACTTACAACTTAGACAAATCACTCTCGAAATCTTCCTGGGTATAATCAGTACTGATAAATAAGTATAAACAATTCGCAATTCGATGACTAGCCATATTAGTGCTGATAAGTATGAATAAACAAATCGCTGACCAACCATTAACGTGCTGATAAATATGTATAAACGATTCGCTGGCCAGCCATATAAGTGCTGAAAATATGTATAAACGATTCGCTGACCAGCCATATAAGTGCTTAAAAACATGTATAAACGATTTGCTGACAAGCCATATAAATGCTGAAAAATATGTGTAAACAGTTCGCTAACCAGCCATACTAGTGCTGATAAATTTGTATAAACAAACCGCTTACCAGCGATTATAGTATTAATAAAATGCTCATATAATAGCAATACCAAGCAATCAATTAATTGTTACAGACATAATTCATATTTATATAATATACCCAGAAGCAAAAGAAAATTGATCGTTTAAGTTTCAAATATGGTCTATTCTATAGTACAAGTATACTTATTTTGTATTTTAGAATAATTTTAGATACAATATCAGTGCTCTTTTTGCATTAAGATGTATAAAAACTAATTCCAAACCTTAGAGTTTGTCCAGCAAACTACGCTTCTGTTGAGTTAGTAGGAAATACCAGATTTTCTTTCAGAGCAGGTTGTTCAACTGACCAGCAGTGAGTGACGTCTGTCTGCATGTGTTCAAAATCTTCAATTTATATAACCCGTAAGTGCAATATCGTGTTTGAAAATCGTGCTAATCTGTTTTCTAAAGGTAAACAAAAAAGTTCACGATTTTCTATTGTAAACTTTTGGTCACGACATTTGAATTGACAGCGTGCTCTAAATTTATTTTAAGCGAATAATTTGTTTAACACTTAACATTTAATTCAATAAGACTTTCAAAATTTAGCTTTATTTCAACAATGGCAAAAACAGAATCGATGAAGGTATTGCCATTTCTTCAACGCTTGGTCAACATAGCAGGCAACAGGGGCGAAGACACGAATTTGATATTGGTGCAGCTAAATATTTTACAAATTTAAGATAATCATAAAACAAGAAATAATGTGTAATTATTGGTGCGGCATACAAATTAAATGTAAAAAAAAACATTGGAAATTAGCTTAAAAAATGCCGCACCGTGCCGCACCCGTGTCTACGCCTATGGGAAAGGCTCGATAGATGAAGATTAACTATATGTATGTAAATTGGCAGATTCTGCTGGCAGGTTAGCGGGCAAGCAAAATGATTGATTGATTGATTGATTGATTGATTGATTGATTGATTGATTGATTGATTGATTGAATATTTAGCGTCATTTTTATGCCATCGAGGGCTAACAGACGATCAGTTAACTTAACCACTGTTTCCTGGGATTAACCAGTACTCGAGTACACCCCGTCTCCGCAAGTAACTGATAACTTTTCCACGTGAATCAGTGGTGAGAGACGAATGATAATGAGACGCAATGTCGTATATCAATCATCACGGAGACTGTTGCCGGGCCGGGGATTCGAACTCACGACCCTTGGATTGATAGTCAGACGCGCAACCGACTGAGCTAATCGGACCCGGAGCAAGCAAAATTAATCAAAAACGGAGTGTTAAAGAAATCTAATGGTTTTCAGTTGAATACATTACTCGTGAAATGTTTAAATGATACACATAGTAAAAACAATACAAAAGTGCACACACAAAATGAAAAACAGTTTTCATCGCAATTTTTCAGTGTTTCGCGTTAAATTTTAATGATTCTTTCACTGTCACAAGTGACAGAGTATTAATAATAAACAAAGAACCATTCAATTTTCCAGTCTCTCAGCAGGGAATGGTAAATGTCACTTTGGCAGCCTATCAGCAAAAAGAGCGGCATTCATTCTTCCAGCCTATCAGCAGAAAGTGCAGCAGTCATTCTGTTATCATGTCAGCAGAAAGTGCAGCATTCATTCTGCCATCCTGTCAGCAGAAAGTGCAACATTCATTCTGCCAGCCTGTCACCAAAATGAAGCTTCATTCTGCCAGAACGTCTCCTTACCAGCAGAATGAAAACCAGGACAGTTCTCAAAGTTGCAATATGGTTGCATTTATTTATGCACTAAGCATCGGCGCCGAATTTTAAAAAAACGTGTATGGTGACAAAAAGACTCGTAAAGCTATTTCAAAAACAAGTTCATCGTCAGATAACTTGGTCAAACGCCAAACCCGCTTATCAGGATCATTTATATTATTTGTTGAGAATTTTTTCTAAAAATCTTCACTTTTTACGCTTGCGGGGTGCGTCCCGACCCTTTATAGCACTCAAATCATGTTTATTGAACAAACTCCAAGTATCATTTGAAACGACTACATGATGCTTCAGATCTCAAATTGCTTTTTTATAAATTATTGAAAAATCGAAACAGTTCCCCTATAGTTCGTATGTAAATGTCTAAGTCCCCTCATGTAGGCAACTTAATTTGAACAAACTTAAAACCCCTACTCATAAAGATAATGTGTATCACATACGAACAATTTTGTCCGACCGTTTGTTGAGATTTTTGGTAGGTTTTTCAGATAGTTACGGAAGAACGATGGTTCTATTCAAACCAGAATGATGTTAATATACAGGTCTTCCTATGGCAATAAAATATAACCTCCCGACGATTAACTTATGTACAGTGAATATGACGTTAAACCTGCACGCGATCCTCGCGAGAGGGTCAATATATGGATAGACAGGAACCCAAAATATTAAACAAACATACATAATAGACAAGCAAATATAACGAGTAATATTATTATGATAGTTCCCGAATAAAAAGGCTAAAATATGGGACACGGTGATTGATAACTTGATGGTTAACACACCATTCCAAGAGTATCCATAATGACGTAAACCTAAAAGAATTAAAACCAAAAAGACATATCTAGCTTCCATATTTCTCTATCTTTATTTTACCCCTGACTGCTGTTATCATAGTAGGTCATTTAGCATGCACAAAATCACAAACGCACACGCACGCACGCACGCACGCACGCACGCACGCACGCACGCACACAAATACATATACATTCACATATACAGAATACATATACATACATATACCGAATACATATACATAATAAATATACATTTACAGAATACATATACAGAATACATATACAGGTACATATACATATACAGAATACATATACAGAATACAGAATACATATACAGGTACATATACATATACAGAATACAGAATACATATACAGGTACATATACATATACAGAATATATATACATATACAGAATACATATACAGGTACATATACATATACAGAATATATATACAGGTACATATACATATACAGGTACATATACATATACAGAATACATATACATGTACATATACATATACAGAATACATATACTGGTACATATATATATACAGAATATATATACATATACAGAATACATATAGATATACAGAATAAACATACATATACAGAATACATATACAGAATACATAAACATATACAGAATACATATACAAAATACATATACAGGTACATATACAGAATACATATACAGGTACATATACATAATACATATACATATACAGAATACATATACAGAATACATATACATACACAGAATACATATACATACACAGAATACATATACATATATGCATGCATCACTCTTAGATTTTTCAATAATAGTACTAATAATATAAAGCTATTCCACTGGCCATAGCTTCGTAGTTTTGAAGATTGGTTTGAGAAAGTTAAAGTATTTGAATCTTGTCCAATGGAACAATACCTATTAAAATCATTTTAGAAAATTGAATAACTACTCAATAGGCATTCTGACAGAAAGGTTATACATTCTATGCGTGCACGTTTTGTTTTCTATGAACTCTATTATCAATTTACAAAACACCTAACAGAGATACACGGCATCACTGTTGAAATCCGATTCACGCATCTGACTAAGCTTTAGGACTGGGCCCGATCAGCTCGGTCGGTAGCGCGCCTGACTATCAATCGACGGGTCGTGAGTTCGAATGCCAACCCGGCTATCGTCTCCGTAATGGATTGATATACGATATTGCGTCTCATTATCATTCGTCTCTCACCACTGATTCAAGTGGGAAAGTCAACAGTTACTTGTGAAGATGGGCTCGATAGTTAAGTAGTTAAGGAAATATCAACACTTGTTATACAGCAAGAGAAGTCACGCTAGTTTTGAAATTATGAATACATTTTGTTTAAAATACAAATTTATATTTTTTTGAAATGTCATCATACCGATAAGCACGAAGTCAATGTAATTTAACATAATTTTATGAACTACATGTACACGTTGTGTCATATGTGGCCATGAGTATGCGCAATGGGATCACTTTGATCATTTACAAGAGTTATGCCCCTTAACTACATACAGTAGAACTTCGATGACTCGAACCCGACAGGACTGGAAATAATAGTTCGGCTTAAGGGTTGTTCGAGCCAAATATTGTTCAACATCATACCATACATGTATATTTATATACATCGAAATAGGAATTCGGCCGGGATCAGATCGGTGGTTCGAGCTATATGTGGTGTTTCAGCCATCCGTGTTGGAGTCAAAAAGGTTCTGCTGTAGAAACAAAATTATGGATATGTACACCCGCAGTATTGTCATCGTTTTCTTCTTATAGATACATTGTTTTCAGAAATAGAGTTCCGGGAAAAAATTTCAAAACTCCCATGAATCCCTTTAAAATCAAAAAGTTAAAAAATTCGTGTGTTTGAGTCTTTAGAACTAAAAAGAACAGTCAACGTTATATCACATGTTTGTCAGCTTTAAACAAGTCAGTGGCCGTGCTGAAATGGTCGATAGGGAATGGTCGATCTTTGTCGCATGTTAAATAAAGTAGGGTTTTTGTTTGAACAAACATGAAATATTTGTAAAAGTTATTAATCCTGTTTTATCTACACGAGTTTTATAATACCGACTCGTGGGTCTTTATAGGCACATGTGTGTTAATGTTCGGGATAATATGCTAATTTTTCTAATCTCACGATACGCTTGTTATAGGCCGGGTCCGGTTAGCTCAGTCGGTAGCCAGCCTGAATATCAATCCAGGGGTCGTGAGTTCGAACCACCGCCTGATCACAGTATCCTCCATGATCGACCGGTTCAAAATAACTGACCTCTTATGCCGAGGTATTGAATTCAAGCCGGGCTCTTTCTTAAAATAACTTAATGTGAGACAATATGTTAGTTACCTGCCGTAATGTGAGACAATATGTCAGTTACCTGCCGTAATGCGAGACAATTTTTTGTCAGTTACCTGTCGTAATGTGAGACAATTTGTCAGTTACCTGCCGTAATGTAAGACAATATGTCAGTTACCTACCGTAATGTGAGACAATTTGACAGTTACCTGCCGTAATGTGAGACAATATGTCAGTTACCTGTCGTAATGTGAGACAATTTGTCAGTTACCTGCCGTAATGTGAGACAATATGTCAGTTATTTGCCATATTGTGAGACAATGTCAGGTTACCTGCCGTAATGTGAGACAATTTGACAGTAACCTGCCGTAATGTGAAACAATATGTCAGTTATCTGCCGTAATGTGAAACAATATGTCAGTTAGCTGCCGTAATGCTAGATAATTTGTCAGTTATTCGCCGTTATGTGAGACAATATGTCAGTTATTTGCCGTAATGTGAGACAATATATCAGTTACCTGCCGTAATGCAAGACAATATGTCAGTTACCTGCCGTAATGTGAGACAGTATGTCAGTTACCTGCCGTAATGTGAGACAATATGTCAGTTACCTACCGTAATGTGAGACAATATGTCAGTTACCTGCCGTAATGCAAGACAATATGTCAGTTACCTGCCGTAAGGCGAGACAATATGTCAGTTATTTGCCGTTATGTGAGACAATATGTCAGTTACCTGCCGTAATGTGAGACAATTTGTCACATACTGGACTATTTCAGACATTTCTCAAGAGTTATCCGATAACTGCCCCTGTGCAGTTTGATGATAGTGTAGATGAATCCAATTACTTCCCTTAGACCGTGATAAAACATACAGGTATCGTTCCGCTCTGACATTAAAACTAAGTTTGCGTGACGTGTTATATATGCCCTCGGGTACAATTTGACATGGTCTTATATATGTCCTTGTTTTGATAAGGGCGTTTTGGTGATTTTGATGTGTCTATAAAAAAGAAATTATTGAATTTGTCTTAAACGCTAACCATTTGATAAAGTTTAATGTGTAAAAATATAACATAGATTAATGATTTTAATGATTTTTTTTTACAAATTATGATAAACTTTGATATAGTTTATTTTATTATAGATAAAGATTGATTATTTTGCGTTACTATAAATAAATAAAATTATTACGGTTAATTGATTATATAAACTTATAAAAGAGACAGAATGACAATGAAACATAATGTCTTTATTTTTAAAACTTATTTATTTTTCTTCGATTGTGAAACAAGTTCTTACAACTTAGGCAAATCAAACTCGAAGTATTCATGGGTATGACCAGTACTAAGTATATGCGGAAAAAGGTGTCTTACTCAAGGACACCACATATAGCCGTAGCAGAGGATCGAATCCACGACCCTCCGATCATGGGTTCGGTGCTTTATCACTGGACTAAGCGCTCCACTATTCACAGAGAATAGTGCCGGGTGGGGATTCGAATTCACGACCCGAGGGTTGATAGTCAGACTCATTTCTTTCTGAGTTAACTGGACAAGTGCACTGATATTCAAATGATATTTTAAACTTTATGTTGTTGTTTCTAAAAGAAAATTATTACGGTTATATAATTATATAATTTTTTGTTTGGAACGGACATCTGTATATTAGCGTTTTTAATAAACCCTAAAACGGTTTTTGACCATAATTCTTTTTTAACAACTTCTTTTAAGAACCTCGTGTTATATAATCTTATTGATTATAATGTTACAACAGATTAAAAAATTTTGCATACAACTTCAATATACGAGAGGATCTTTTTTTTAAAAAAAAATAAACTTAAAACTGTAGGTAAGTTAAGAAAATATTAAGTTGTTTAAAGATTTATTACCAATACATTTAATTAATAAAGTCATCACATAATTGAGAAATACATACATTTGAAAACCGCTAACATTTTTCCTCCCGTTCTATTATCTGTTTATAAAATTTGAATTTGTTATCAATTTATCTGAATATCTATGTTAAATCAAATAGCTAATTTTAAAAAAAATGTGTGATGCCAAACTTGTGTTGAAATATAATTACTCAACTACATCCTAACAAATTATATTATTACCCCCAATAAAATTACAAGTTTCGCCTCCGGGCAGGGGTAGTCGATAATTAAGGTCATAAAAAACGCTGGCTTATTCCATTGTTTGAGATTTGAAAAACAGACAGGCGCTGGGCGGGGGGTCTCCGTTTTTTGTACAAGGATTATTAGATTTACATATTACTTTACTGATCTTAGATAAACGTTTAAATTCAATATGCTGTAATATTTATAAACATTTTATATTGGTTTATCATAACGAACTTGTATTTAGTTAATTACACGATATCAATGCGATGTCTATAAAACAAACATAATAATACACAAAATAAAACATGTTTGCAGTTAGAATATCTATTTCGGATTACTAAACTTAATGAAGTAATCTCAGTACCTTTATATTTCTTTAAATAATTTTATTTTAGTTCCGCAAGGTTCTTTAGTTGAAATATGAAATTAATATAAATCTATTCTTTAGAATATAAGTAAAATACATAAATAAAAACAACACTTTAAACTACACATAACTTGCAATATCACCATGTGTATAAACATGTCGGTACTGACCAACATCTGCCGGCTGATATAGCGACATACATGCTGTATTTAATTGGGTACTGTAATATGCTGTATTGGGTTCAATAGTACGCTCTATTGAACATACAGAAAATAAATCAGAATTACATTTTGTCTCATTTTCAAATCAAAATGGAAGCAAGATGCAATTATCATATTTTCTATATCAAAATATCATCGTAAAGAGAATTTCATTTGCAATGAACGTATGCGTTGTAATAGGTTGGCAAAAAATCACAACTAAGGTTTATAAGACATTAAAAGTGGCCGAAAACGTGTTTTGAGTATTTTTATATAGAACATATAAGGAGCATATATGCTGTTATAAAATCAAAAAAGGAAGCAAGAAGGCGTAAACTTATATTAATTTTTATTTTATCATGATAAAGGTTATATTTTTAACTTAATGACTAGACGTTGTAATAGGTTGGCAATTTAATAATGAAAAAGTTATAACGATAAAATTAAATTTCTCCTATATGTTTCTATGTAAACCAAATATGACGGTTTAGCCAGGAAAGTAGTAAAAACCGCCGATATCAAGGGGGGGGGGTAACTTCTCTCGATAAGCCAGTGGGATGTCTTAAATAGTCCCACATGAGTTATTTGCCGTAATGTGAGACAATTTGTCAGTTATTTGCCTTTATGTGAGACAATATGTCAGTTACCTGCCGTAATGTGAGACAATTTGTCAGTTATTTGCCGCAATGTGAGACAATATGTCAGTTATTTGCCGTAATGTAAGACAATATGTCAGTTACCTGCCGTAATGTGAGACAATTTGTCAGTTATTTGCCGTTATGTGAGACAATATGTCAGTTACCTGCCGTAATGCGAGACGATTTGTCAGTTATTTGCCGTTATGTGAGACAATGTCAGTTAACTGCCGTAATGCGAGACAATTTGTCAGTTATTTGCCGTTATGCGAGACAATATGTCAGTTACCTGCCGTAATGCGAGACAATTTGTCAGTAAACTGTCGTAATGTGAGACAATTTGTCAGTTACCTGCCGTAATGTGAGACAATATGTCAGTTACCTGTCGTAATGTGAGACAATTTGTCAGTTACCTGCCGTAATGTGAGACAATTTGTCAGTTACCTGCCGTAATGTTAGACAAGTTGACAGTTACCTGCCGTAATGTGAGACAATATGTCAGTTACCTGCCGTAATGCGAGACAATTTGTCAGTTACCTGCCGTAATGTGAGACAATATGTCAGTTACCTTCCACTCAATTTCACTCCGAGACGTCTAAAAAATGTAACGAGTCGAAAATGGCGGGTTAAACTCTTTAAAAGCAGACGTGAATATTTGGTTTTTGGTTCATCAGTGTAACTGGTCTGAAATTAATTGTGATCCCAAATAAATTCAGTATACAGACTAACCTAAATGTTGACTGATTGATTGATTGATTGATTGATTGATTGAATATTTAGCGTCAGTTTTATGCCATCGATGGCTAACAGACGATCAGTCACTGTTTCCTAGGATCCTGATAGGCTAACCATTACTCGAGCAAACCCTATCTCCGCAAGTAACTGATAACGTTTCCACTTGAATCAGCGGTGAGAGACAACTGATAATGAGACGCAATGTCGTATATCAATCATCACGGAGATTGTAGCCGGGCGCGGAATCGAACTCACGACCCCTAGATTGATAGTCAGACACGTTACCGACTGAATGCAAGACTTTAATAATTCTTAAACACAAACAGGATACGCGACTAAGCGGAAAAAATAGATGAAATTAATTTGAAAGCAGTTGAACTCCCATCTCTTGACAAGATAAAAGCTTGCTATGATAAACCACCTAATTGGATGCAACACAATTTCCAGCATATTATAGGTTGTATACGGCATATCAGGTTTTCATGGTAAAGCAATACCTGAGAAAAGGAATCTGGATAAAACCACAATCCTTCCGCCAGTAACTCATAACACTCGTATATAGTTATGGGACCGAGCTGGGCTCGAAACGACGACCTAAACGGTGAGAGGTACGAGAGATTATCGACCGACAGCACCTTAGATCCATGATCGTAAAGTTAGCAGGTAGTTGACAGTTGGTAGTTGGGGATTCGAATAACCAACTATCGATCTGTTGCCAGTTGGGGATTGGATTTTTTTTTCAAATCGATACTTGTTTTCAAAAACAAATCAATCTTAAAGAAAAACAGTTTATAATAATAAATAAACACCACTCCCGCGTTGTTCCTTCAATACCATAAGTATATTGATCAGGAGGCGATTCAAAATTTCCAGTCGGGAATTCGCCGCGAATCGCCAACTACCAACCAGCTGCCAGTTGGGGATTCACATTTTATATTAAGATACATCCGTTTTCTATTGATTATATTTTTAAACATATGAACACGAGTAAAATATGTATATTAAAAAAATAATGATTTTCTTTATTGGAAACATATGCAGATATTATATAAACGTGCGCCCGTTTAGAGAATATTATCGCTGGAGTGGTTACAGCGTGGTCATTTTATAAACACTGTAAGCTGCTGGGGCAGGCAACAGTACAGCGTGGTCATTTTATAAACACTGTTAACTGCTGGTGCAGGCAACAGTACAGCGTGGTCATTTTATAAACACTGTAAGCTGCTGGGGCAGGCAACAGTACAGCGTGGTCATTTTATAAACACTGTTTACTACTGGAGCAGGTTACTGGTAATAGTATAGCGTGGTCATTTTATAAACACTGTTAACTGCTGGAGCAGATAATTCAAGCAGGTAACAGTACTTCTAAATGACGTACTAAGAAACGTTGTCCAATGGTCTGTGAACGTTTAACGTGATGTATATTACCATAAAGTATCGCTACTCTTATTGTTCCCGTAGTGCAATGTATTGTTAATAACAATGCGAATCCACTTTGTAGAACAGTTTCACAAGTAGTCATTGAATAAATGCATTTATTGAATGAATTTAATTGCCAGCTGGTGCCTCTCCCATTTCTGACAAATATATACAGATGATAGCTTACTTATATGTCATATTGTCTTACTGAAATATTTTATGGCTTTGAATAAATGAATCAAGTCATAATCTCTGATTCACAAAAGTAAATGATTAAAGTATATCATGATGATGTCAGACAGTTATGTCATTGTATAGTCTGTAATACCAGCTTATTTCTCTATCCGATGATTACTATCATATAGTCATTTGGACGCAGTTTCACTAAGTTATCACAGCTTGAAAATTTTCCTCAAGAATTTTTTAGATGTTAAAATGTAATTTAAATTGATCATTTTGCATGTTATCCCTTTGCCAATGGAAACGATCATTTCCAACTTCAAGCAAATTCGAGTAATCATTTAGAGAAATGACGATTTTTGAGTTGAGCATACTCTTCGCTCGAGATTTTTAGTGAAACCGAACACTGGTGCCTAGCGTAATTCTACAACTTCATCAGCTGGATCTCCACATAAGATGCATCGTTTCTTCTTCTGTTTTTTCCTGGGAGCACAATCTGCACATAGCAAGTCTCCACAAGGCTCTAGCTTGTATCTACAAAAGTCGGTAACATTGGCGGTGAACAATTCCATATATGGCGACATGTATTTGTAACAAGTGTGAGTTTGCACATTCATATCAGTTTTATATCTTACTATATGTTAATACACTTTACCAAAACATACGTCGAAAAGAGACCATAACTACTGTACAATTTCACCGACGTTGACAAAAAAACTTTCAAAAGTAACTCGCGGAAACCAATGTGACGGACGCACGCACGTCCGAACGAACGGACGACAGGATGGGTAACACTTTATACCTCTAACCGTATTTGGGTAAAACACAATAATAACTTCCCCATTTTATTGTAAATGTGTTTTACATTAATCATATGACAAACGACAACTAAGTATATAATTCGTTTAGTAAAGTGACAAATGTACAATACTATTAAAGTATTCATTTTCAAAAATACTGAATGGAACAGCTAACCCGGAACTTTTTTTATTTCCAACATCTTCGTCGACATAAACTGGCCAATTATGTATGAATTTAACATAGCAGTTTTCTTTCTTATTCAACTCCAAATTTCAAAGAATAGCTTTGATACTTTTTAATAATATATAAAATGTCAGTTTGCGGGTAAGCTGTTCCGTTCAGTATATATCAATGACACTGACTGTCCCCCAATGGACCCTATACGTTACCTAACCGGCTCTTCTTCACATACTGGACATATGTCTGGATCACCTGCCTGGTCCATACTACCTTCGACGTTATCTTGTTGCTGGACGTGCTTCGAACCTTGGCCAGTATTGGTTCCAATTACAGGGACCGTGTCACCTTGGTTTTGATCTGTTGAAAACAAAAACATTCATTTTGAAACTAAAAATGTTTTTCTCTACCCCATAGGTGTTTGACTATGTGTCGTATTCCTGTTATTGTATCGTTAATGACCCGATGACCTTATCGTACAATGTTTCTGTTATGTCACAAGCTATGGCGGATCATGTAGCAGGGTATCTTATGTGCTTTACAATGACATTATGTCGTGTTCCTACTTATGTAATACCAATTACAATGACGAATTCAATCGTGAAATATCGGGTATTTCCGTATCCTACGTATAATACACTATGTACATATAGCATAAAGGCCGAGGTGATCAGATTGTGACGAATATTGTAGCAGATATACCTTAGATGCATCATAGTGTCGTGTCTCTGCTTTGGCAAAAGTGACTTTTCAATAATAACTTGATCGCGCAACGTGTTTTTCGTAGCCAATTTTGCGTTAATGTTTCCCTTTTTATGATGTTTATACATAATTAATTATCCATGCCATTCATAGATCATGTTTGTATGTATTCTAGATCTTGTAGTTGAATCAAAACAAATGTGTGTTACAGAGTTAAACTTACATATTTTATCTTGCAAAATATTTCTTTACATGCAAGTTAGGACAGGCGCGTAGCGTGTCATACTCAGTAATTCTGCTGAGGACCATTTGAAATTTAAGCTTAGAAATGTCATAAAAAATGAAGAAGCCATATCCGGGCCGACATTTGTTCAAATAATGTGTTCTAGTCCGATATAGAATAAAAGTTTGAAAAATCATAACAAACGCCATTTGTACTTATATTTCTATCAATTGTCACGGGGGAAGGTACCCTGGACCCCCGACCAGTACGAGGGGATGTCACGCTTCACCCATGAAGGAAAATGATTCTTAACTTTCCCCTGACACAGTTTTAACGTACAACCCGTATACCAAGATATTCAACTGGATTAATTGATTGATTGATTGATTATTTGTTTGAATATTTAGCATCATTTTTATGCCATCGAGGGCAAACAGACGATCAGTAAACATAACCACTGTTTCCTGGTATCCTTAAAGGTTAACCAGTACTCGAGTACATCCCATATCCGCAAGTAACAGATAACTTTCCCACTAATACAAGTGATGAGAGACGAATTATAATAAGACACAATGCCGTACATCAATCATCACAGAAACTGTTGGCGGGCAGGGATTCGAACTCACGACCCCCTGGATTGATAGTACAAGATATTCAGATAAGAACACTATAGAGTAAATGTTCAAACACAATAAACTGATACATGTAGGATCCATTCCCAGCTTATTTTTCTATATCATATATTGATGATGAAGATAAATCAAAATAAATCACCATTCGCTGTAATGATTAACGAAGAAGACCCCTGGTTATACACACTCCTCGGCGTCTGACCTTCAGTTGACCCCATGATTAACGAAGAAGGCCCCTGGTTATACACACTCCTCGGCGTCTGACCTTCAGTTGACCCCATGTTTGCCGGCAAACTCATCGGGGCAGGTGGGTTACCCCTCGTCTGGAATCTGCTACTGTCGTCCCTAACAACTCCTTGTGTAACGGTCCTATTATTAAACAAGTTGGCATCTTTAATCAAACCACCAAAATACCGATGGCCAGCTTTAATAAATATTTATACACCTTCCTAATTTGATAAATATTTTATGCAACACTTTTAAAATCCCTTTATACAATGTCCACAATATATATTTATTGTGTGATATGTGGCCTATATAAAAATAATCGATAAAAAAATTCGAGGAATAAAAAGTAGTTCCTGTCGCGTATGGTTATAAAGAATTACCGGCGGTGATAAAAACTACAAAGCCTGGTCATTACGACATTAGCAATGCTATGCCTTTGGTATAATGCCCGGCTAAAAACAACCCGAAGAAGAGTTCAACAAACGCATGGCTAAAAAGGGATCATTTACACATACATTCAAATAACTAGAATACTGTATCATGCAGTCGCTCTTTTACCGAATGAAAGAGTAGTGTTTCGATAATGAGATGTCGCGATTTGAACTGATCACGTGATAAACTAATAAAGATGAAATTCCTCCAACGAACTTAACAATATCCTGCACACATATGGTAGACCTGCCTGATTACGTGTCAAATAACATCACTGGTACAAAGTATACTACAATATAATTGACAAATTAATTCCGACCTACCGTTTGCGAATCAAAGGCAGGTATTGGTCCCGTAGTGTAGGTGTCATGTAAGTCTCGGCAGTATTTTCGGCGCCATCGATGCGATCAAATGGTACCCCAACTTCTACCAAGTACTCCAGCATCTTTAACATGTTCTGGTCGCCCTTATCCTTGCTGGTTTTCTGCATCGATACATTACAAATTGGACAATGATACCGTGAGTGTTTTATATGTGTTACCGTGAAAAAATGTTTTTACAACTTTAGAACAATTCTTTGAAAATGTGTTTCGAGGATAGATCGCAACACTGTTCTATCTACATATAAAACAATATGGAAACAGAGCTGTGTTGTGTTGAACCATCCATTTTTATATCAATTCAAGTGTTGCGTTGAATAATCCATTTTTTATCAATTCATATCTGACTTTTACTGAAATACCAAATTGTGAAATATATGCATTTTATTTGGTCTGTTAAATTTGTGCTTAAATATTGACATTTTATCGCATTTCAATTTAACAAAGAATTTTATTCTTTTACGTCCTCGCGTCTTTCATGTAATTTTGGTGATTTCAATAAATAATGCTCTTTATTAATTTAAAAAAAATCATTAACAATAGGGGTGAATGATTTGTTAATTGTTTATTATGGAACGAACGGCTTTTATCATGTCAATGCATTCATTTCTTGTGATAAACTGCCTGTCTGATAAACATAGGTTTATCACGTCAGTGCAAGTTTATCAGTCACATGACGTCATTATGTATAATTATACATTTTGACCTGCACGAAACTACTTTTAGCCCTTCTTAAAATGAATAAAAAACAAACTAGAACTATTGACTTGATAAATAATATACCATGTAAGTGACATTATCAGGTTCGGCAGAGCCTCGTCCTATATTAATTTCTAAGCCTCACCTGATAATGTTGATAATATCATATAGCTATATTCATGATATTTGTAAACTCAGTTTTAGAGAAGGGCCGTAACTAATGTTGGTATCACGTGTGGCCGACCCAACTGAACTGTACTTGTTTATATTCCGCAATAAAAATGTTTAAATAAAAAAATAACAAGAAAGTCACAAAGTTTGGTCTCTGTATATGAAATTTGGAAAATATGATTAAAACGGATTAACAATTTTATAAGGGCGAGAAGAAGAACAGCAAACAAACAATCTTTTAGATTTGGTCGTATATTGTCATAATAACAGTTACCTTGTCCGGAGACACGTCCGCAAACAGATGTAAACACGTCTTACTGGACCCATCAACAGCTTCTATATCCACACCTACAGATATATATACGTATCGTCTTTAAAATCGCACGATTTTGAATACTGAATATAGTTTACCTCAAATCTGCTATCATTTCTATCATTTCTATCGGTTTTTATCCCAGATCTGCAATCATTGCTATCATTTCTATCGGTTTTTATCCCAGATCTGCTATATCGGTTTTTATCCCAGAACTGCTATCATTTCTATCGGTTTTTATCCCAGATCTGCTATATCGGTTTTTATCCCAGAACTGCTATCATTTCTATCGATTTTTATCCCAGATCTGCTATCATTTCTATCACTTTTTATCCCAGATCTGCTATCATTTCTATCAGTTTTTATCCCAGAACTGCTATCATTTCTATCGGTTTGTAGACCAGATCTGCTATCATTTCTATCATTTCTATCATTCTATTTATTTTAAAAATGTATTCTCATATTACAGTCAACTTTTGTTGTTATGCAAAACAAGCGTAGAAGTTGCGTATTTTCTTACCATTTTCGATCAGAAGTTGTGCAATTTCGATGTAACCTTCCATACATGCCACATGTAGTGGTGTTCTCTGTTCTGCAACTGTCCTTGACTCTTTTTCTATGTCAGGCTAAATAAACAAACTCATGCAAATAACTGAGGATTTCTGTATTATGATTTTTTTACATTTTAACAGTTTTCGTGCATTTACACAAGTTTTGAAACAACCAGCAAACTGAATGTCGTGTGTGAGAAACTTTGTATGGTCTAATATACATATATGGCCATGAAGTTATAATAAATATTAAATATTAAAATCGAAACATAATATAAAACAAAAGTATGCACTCTTTTGATAGGCTTGATGGATTGATTGAATATTTAGCATCATTTTTATGCCATCGAGGGCTAACACATGGTCAGTTAACATAATCACTGTTTCCTGGGATCCTGGAAGGTTAACCAGTACTCGAGAACACCACATCTCCGAAAGTAACTGATATCTTTCCCACTTGAATCAGCGGTGAGAGACGAATGATAATGATACACAATGTCGTATATCAATCATCACGGATACTGTGACCAGACGGGGAACTCACGACCCCTGGATTGATAGTCAGATGCGCTACCGACATCCAGTTCTTTTGATTGGATGAATAACAATTCAAAATACAGGTCAGATTTTATCCATGATACCGTATTTGGAAGATATATGGACATTTTATCATTTTTTTTATAATATTACAGCCAAAACTGCCATATAAGAGCTGAAAAATGACTCTGGTACAGATTTAATATACATGTTATGTTATACTTGATTTTAATACTATTGGGAAAATGTTATAGTCGTTAGAATGTAAATGATTATATATAACATTACATGTAATCATGTTTTTATTTTCATTTATGTATTTTGGTAGCCAGGCGACAGGTAGACAGGTCCTGCATTTAGTGAAAAAAATTGAATTTACATTGTTAAACACAAATAACCCACCTGCTGAAGTAACACCTTCACGACATCGATATTATTGTTAAAAACAGCTAGATGCAGGCCGGAATAGCCGTCTTGCTTCTGTTTGTTGAGCTCATCGGGGGCTAGCTCAAGAATTCGGGAGACGGCACTGAAGTATTACACGCATACGCATTTATAAATAGGTTCAGACCGTTTAACCCTTTACTCCATAGATATGCGTTTTATCGCACCAATCATAGAAGGCCTTTGAAAACAGTGCAGGAAGAGTTCAGATTGCTCGTAGCAATCTGAACACTTCCTGCACTATTTTCCACTCGGTCAGTTAATATAAACATAATTCACCCAATAATTCAAAAGCCTTCTATATTAGGTGTCCAAAGGCGTCTATATAAGAGGTGTCCAAAGGCGTCTATATGAAATAAAGGGTTAATCGTTGTTTGTTTTTTTCACACCTATATCTATAAATCATATCGTGTTTATAAACGTGTGTATCATACCCAATGTTTTATGAATGACATTCAACAGACGACCACTATAACATAGTCTGTAGAACGAACCAGCTCTCCCAATTGGATCCGTTAAGAAGCAGAACATTTGAGCACATTGATTAGTCAGCTACTTCAGGAAACGTCTGAATGACATCATTGTTTAGTAAGCGTCGACTTACAATGAATTATGGGATAGGTATTGCTTTCTCTGTTTTTATTGAGGGTAAATATACCTGACTCCGAAGATATGAAGTTGTATATAGGTAAAACCCCAATATTGATGTTTGTTCTTTCTTCTATAGTAAATAATAAAAGTTTGAAGGCCTGTCAATCATAGAGAGACCCAAATATGAGACGTAAAGTTTACGTTTTATTGTTTGTCAACCTCTGCACTACCAAAATATGATGAGAAAAAGTAGGAGTCATGTGTCATATAAGAGATTTTTTTTCTGCTCAGTGTGTACACTGTTGACAAAGTGAAAGTAGACTTCCGAAATCATGGATCCATACCCCAATTTTCAAGCATCAATTTTTTTCTTTATAAATTCACAATTCAAACATGGCTTTCAAAATGTTCCAAATACATCAATAGTGCCATTCAAATAAAAAAAATGAGCATTGAAATAAGGAAAATGCATTTTAAAGAAGAAGAAACAAGGATTATTTATAACCGCCATTATGCGACGCAATAGCATTTCCTTTTTCCAACGGTGGTACTATGCCTATATATAGACTAACAACAGCTGGAGTCCGCCTAAAACATTTAAATAGTGTAAAGTGGCGTAAAGTAGCGAAAAGGAGCATGAAACGGCACAAAGATGTTAAAATATGTGTTATTTGTGAGTAAAAGATTTATATCGCCGACAGTTTAAATATAGTCAAATATCGATTGATGATACCTTTAAAAATATCTTTTATCGATGGGCTTCTCGCCCTTCTGCGTACGAAACATGAGTAAGTATTTTTATATTACTTACCGTTCTTTTATGTACAACTTTTGGGGAACTCTTTTGGAATAATCTCATCATCTATTTATTTGTTTTTTGTTATCAAATTATTGATTCATACAATTACTTACTGCACGTTTCCTTTCCGGCAGGCAATACAAAACGGTGAAATACCCACGCTGTCCTGATAGTCAACCTCGACGCCCGGCCAGTTCAGAACGATTTTTATAATTTCGTCGTTATTTGAGATGATGGCATCAAATATTGGCGACTGATGCAACAAGTCCTGAAAGCAAAGAAAGTTTTCATTACTTTTTTCTCTAGTGATAGCGTACTATACTATATACAATAATATCGACAGTTATTGTACCTGGTGTCTGCCCAACAATCTCAGTTAAATCTCAAAAGAGGTTAAATAAATAATGTCAAAAGAGGTGGAATAAATAATCTCAAAAAAGTGCCCACAAAAATGCAAGCAGAATAGTCACTCATTAATTTTACTGCATGGTCAACTCTTTAAATGGACATTTACGAATATACTCTACAAAGAGGGCGCTATACGAGATCCTACGAAATATTAAATCACATTTGCCGATGATTTGACCGTTTTCTCCAATCAGAGGCCGCTATGCGAGATCCTACGGAACACCATATCACATTTGCCAATAATTTGACCGTTTTCTCCAATCAGAGGCCGCTATGCGAGATCCTACGGAACACCATATCACATTTGCCAATGATTTGACCGTTTTCTCCAATCAGAGGCCGCTATGCGAGATCCTACGAAACATCACATCACATTTGCCGATGATTTGACAATTTGCTCCAATCAGAGGGCGCTATGCAAAATCCTACGGAACACCATATCACATTTGCCAATAATTTGACCGTTTTCTCCAATCAGAGGCCGCTATGCGAGATCCTACGAGACATCATATCACATTTGCCAATAATTTGACCGTTTTCTCCAATCAGAGGCCGCTATGTGAGATCCTACGAAACATCACATCACATTTGTCAATGATTTGACCGTTTTCTCCAATCAGAGGCCGCTATGCGAGATCCTACGAAACATCAAATCACATCTGCCAATGATTTGACCGTTTTCTCCAATCAGAGGGCGCTTTGCTAGTTCCTACGAAACATCATATCACATTTGCCAATGTAATTGTCAAAGCTTTCACACAGAATACGCTATGTATAATATACGCCAAGCTTTTATTTAAGAACCTGACTATAACCTCTGCACAGAGTGCATTATGTCAGATTTTAAAGAACATTACATCACATTTCTATAATGTACTCACGTATTGATTTCTGTATCTACAACCTCCGCACAGAGGGTGATATGTCAGATTTTAAAGAACATTACATCACATTTCTATAATGTACTGACGTATTGCATTTGTTTTCTGTATCTATATTGGACATACCGCTAATATTTCTAAATCATTTTTTTGTTTTGTGTTTTGATGAGAGTTTACGCTACTGTCAATACATTGTATATTATATAATAATTTAGTTTAACGGGTGGAGGAATGAAGGCACATACGCGAACCTTTGTAGAACCATAGGCCTTTCTTACGTAGGTTGCAATTTTTCTGATATAATATATTTGGATCGAGTTGGTCTCCACAACAAGACTTCGGCGGCGAAAAGTGATTTTGGAAGAGTACTTTGGTTCATCCATCTACTAACATGAAGTTGCAGGTAAAGTGTCTTTAAGAATACCTTATGGTTAATGTCGAAACCTAGTTTCTGCAGTGCGGTCAGGAGTTCGGTATTTTGACTGAACACCGCCATGTGTACTGCTGACTGGGAACTCTGGTTAACGGCCGCCTTGTTGGCACCTTCATTTACCAAGAAAGTGACCATGTCGATTTTACCGCTGAATTTTAGAAGAACAAACGTGAAAAAGTAATAACCGTTATTAATTTAGTTAACTTTATATTATTATGCAAACACTTTTTAATTATAAGTATTCATGTGAGTTAATTTCCTCTTCAATACTTTTGTCTGTGTATTAATTTGAATATTAAGCGTCATTTGAATACCATCGAGAGCTAATAAACGATTAGTTAACCTAACCACTCTTTCCTGGGATCTTGAACCAGAACTCGAGTATACCCGTCTCTGAAAATAACTTTTAACTGTCCCACTTGAATCAGCGGTGAGAGATAAATAACAATGGGATAAATAACAATGGGATAAATAACAATGAGATAAAAAAAACAATGAGATAAATAACAATGGGATAAATAACAATGAGATAAATAACAATGGGATAAATAACAATGAAATAAATAACAATGATCAGTCATCACGGAGACAGTGGTTGGGTAGTGATTCGAGCTCACGCTCCATTCAATAACATTCTTATGAAACCATCAAATAAAAATAGACTCAAAACACGTTAATTGATGTTGTATGGTGTTTATCGTCGCTTTCAATAATGTTTCAGTCATAACTCGACGGTGTCTACTCGAAACAGTGTCCTGATTGCTCCCACACTGAAGTAGCATACCGCAGTCACATGGTATTCTACACCACCCAGCCACATAATACCACACTGAAATAGCATACCGCAGTCACATGGTATTCTACACACTGAAGTAGCATACCGCAGTCACGTGGTATTCTACACACTGAAATAGCATACCGCAGACACATTGTATTCTACACCACCCAGCCACATAATACCACATTGAAGTAGCATACCGCAGTCACATTGTATTCTTCACCACCCAGCCACATAATATGACACTGAAGTAGCATACTGCAGTCACATGGTATTCTACACCACCCAGCCACATAATACCACACTGAAGTAGCATACCGCAGTCACATGGTATTCTACACCACCCAGCCACATAATACCACACTGAAGTAGCATAATGCAGTCACATGGTATTCTACACACTGAAGTAGCATACCGCAGTCACATGGTATTCTACACCACCCAGCCACATAATACCACACTGAAGTAGCACACTGCAGTCACATGGTATTCTACACCACCCAGCCACATAATACCACACTGAAGTAGCATACTGCAGTCACATGGTATTCTACACCACCCAGCCACATAATACCACACTGAAGTAGCATACCGCAGTCACATGGTATTTTACACCACCCAGCCACATAATACCACACTGAAGTAGCATACCGCAGTCACATGGTATTCTACACACTGAAGTAGCATACCGCAGTCACATGGTATTCTACACCACCCAGCCACATAATACCACACTGAAGTAGCATACCGCAGTCACATGGTATTCTACACACTGAAGTAGCATACCGCAGTCACATGGTATTCTACACCACCCAGCCGCATAATACCACACTGAAGTAGCATACTGCAGTCACATGGTATTCTACACCACCCAGCCACATAATACCACACTGAAGTAGCATACCGTAGTCACATGGTATTCTACACACTGAAGTAGCATACCGCAGTCACATGGTATTCTACACCACCCAGCCACATAATACCACACTGAAGTAGCATACCGCAGTCACATGGTATACTACACCACCCAGCCACATAATACCACACTGAAGTAGCATACCGCAGTCACATGGTATTCTACACACTGAAGTAGCATAATGCAGTCACATAGTATTCTACACCACCCAGCCACATAATACCACACTGAAGTAGCATACTGCAGTCACATGGTATACTACACCACCCAGCCACATAATACCACACTGAAGTAGCATACCGCAGTCACATGGTATTCTACACACTGAAGTAGCATAATGCAGTCACATGGTATTCTACACCACCCAGCCACATAATACCACACTGAAGTAGCATACTGCAGTCACATGGTATTCTACACCACCCAGCCACATAATACCACACTGAAGTAGCATACCGCAGTCACATGGTAGTTTACACACTGAAGTTGCATACCGCAGTCACATGGTATTCTACACCACCCAGCCACATAATATAACACTGAAGTAGCATACCGCAGTCACATGGTATACTACACCACCCAGCCACATAATACCACAATGAAGTAGCATACCGCAGTCACATGGTATTCTACACCACCCAGCCACATAATACCACACTGAAGTAGCATACCGCAGTCACATGGTATTCTACACACTGAAGTAGCATACTGCAGTCACATTGTATTCTACACCACCCAGCCACATAATACCACACTGAAGTAGCATACCGCAGTCACATGGTATTCTACACCACCCAGCCACATAATACCACACTGAAGTAGCATACCGAAGTCACATGGTATTCTACACCACCCTGCCACATAATACTGACTCCGGGCCAATCAGAATTATCTTTTCAATGCTGAGCGCCAAGCGAGGAAGTTTCTAGTACTATTTTTACTTTCGCGTGTTTACCTTCATGCAAGGTATACAACGACCATCCTAAAGAGTCGCCAGTGACTAAAAAATAAATAGAGAATCTTTGATCTTACATGAGTGTCTATATTTATTATTGAATTTATCAAACGAAAAAAAAAATTATACGAGACTCTACCGAGCATATATTTTTTCTCAACAAGTTTGACAAATTCAATATTAAATGAGCACAAATGTAAGCTTAGTTTTATCAGATAACTCGGAAAAGTTTACATTTACAACTTATTTAACAGAAATTCTGTATAAGGAACAAGAAATCGTTTATATATTCGGGAAAATCGGAAAGTACTTCGGCAATTTACGTACGAGAGTTATACGGAAAACATCGATCGATGAATCGGAAGTTATATTACACTAGGTTAATATGAAAAATATGTCATAGGTTTATTACACTCTTGCAACGTAAAGTATGTGATAATATAAATAACAGGACACTGGCTATAACATACCCTTTAACGGCAGCAAGGAGTGGCGTGTTTCCTTCAGGGTCAGCAATCTCAAGAAGGGCACCTTTACTGCCACACTTGAATAGACAGTTCACAATATCCTCATTCCCATTATGGCATGCCAAATGGATCGCATATTTTCCTTTCAAGTCCATCAACATCTGCAAAATTGACATTTAATCGAATATTTTAAATCACAATTTATCTGAAAAATGGAGGTACGGGCGGGTCTTGTACTGTGGACCCGTGTTACCTTGTCAACTGGTGGAATATGCGTAACGTGTAGGTGCAATATGAAGACGGAAGGACAAGATAGTGTCGAGTCGCTATTGAATATATACAAAAACTTTTATAACAAATTGGGATTCGAACTTTTCACTGATATGGTGATTACTCTGTCAACTGAGCTGTCAGACAGCGAAGGAAATGTATCGTGTTTCGTGTTCCTGACTGGTAGCATTTTTTTAACAATAGGCTTTTTTTACATTGCGACATATAAATACAAGTCTTACCAATTGTGGATCCCTCTGTATAATTCTATCTGTCCACTGGACATCTCCAGAAAATATTGCACCAAACAGATCTTCAAGTTTTTCTTCTTCTGGATTTACCGGTTCAGATTTGGATTTTTCTTCCGCTGAAATAAATTAACGAATGCATTCTACTACACTGTGGTTGTTATTTAAACAACCCAATGTATGTAGACTTAAGATATTTCAACTTTACAAATGTTTCTTATAAATAGGTTAATTACTGTCATGTAACTAATACATAGGCTAGTTACTGACATGTTACTTATAAATAGGTTAGTAACCGACATGTTACTTATAAATAGGTTAGTTAGCGACATGTTACTTATAAATAGGTTTGTTACCGACATGTTACTTATAAATAGGTTAGTGACCGACATGTTACTTATAAATAGGTTAGTTACCGACATGTTACTTATAAATAGGTTTGTTACCGACATGTTACTTATAAATAGGTTAATCATTGAACCGACACGTAACTTATACATAGGTTATTAACCGACATGTAACTTATAAATAGGTAAGTAACCGGCATGTGACTTATAAATATGCTGGTTACCGACATGTGACTTATAAATATGATACGTACCGACATATGACTTATAGATAGGTTAGTAACCAACATGTGACTTATAGATAGGTTAGTAATCGTCACGTAATTTATATATAGGTAAGTAACCGACATGTAACTTATAAATATGTTAGTAACCGACATGTGACTTATAGATAAGTTAGTAATTGTCACGTAACTTAATCATAGGTTAGTAACCGACATGTAATTTATAAATAGGTTCGAAAACGACATGTAACTTATACATAGGTTAGTAACCGATATGTGACTGATAAATAGGTTAGTAACCGATTTGTAACTTATTCATAGGTAAGTAACCGACTTGTGACTTACAAATAGATTAGTTACCGACATGTAACTTATGAATAGGTTAGTTACCGACATGTGACCTATAGATAGGTTAGTTACCGACATGTGACCTATAGATAGGTTAGTTACCGACATGTGACCTATAGATAGGTTAGTTACCGACATGTGACCTATAGATAGGTTAGTTACCGACATGTGATTAATAAATAAATATATTCAACATGAAATCAAAAAACTCCAGTATATAAAGGGACACAAACTGAAAGGCATATTTCGTTTATATAAAGGTACACAAATCATGTAACTGATTGCAAGGCATGTTTCTCATATAACGTTATTATATATGGCAAAAGTGTAACAAACATATCTTCATCAGTTTTCATCGGTATGACAGAAAATAGTCCAAGGACATACCAATTTGTATTTTCAAGCAGTTTACCTCATCTTTTCGAATATTGTCATATCATATGGTTATGATGTATATTGGCGATGATATATACGTGCTGCGTGAACATGGGTTAATCCGATTTCAACATTATCTCAGTGTCATGTCCGTGTAAATTATTACCCTGTACATTATAATAGATCAAAATGAACCTTGCATCTACTTGGGGGAAATTTCGTTAATTCATCAAGGGTAGCCATGCTGCTCTGAAAACAGTTTTACCCACAATAACAAACATTTAATACATATCGATAAAGTATTTAAAACATGTATAAATTAACCAAACTGTTACCTTTACTTGTATCACTTTCAAACGTCAGTTTCTCAGGTTTTTCATCTGTTGACGCGAGGCACTCTGGATTGAATGTCCATGTATACTCTCCAAATGACACTCGGACATCACCGTCCTCGTCTATTTCTTCCACGGTACCTCTCCTGCCAATTACCTAATCATCAGATTAACAACCAGTCAGTGGCAATAAAAAAGATTGTTCGTCAGTGTTAACAACAATCAAAGCACTTCAAGTACTGAACTATGGGCACACAATGGTCAAGTAGAAATTAAATAATGAAGTTAGTGTCAGCTGTAGCTCGGATCATTGCATAAGTAATGGGAGTGATTTAGTAAAGATCACAATTTACAAATTTACCTCCAACCCCCTCCCCCAACCCCCACCGCGCCAGGTTTATTACATTTAAGTTTAAACTTATTTATTTTCCTTTTAATGTGAAACAATTTCTTACATTTTAGACAAATCACGCTCGAAGTCTTCCTTGATAGAATCAGTACATTCGGAAAAAGTGTCTTGCTCAAGGACACCACACATAGCCGTTGCGTATTTTTAGCGTAGGTTTATTAAATAAATGCATACGAAAATAAAGTAAGTAATTAGCAAAGATAAAAATACAAAGTACAGAAAATAGTTCCTAGAGTGCTGGTATATATTTCTGAAATGATCGGCTATTCGGAACTCAACAGTAAGAGTATTTTTGGCGGTAAAATTTCATGGGCGCCCTTTGGTTTTTGGAAGTTAAAACTAATTACAGTACATCTATCACACGATGCTTCGAAACACAACTACTAAGCCGAGGCCAATTTGCCCAGGTGAAAAAACAGAATGCTAATTATCAGGGCTTCTAAAATTCCAAACGTAAATCGGTCCAGAGTTTTATTGCCGTAAGAATCGCTACCGTAAGAATCACACTTTTTTTCCTTTTGAAACCACCGTAAAATATGCCCATACATGTATAGAATTCATGAAAATATTCAATGATGATATTCAGTATATATAAATTATTAATCAGTGATTATAACTGATATATACTGAATCTCGTCATTGAATAGTTTGCATTATGCTTTTAATGTTTGTATATTCCTCTCGTCAAATGTACATAACATAACAACCAGTCTCTTGTTTCACTTACATTTTCACGTAAATACTTAAAAACAAACAACTTAATTTTGACTGATTACTTTTATATTCTTTAATCAATGTCAATAAAACAAAATGCAGTTCTCCTGGAGTCAGTCTAAAATCATGATCACCAGGATGCTTTTCTTAAAGTATATACTCTTTCCATGCCTGTCCCACAATTCATAGCCCTCTAACGCTTAAGGTGTAAACCCACCATTGATTTGTGTTCTTTATTCTATAGTAAATAATAAAAGTTTAAAGGCTTTGTCATTCATAGAGAACGCAAATGAAAAAAGTGAAACTTATTTCTAATATATGTCTACCTCTGCACTACCAAAATATGATTAGAAAAGTAGGGGTCATTTTTTCTGCTCAGTGTTGACAAAGTGAAAGTAGACTTCTGAAATCATGTATTCATTATAAATTCACGATTCAAACATGACAATGCTTTCAAAATGTTCAAAATACATCAATAATGCCATTCAAATAAAAAATGAGCATTAAAATATGGAAAATGCAGTTTTAAAGAAGAGGAAACAATGATTATTTATAACAGCCATTATGCGACTACCCCACGGAAGCACTTCCTTTTCCAATGGTGGTACTATGCCTTTACCAAACATGACGTCATTCAACTTCCGTGATACAATTGACGATCGCTGAAGTGATTGCGATATTTTAATTTACAAAACATATTTTATCAAAACGGTTAAGTTAACCTTCTGCATGAGTTCGTTCCAGCCCCCTCGTTCCGTCTGTAACATCCTGATATGGTTCACACTGCCAATTACCTTCACAGCTTCACCTCGCACAAACTCTTTCACCTGGAATAAAATCAGTTTTAATTTGAACAAATGTTCTGATTTCATATTACGTTCACAACATCAACGGTAATAATAAGAGTGACGCGATGTCCTGTGGTAGAGCATCGGTCCCGGGATCGGAGGGTCATGGGTTCAATTATCGGCCATGGCTATATGTGGTGTCCTTGAGCCAGACATTTTATCTTAATATATATAACTGTTACTGAGCCGGGCCCGATTAGCGTTTGACTATCAATCCAGGGGTCGTGAAATTGAATCCCAGTCCGGCAACAGTCTCCTTGATGATTGGTATACGACATTGTGTCTTATTATTATTCGTCTCTCACCATTGATTAAAGTGGGAAAGTGATCAGTTACTTGCGGAGATGGGGTGTGCTCGAATACTGGTTAATCCCAGGAAACAGTGGTTAGGTTAACTGATCGTCTGTTAGTCCTTGATGGCATAAATATGACGCTAAATATTCAATCAATCAGTAACTGTTACTGTTGTTTTGCTTTTGAAGCTCTTCTGGAATATTTGATATGTTTTGGTTATGGTTTATATTAGTCTATCCTAGTTGTCCTTGATATCTCATATCACTGTCCAGTTACAACCCCACCCCTTTTAACACACACTGCCACAACACCACCACCACCACAACCACCTTAATGAAAAAGCAGAGAATTCAACATAACCATTTTGCTCCTTCTCTGCTACTTAAGACAGGTTTGAATGTATCTATATTGATATTGACATGTTACCTTGTTGAGGACTGTCTCGTGGAACGTCCATCTTCCCGCACTTTCGAAGTCCACCGTTATATCGTTGCCCTTTGATACAATCACTGAACCAGTTTTTCCAATGCACTGCAAGGAACATATGTCGAGATGAATCATTGTAAAGTTTAATAAATCGACGAAAGTTATAATCACATAATTATTTGCATTAGTAAAAGAATTTCAATTTAATTCAATACTGGAAATATGTCTGATGACACGAATGCATCCGGGATTGGCCGGAAACCATTTTTTCCTGAAAATCTAGTTGCAAAGGGCCATAACTCCTGTAAAACATGACCAACATTGACAAATATCTAACACGATCTGTACTTTAAAATTACACGAAATATTAATTAAACGAGTAGACCCCTTCAGAAGTTATTAATCGGAACCATTGTGTTTTATCTCGGACGGACGAACGGACGAATAAGGGTAACACATATTGCATCTTTACCATTCTTCGAGCGCCGGAGCGGGGGACACACAAACATAAATGAGAGACAATTAATAAACTACGGGTCTGCTCTGTCGCTGTCGAAATTGAAATGTCGGAATGGAATTAAAATTGGAATACTTATAGACAATCACCTCGGTCATTCGGTCGTTCCAAGCACCTCGGTTTTCTTCTACGATCTTCAACAAGTCCACGTCAATTTCAATTCTCACTCTGTCACCCTCGTTAAAACGCCCAGTCATGTCAGAAGCCGATGACGCGGGTGGGGCAGGTTCATTTTTGCTCACCTCTTTCTTGGGTTCCGGGACCTTTGTACCAACATCAGTGTCCAATTCTATTAACACATGGATACATCGTTTTAAACATTTTCTCTTTTTTTTGTATGTTTACTTAAGCGAAAAACAGGTGTCAGTTTTCATTTTTGCACAAGTTTCAGCAACGTGGTATTAAAAGATTTTTAAAATAAAACAACATAAAAATAATGGTTAGGAAATGAGAAATGCAACCACGGATGACTAAAAATGTTTTTTAAACCTGAAATGTATCTTTCGACCTTAATACCCATGTTATGCTTATTTAACGAAAGTAAAAAATCGGCAATAACTGCTGTAAAGTTCGACCAATGACGACAAATATCGAACTTGGCCTGTGTTTTGTAGTTATACAGGTACACACGAAATATAAATTAAACACACAAACCGTTCCATAAGTGATCGGAAAACACTTTTAACTTCGGACACACGGACGGGCGAACAGACGAACAGGGGTAGTAACACTAAATGCATTTCACAATTTTTCGAATGGCGGGGGCATAAAACTGTTTATTGGTGTGTGTGGTAGAAGTGGAGTAACGTTAAACTTACTTAGCACTGGGATATGGTCTTTATAGTAGTAGTTTCCCGCCACTGGGTGCACACATTTTACATCCAGGCGGCCTTTATATCCGAGTCTGTAAACATTTGTATAACCATTCTCCCACGTCACTTCCGCTGCGTCTCGGTCAGAGTCCGGACTAAAGTTGACGATAGCAATTACCTCGCCTTTTCTCTCTGTTCCGCCTACATATGTACAATTAAACGTTTAGTGTGAAAAAACGTTTTTTGTTTTAACGGCAGACCAATAAAATATACCGTTGCATCATTAAAATCAATTATAGTGGTGAACCGTTAAAATATATTAGCGCATATTAAAAGGCCATTTTGGGAAACAACTCTTTAAATATATCAATGACACTCTTTAAACAGCAAAAGTTGTTGTTGTTGTTGTTGTTGTTGTTGTTGTTGTTGTTGTTGTTGTTGTTGTTGTTGTTGTTGTTGTTGTTGTTGTTGTTGTTGTTGTTGTTGTTGTTGTTGTTGTTGTTGTTGTTGTTGTTGTTGTTGTTGTTGTTGTTGTTGTTGTTGTTGTTGTTGTTGTTGTTGTTGTTGTTGTTGTTGTTGTTGTTGTTGTTGTTGTTGTTGTTGTGGTGGTGGTGGTGGTGGTGGTGGTGGTGGTGGTGGTGGTGGTGGTAGTAGTAGTAGGTAGTTGTAGTAGTAGTAGTTGTAGTAGTAGTAGTAGTAGTAGTAGTAGTAGTAGTAGTAGTAGTAGTAAAGTAGTAAACACATATAACGTATGGTATGGTTGGCCTAAGAGCGGTTGGTGCATGGCGTAGTATTACATATATGTTTAAGATATGACTGGCCTTACACCATCAATTAAAAGGTAATGCACACGTACGCTTTTTTGCGAGAAGGAATAACCACCATGACTAAGTTCGTTGGTTGTCATACAAAAAATAAATAAATAAGATTTAAGTCACAAAACGATCTGATATCGTCTTGTTTCAAATACTAAATAAAACCACTTTATATAATCCATCCTTAAAGTCATTGCTAGAACAAAATAAATAACGAGTAGTTTTAAATGAACGAAATGTTCGCTTACCGTCTTGATTCTCCCAGCGCCAGTCGGGTCCACGCTGGACTTTAGCTTTCTCAAATATACCTGTGGCCGGCAATTTCCTGCTCATTTCCCGTTTTGGAACCTTTATACTGAAAAATAAATGTGTCAATGAAAATAGTAATAACTAATTTGTGTCTATCGTCACAAATGCCCCCGCTACCGATCGTATTCCATTATTCTCTTACCATTGTCAAGTGTACCCATATTACATACCAATAATCACTTGTGCAATTTTCACTTACCCGTGGCAAAATACACACAAGGGCACATTCTTATGGTCACCTACCCGTGGCTACTGGTACCCGTGTCACTTACCAATGTCTTCTGGTACCCGTGTCACTGACCAATGACTACTGGTACCCGCGTCACTTACCCATGTCTACTGGTACCCGTGTCACTTACCCATGACTACTGGTACCCATGTCACTTACCCATGACTACTGGTATCCGCGTCACTTATCCATGGTTACTGGTACCCATGTCACTAACCCATGACTACTGGTACCCGCATCACTTATCCATGGCTACTGGTACCAATATCACTTACCCATGATTATGGTACCACATCACCCACCCGTGGCTACTGGTTCTCGTGTCACTTACCCATGACTACTGGTACCCGTGTCACTAACCCATGGCTACAGGTACCCGTTCACTTACCCATGATTACTGGTACCCGCGTCACTTACTCATAGCTACTGGTACCGATGTCACTTACCCACGACTACTGGTACCCGCATCATTTACCCATAGCAACTGGTACCCGTGTCACTAACCCATGGCTACTAGTACCCGCATCACTTACCCATGGTTACTGGTACTGATGTCATTTACACATGGCTACTGGTACCTGTGTCACTAACCCATGACTACTGGTACCGATGTCACTTACCCATGACTACTGGTATCCGCATCACTAACCCATGGCTACTGGTACCTGTGTCACTAACCCATGACTACTGATACCCGTGTCACTTACCCATGACTACTGGTACCCGTGTCATTAACCCATGACTTCTGGTACCCGTGTCACTTACCCATGACTACTGGTACCCGTGTCACTTACCCATGACTACTGGTACCCGTGTCACTTACCCATGGCTACTGGTACCCGTGTTATTTACCCATGGCTTCTGGTAGCCGTGTCACTTACCCATGACTACTGGTAGCTGTGTCAATTCGGATGAAATGGTGGCCGACATCGTGCTGATCCGCGTTATAACATTCCGAACATAGGCTGACATCCGGGCACTCCGAACACTGCCATCGCATCCCAAAGATTTCTGTCACAGAACACCCGTTGCATGGTACATTGTGCCTAATACCTAGTTGATAAAATATAAAAATATACAATCCTTAAACAAGACCCTACGTGGCATTGTGAGTGCCAACTTACCGAGGTGCATAGTAACTCGTTATAAAACCATGCGTGTGTGTGTGTTGTACTAAGGATTATAGTCCCTCCGCCAGGTTATCCCGGGGGCTTGCAGTTCTCGTCCATATTTATATAGGTCTCACTACACAGTTACGCCCCTTTCTTACGCTTAAAAAAGGCCTATGCACTTTGGTTATGCAATATTATCAAAATGGTTCATAGTGGTTGTGATTTCTTGCTGCAGATGAGTAAAGCAAAAGTCGGCATAGCATATACTGCAACAAGACATCACTGATTGTAAATAAGTGACTTTTATAGGATTTCAACATATGCAAGTATTTATGAGCATTTGAGGACTTCTTTTTTCAAAAAAGCTCAAGGTGTCACTGCACCCTACCTAAAAAAATCAAAGTGTACAACCTATCAGTTACTGTGCATTTTATGTGGGTATACATTCCTGCTATGAAAAAAAAAACTCTATGTGGAATTGTTTTTTTTTACCATTGAAATCCTAGACCTTATTTTATATAGAACAAAGAACAAAATTCAACTGAGTAATGAGACCTTATATATTTTTCTCGACTTTAATTACTCCTTATATGTGTTCGATGTTGTACCGTATAGATATGGTGACGGCTTCAAGGAAGTTCTCTGTATTAGCTATTATCATTAATAGTAGTAGTAGCAGCAGTAATGCTTGCTGAAGAACGGGCAACCAAAAAAAAACAGGTCCCAAACCACTGGTACTGGCCGCGAAGCGTATTTTTGTCGCTGATGACATTTTTTTGTCATTTCTTTTTTTTTGGGGTATTTCCCTAATGTCTTAAAGAATATATTTCAAAATAAAAGATACAACAATTTTCAAAACTTTGTAATTTCAATTGCATTACAACCTATATAAGCGATCTACTAAGCAGCCACATTTGTTTTTTCCCATTAATATGCTTTCAAAGCAAATTAACTTGCGTCAAACAACAACACTTTTGCTCATTCCCTTGACTGGCTGCTATAGACAGGTTTGACTATATGAAAATTATAGATTTTATAAATCAGTTATAGACATTGTTAAGCAGGGGAGACAATTTAAAAACAAAAAAATAAACACACGAATATACCAAAATACAAAAATAATATGTTCAAGTGACAGTAAAAACAACATTAGGTAATATTGCCATTTTATGTTTAACACTTTTTTATGAGAATTTCAGTTATTTTTATAGTTGTTCAATATATCAGAGACATGCGAACAGAGATTTAAGCAACTGCAGGTATCTGAATAAATTTCGGGCGTTTTCCAATTTTTGCAATCACAACTCCCCTTGAGCCAACCAACATACTTTTGTGAATTAGGTATTATAAGAAAGGCGCTGATTTTAATTTCTGATGATATTTTCTTTTTGAAATTTAAGAAACAGATTTTTTGCGATAATTTTCTCATTTTTAGCCATTTGTTTAGAAGTAAAAAATACAAGAACTTTGTGAAGTTTGGTCACCGCTGCATAATTTACTTCTTCATACTTCAATATAAAATTTATAGTTCTATGTTGTAGTGATAGAATGTTTTATATTTTTTGGTTTCTAAACCAGTTAGCTGTCTTTTATTTTTCGATTTCAATCCATACTAGTTATTTTCTACAGAATAAAACTATTAAATAATTGATAATTAGAAATGATTGGCATTTTGGTAAGTTTACTTTGGTATAAAATCTATTGAATTCAGATAATGATTCAAGGATTTCTTAAAAAAAATAAGGTACCACACTGAGATCTCAGCGGTGTATACTGAAATAGCATTAGCTGACCTTTATAATTAAGTCACCGAATATACAAAAAATTACATAATGTGGTCAATGAATGAAATATTTCAGTGTTATAACGACATTACTGATTAACAGATTAATCATGCTCAAGTGCACGGATCTGCATTATCTTACCGACACCGGCATTATCATAAAGACGCAAGTCGAACGCCCTCTCGTAGCCAGCCCTGTATACATTCCTTTCCCCATTGTCCCACTGCACTACCACACACTGTTGAGGATACTGGTCGCTCTCCTTAGTCCCACAAATCTCCGCTATACTGCCCAGGTGTCCCTCTCCGCCATCCTGGTCTCCAAAGTCGGGACTCCAGTCTGGTCCTCGAACTACACGTGCACCTATCCCCACAGACATACCTGTACAGGCGAGAACAAGTAGCATTTATTAAGTGTCATGTGTATATATACCCTCACAGAAATACCTGTACAGGCGAGAACAAGTAGCATTTATTCAGTGTCATGTGTATATATATAACCTCACAGAAATACCTGTACAAGCGAGAACAGGTAGCATTAATTAAGTGTCATGTGTATATATACCCTCACAGACATACCTGTACAGGCGAAAACAAGTAGCATTTATTAAGTGGCATGTGTATATATACCCTCACAGAAATACTCGTACAAGCGAGAACAAGTAGCATTTATTCAGTGTCATGTGTATATATATAACCTCACAGAAATACCTGTACAAGCGAGAACAGGTAGCATTAATTAAGTGTCATGTGTATATATACCCTCACAGAAATACCTGTACAAGCGAGAATAGGTAGCATTTATTAAGTGTCATGTGTATATATACCCTCACAGAAATACCTGTACAAGCGAGAACAGGTAGCATTTATTAAGTGTCATGTGTATATATACCCTCACAGAAATACCTGTACAAGCGAGAACAAGTAGCATTTATTCAGTGTCATGTGTATATATACCTCACAGAAAAAACCTGTACAAGCGAGAACAAATAGCATTTATTTAGTGTCATGTATTTATATATATACCCCACAGAAATACCTGTACAGGCGAGAAATAGCATTTATTTAGTGTCATGTATTTATATATACCCCACAGACATACCTGTACAAGCGAGAACAGGTAGCATTTATTCAGTGTCATGTGTATATATACCCTCACAGAAATACCTGTACAAGCGAGAACAAATAGCATTTATTTAGTGTCATGTATTTATATATACCCCACAGAAATACCTGTACAGGCGAGAACAAATAGCATTTATTTAGTGTCATGTATTTATATATACCCCACAGAAATACCTGTACAGGCGAGAACAAATAGCATTTATTTAGTGTCATGTATTTATATATACCCCACAGACATACCTGTACAAGCGAGAACAGGTAGCATTTATTCAGTGTCATGTGTATATATACCCTCACAGAAATACCTGTACAAGCGGGAACAAGTAGCCTTTATTTAGTGTCATGTATTTATATATACCCCACAGAAATACCTGTACAGGCGAGAACAAATAGCATTTATTTAGTGTCATGTGTGTATATATACCCCACAGACATACCTGTACAGGCGAGAACAAATAACTTTTATTCAGCACCATGTACACAAAAATTACTGTTTTAACACTTGTTACTAAACAGCATCATCTCTTGTACAGACAATGCTTAATGGCACGGATGAAAGTATTATTGTCCTTAGATATGGGAAGACACCGCGGAGAACTGGAGGAAAGATAAGCAATCTCCGGATAGCACTGATAATGGCGGATCTACTCTTTGAAAAAATCCGACGCACGACTCCCTACCCCCGCCTCTGCTAAACGCCTTTATTTCATTAAAATTCACTATATTATCACTGAAAAAACAAGTGTGCCCGTTCAGTTTTTGTGTTGCAACTCTGTTCGCCCCCTCTGAACTGAAATGCTGGATCCGCTGCATACTGTAGAGGTTAAATGATCATTTTTGTTGTTTTTTTAATCATGGTTTAAGACCCGGTTTGTGACTATAATGTAACAGGTCAGTGGTTATGGTGATTATGTAGACATAGTACCTCATACGTTATTATTACCACGTTTTTATTACCACGTTATCATTACCACGTTATCATTATCACGTTTTTATTACCAGGTTATCCGTTATAATTACTACGTTGTCATTGCCGCATTACCATTGCCGCATTATCATTACCGCGTTATCGCTACCGCATTACCATTACCGCGTTATCATTACCGCCTTATCACTACCGCGTTATCATTGCCGCATTATCATTGCAGCGTTATCACTACCGCCTTTTTATTGCTGCGTTATCACTGCCGCGTTAACACTGCCTCGTTATCACTACCGCATTATCACTACCGCGTTATCAATGCCGCGTTATCAATACCGCGTTGTCACTACCGCGTTATCATTACCATGTAATCATTGCCGCGTAATAATTGCCGCGTTAACATGGACGCATTATCACAACCGCGTTATCATTACGCGTAATAATTACCGCGTTATCATTCACCGGGTTATCATTGCAGCGTAATCACTACCGCGTTATCATTACCACGTTATCATTATTATCATTATCATCACAATTACTACTGTTCATTATTGATTATTACATTATCATGTAGCATTATAAGTCATTTAGTATTTTCATTTTTAGTATATATATATATATGCAAACCATAGATACAATATCAAGGCCTCTGCCAAACAAAATAAATATGTTGTCGACCATGACTTATATACTTATATACTATGCAACACATCTTGACAGGGTGGACAAATTCATATATATATATATATATATATATATATATATATATATATATATATATATATATATATATATATATATATATATATACTTGGTACTTTTACAAGTGCGCTACCGCTCCACAAATTGGAGGGTAAAGTCCACAGATAACAAATTAACTTTTCTTTTAAATTTTTTGTTGCAATTGGGAAATGAACGGGTTTTACTTGTATTTCCAATGTGGACACTTTCGTTTTCTATATACATTACACAGTATACATAATGTTTGTTTTTCCAATGCGCATACTTTCGTTTTCTATATACATTACACAGTATACATGTTTGTATTTCCAATGTGCACACTTTCTTTTTCTATATACATTACACAGTATACATAATGTTTGTTTTTCCAATGTGCACACTTTCGTTTTCTATATACATTACACAGTATACATAATGTTTGTTTTTCCAATGCGCACACTTTCGTTTTCTATATACATTACATAGTATACATAATGTTTGTATTTCCAATGTGCACAGTTTCGTTTTCTATATACATTACACAGTATACATAATGTCATGTTTGTTTCGCTTTGAATTTGCCAATTTATGCAACGAAAATAAACACTTTCGATGATGTAATTATAACAATGAGCTGTGCTCTATACACAATAAACAAAACGTACACTTCAAGCCTATGTATATCGCTTTCGTTTTCCTTGTATTTTACACTAATTTTACAAATTCAAACAAACTCATTCAACTTAAGTTATATTTAATTCATGAATTCCAAGTTTTAATCAATATTCGAAAAATGTGATGTTTAACATTTCGTGTGCATATTTATTGTAGATCTAAATACATTTTCAAATGCACTTTCTCAAAATGTTATAAGTATTACTCATATATTTAATGCAAAGTCTATTACGATCAAATGTATTAAATAGATGAAAGTATATTTACATGTATACGCAATAATAAAATCAAATCATTCTTTTAAAACATAAAATACAATCGTTAGGCCTACCTATGTTATCCGCCATGAAGAGCTTATGAAGTGGGGATTTTGTTGGTAAATTCCTGTGTGCACACATCTATAAATAGATCTGGTATTTCTGATTTCGGGGAGCAATCATTATTTACTCTTTTTGCTATTAACTGCACAGATACGTTACTTCAAATTAAAATGGCATAATTTAACCCAAAGTTGCAAATACAATGTGGGAAATACGCAAAAAAAAAAACTGGAGAAACTAGTAACGGGTTTGCTACTCAAATTTCGGGGTACGATTACCAAAAGAGATACATAGCCCTCGGTTCGAACAGGAGCTTTGAAAATGTTATACTTTTTATTTTACATCGATTGTGAAACACTCTTGATGTACTCTTAGGTAGAACCAGTAGCCCCCCTACTAAGCATATGCCGATAAAGTGTCTTGCTCAATGACATCACAATAGCCGTGGCGAGAGTTCGAACCCACGACCCTCCAATCAACCACTGGACAACGCGCTCCACATGGTTTACACAGGACACGGCTTCCTCAGTGAACTGCGCCTCCTCATTAGGATACGACTCCCATAGTAGTGCCTCGTCGTTATAAATGGCCATTTCAACACATTTCAGGTTATATATGACATAATCAATTTTATCGGTGGAGGAAAACCTCAGAACAAATTTGAGTAGAACAGCCGTCCTTCCGCAAGAAACTCATAAACTTTCTCACATTAAGTCTTCGGACCGAGTGGTACTCGAACGTACGACCTCAGCAGTGAGAGGTAAGCGATCTTAAGACGAAGCCTTAGACCACCCGGTCACGGAGAATCAGTCGTTATAAATGAGACTGGGCCGTTTTCATGGTTGTACTTTTATATTGCATCGATGATTGTGAACCAAAATATATATTACTTAAAAAGGCAGTACCTGCTCCCGTGTGGTACAGTCTCCCCAGGAGTTGACGTGATCAGCAAGTATCAGTGTTACGCAGCTTTTTGATGGGGCTTAACGCCACTTACAACATATTTCAGGTTGTTACAATACAATATAGTGATTGCCGTATTTCTGTTAATACGAGTATCTTAAATTTCCTTTAAAACTCGTCTTTCGGTAAAAAACGAAGAGCTGTTGGACTCATATCACTATTATCTCCCTTTTTAGAAATCATCACTGAAATTTTGATGCTGATATCAGATGTCTAGGCAATTCTGTGTCATTTCAGAATTATTGGTTCGAAGCGCATCATGGACGCACAGTTGACATATTATTACATTGAAAATTGATAGCTATCACAAAAACATTGAATATAAAAAAAACATGGTCAATGTATGATTATTTTTCTTTTATAATTGCAGATCTCGAACCAGTGAAGAATTTGAGCCCAGACAAATGCTGCAGATTTTGTTTTTTACTGTGTTATGGACATAAATGTTACAATGGAGTCCTATGGAAAATATAATAGTTGTGTGAGACGTGTTGTCATGACCGTGGCGTCGGTGTCGTTGTCGTCGTCTTCCGGTAAAAGTTTCATGTTTAGCTCAGCCTTTTGTCTGCTTCAGAATAAACTTCTTACTATGTTATAGGGATAAACTCCATAAACACAATCCTAAACTAAACATATGGTATAAGCACGTATGTTCCAGTGATGGAGTACCGGAACCAGGACCGAGGGAGAGGTCGCGGGATCGAGCCTCTGCCACGGCTATGTGTGGTGCTCTTGAGCAAGACACTTTATTCGCATCTGATTGGTATATTCTGGTTCTACATTCATTTACTCGCATGCTGAAAATCATTTCACAGCAAAAACAAAACAGCCTTACTTACCAGGTGGTGGCTTTGGTCGCCTGGCGGATAGTGGCACACCCAGAGGTAATCTCTGCCTCACTGAAGGATAAAACTAATAATTTTATCAACGATATTGGTTTGATATTTATCAACAATTGAAATGTTTTACAAAAACTACTTAAAAACGGATGACAAGAGGCCCGTGGGCCTTAACGGTCACCTCTAACTTGAGGGTTGCCACTGTTCTATGTTTTTTACCTGTTTCTGACTTCAGGGTTGCCCTGGTATATGTCCCAAGTTTACCTGATTCCGACTTCAGGACTGTCCTTGCTCTATGTTTACCTAATTCTGACTTCAGGGTTGCCCCTGTTCTATATTTTTACCTGATTCCGACTTCAGGTCTGTCACTGCTCTATAGTTTACCAGATTCTGACTTCAGGGCTGTCCCTGCGCTATAGTTAACCCGATTCCGACTTCGGGGTTTTCCCTGTTCCATGTTTTTTACGTGTTTCTGACTTCATTGGCTGTCCCTGTTCTATGTTTTACCTCATTCCGACTTCAGGGCTGTCCCTGCTTTATAGTTTACCTGATTCCGACTTCAGGGTTGTCCCTGTTCCATGTTTTTTACGTGTTTCTGACTTCATTGGCTGTCCCTGTTCTATGTTTTACCTCATTCCGACTTCAGGGTTGTATCTGCTCTATAGTTTACCTGATTCCGACTTCAGGGTTGTCTTTGTTCCATGTTGTTTTATCTGTTTCTGACATCAGGGTTACCACTGTTATATGTATCACCTCATTCCGACTTTAAAGTTGTCCCTTGTTTACCTGATTCAGACTTCAGGGCTGTCACTACTCTATAATTTACCTGATTCCGACTTCAAGGCTGTCACTACTCTATAGTTTACCTGATTCCGACTTCAAGGCTGTCACTACTCTATAGTTTACCTGATTTCGACTTCAAGGCTGTCACTACTCTATAGTTTACCTGATTCCGACTTAATGGCTGTCACTACTCTATAGTTTACCTGATTCCGACTTAATGGCTGTCACTACTCTATAGTTTACCTGATTCCGACTTCAAGGCTGTCACTACTCTATAGTTTACCTGATTCCGACTTAATGGCTGTCACTACTCTATAGTTTACCTGATTCCGACTTCAAGGCTGTCACTACTCTATAGTTTACCTGATTCCGACTTCAAGGCTGTCACTACTCTATAGTTTACCTGATTCCGACTTCAAGGCTGTCACTACTCTATAGTTTACCTGATTCCGACTTCAGGGTTGTATATGTTCTATAGTTTACCTGTTTCTGACTTCAGGGTTTTTTACTTCAGGGTTGCCACTATTATATGTATTACCTGATTCCGACTTTAAGGTTGTCCCTAGTTTACCTGATTCCGACTTCAGGGCTGTTTCTGCTCTAAAGTTTACCTGATTCTGACTTCAGGGCTGCCCCTGCTCTATAGTTTATCTAATTCCGATTTCAAGGTTATTACTGCTCTATGTTTTACTTGATTCCTACTTCAGGGCAGTCACTGCTCTATGTTTTACCTGATTCCGACTTCAGGGCTGTCACTACTCTGTGCGCAGACGTCTTTAAAACCAGGCAGTCCGGATTTAAAACATAGGTGTCGCCGTTGACATCAACTAACGCATCACGTGATTCGTCAATCCTCACCACGTTGCCAGTTTCGCCGAGAATCTTAAAATAGTTTACTAATATGATACTTAAAATAATTAAAATATACTTTGATAACAGTTTCAATTAACAAAAACTTGACCTGTATTTCATAGCTGCTTATATACAGCAAGCTAAACACAGTTAATTTGATGCACGCACGAAATGACGGACGGACAGATGGACAGAGGTGAAAATTTAATGCTACTTCACAGTTCATCGAGTGACGGGAAAGAAGTTATATGAATAGGCCGGCTACCTACTAGTTTTTGGTTACTCGGGTTCATCCTGATATTCCGTTTGTTTCACTTAAAACTGTGATACTTTAGGATGACCTGGAGGTGGGGGAGGGGTAAGGTAAACAGTGAAATGACAGTATAGTTAGTAGACAGTACTTGTTATTTGTGTGTGTGTGTGTGTGGGGGGGGGGGGGGGTAATGGGGTTTAACGCCATTTTAGGCTACTAGCATATGGCATACCCAGATGTACAGATGGAAGACGACCTCAGACTGAATCAGACTGAGTAGAACCATTTTACTGGGGGACTCGAACTTACTACCTTACCGGTGAGAGGTATGTGATCTTGAGGAAGTGCCTTAGAACACTCGACCACGGCTGAGGACCCTAGTAGGCAGTAAGCAGTTGTTTATTCGGTTATTATGTAAACCATCTCTATTGCGTAATAAACTTGTATTAACCTTCAAGCAGGGCGAATATATTTACAATACACCATTGAAGTCAAAGTTCAAAATGGTATCCTTATTATATAAACGCATAAAGCAAATGCCAATTCAAAGATACAAGGGCCAGTGCCTGTAACAGTAATGGTCGTAATTTTAGAAACTTCTTAATGTAATTTTTTAAGTTTCGCAAAAAGTCAAGAAATTCATTTAGGGCTTCAGTTACATTATATAAACCTTATAAATAATAATTGTTTTAAAATATCACAATATCTCTACTAAAAGGAAACGTCTGCAAATGTCAGAATCTTATGCACGAAAATCTTAAAGATTACGAGGCATCGTGAAACGGATTACTGGATGGCCAGGTAGCCGAAGGTGCTTAAAACCACTTACCCCTCAACGTTGAGATCGCAGGTTCGAGTCCAAAACGTTAGAGGAAATGTTGCCAGTTACGTGCAGAGAGACGATGGGTCTACTCGGATACATTCTGCGGTATTCCTTCACCAATAATAACTAATGTCATAACTTGTAATATACTGAACATGACGTTAAACCCTGTCCAAACGTGCATGCCGTTACATGCCGGTGTGTAACATACCGAGACTAGGGCGTCCTGCCAACCACCGTGGCCCATCTGCAGTTTCTTCATCTTTGCTTGGTCTTGTATTATTTTTACCGTATCTCCGGCACAGAGCTTGGAGATCTGAAAGTATTCAAATACATATGCAACTACAAATGATGAAAATCTTGAGTTTAGTAGAATTAATATTTGTATTAAAAATCTCGTGTACACTGAGTAACTAGTATAAGTACATGATCGCCATGTGTAAAATAAAAATATCTTTCATGAATAATCATTTAATATTGCATTTATTAAACGAGTTTGCAAAAATGTATGCGAGGCTCTGCCGATCATTATAATATTTTATCGTACGAGTTTAATAGATTAAATAATAAATGCGCCATTCTGTATTGCATACATATAGCCCTCATTATCCGATCGTGTCATGTGTGGATATAGCCATCACCATCGTTTCATTTGTACAATTTAGATATCACCGCCGTGTCATCTACAGAATTTGGATATCACCATCCTGTCATTTATACAATATAAATATCAACGCCGTGTCATATATACAATTAAGCTTTCACCGCCGTGTCATTTATAAAATATAGATATCACCGCCGTGTCATTTATACAATATACGTATCACCGCCGTGTCATTTATACAATTTAGATTTCACCGTCGTGTCATTTAACAATTAAGATATCACCGTCTTGTCATATATACAATTTAGATATTACCGTCGTGTCATATATACAATTTATATATATATCACTGCTGTGTCATATATACAATTTAGATACCACCGTTGTGTCATATAAACAATTTAGATATCACCGCCGTGTCATATATATAATTTAGATATCACCACCGTGTCATATATAAAATTTATATATCACCGTTGTGTCATATATACAATTTAGATATCACGGCCGTGTCATTTATACAAAATATATATCATCGCCGTGTCATTTATACAATTTAGATATCACCGCTGTGTCAATTATACAATTTAGATATCACCGCCGTGTCATATATACAATTTAGGTATCACCGCCGTGTCATACATACAATTTAGATATCACCGCCGTGTCATATATACAATTTAGGTATCACCGCCGTGTCATACATACAATTTAGATATCACCGCCGTGTCATTTATACAATTTAGATATCACCGCAGTATCATATATACAATTTAGATATCACCGCCGTGTCATTAATACAATTTAGATATCACCGCCGCGTTACATGTACAATATAGGTATCACCGCCGTGTCATTTATACAATTTAGATATGACGACCGTGTCATTTATACACTTTAGATATCACCGCCATGTCATTTATACAATATAGATATCACCGTTGTGGCATATATACAATTAAGATATTACCGCCGTGTAATATATACAATTTAGATATCACCTTGATGTCATTTATACAATATAAACAGCACCGCCGTGTCACGTATACAATTTAGATTTCGCTGCCGTGTCATTTAAACAATACAGACATCACCGCCGTGTCATTTATACAATATGCGTATCAACGCCGTGTCAGTTATACAATATATGTATCACCGCAATGTCATTTATACAATTTAGATATCACCACCGTGTCATATATACAATTCAGATATCACCGTTGTGTCATATAAACAATTTAGATATCACCGTCGTGTCATTTATACAATAAAGATATCACTGCCGTGTCATTTATACAATTTACATATCATCACCGTGTCATACATACAATTAAGATATTGCCGCGGTGTCATTTATACAATTAACGTATCACCACCGTGTCATTTATACAATTTAGATTTAACCGCCATGTCATTTATACAATTAAGGTATCACCGTCGTGTCATTTATACAATTTAGATATCACCGCCGTGTCATATATACAATTTAGATATCACCGCCGTGTCATTTATACAATATAGAAATCACCGCTGGGTCATCAATGAAATTTTAATTTAACCGCCGTGTCATTTATACAATTAAGGTATCACCGTCGTGTCATTTATACAATTTAGATATCACCGCCGTGTCATATATACAATTTAGATGTCACCGCCGTGTCATTTATACAATTAAGGTATCACCGTCATGTCATTTATACAATTTAGATATCACCGCCGTGTCATATATACAATTTAGATGTTACCGCCGTGTCATTTATACAATACAGAAATCACCGCTAGGTCATATATACAATTAAGATATCACCGCTGTTTCATTTATACAATTTAGATATCACCACCGTGTCATTTATACAATTAAGATATCAGCGCCGCGTGTCATTTATACAATTAAGGTATCACCGCCGTGTTATTTATACAGTTTAGATACCACCGCCGTGTCATTTATACAATACAGAAATCACCGCTGGGTCATATATACAATTTAGATATAACCGTTGTGTCATTTATACAATTTAGATATCACCGCCGTGTCATGTATACAATTTAGATATCACCGTTGTGTCATGTATACAATTTAGATATCACCGCCGTGTCTACATTTCGTGTTGTGGGTAACATTCACACTTCACCGTCGTATCGTGTATACGCATAGACGTATACATGTCGTGCTGTGTAAACATAGAAACAGTAATGTCGTTTCATGGTGTATATTTGAATATTTATCGTCATTTATGTCATCGGGTTAACATTCAGTTAAATAAGTCACTCTTTCCTGTGATACAGGACGGTTAATCAGTAATCAAGTATATCCATCTCCACAAATAACTGATAACTTTCCCACTTGAATCAGCGGTGAGAGATGCTTAGCAAAGAGACGCAATCTCGTATATCAATCATCACGGAAACTGTGGCTGAGCGGGGATTCCAACTCGCGACCTATGGATTGATAGTCAGACGCGCTACCAATGTCATGGTATAACTAGTGTACAAATGTCATGATTAATGAAACAAGCAACGTTCGGAGTACCTTCGTTAAACAGTTCAGATAGATGGCTATGGCAGTTTTATCCAACTCAGCATAGTTCACTTCAGCCGCCCGTCCATTATTGACTATTCTAACGACCTCTCCTTCTTCACCAAGAACCTACGAATATAGCACAATACCACCATTAGGCCACAATAAATTAATTGCTAGATTATTATCCCCGCCCGCCCCCGTATTTTCATGCCGCCCGACCCTTTATATATTTTTTTTTATTATTATTAAAAAAACATCAAAATTTAAAAGGTGAAAATAAAAAATAAAATCCTCCCACCCTCCCCGTTTCTAAGAAAAATTTGAATAATAATCTAGCAATTAATTTATAATGGCCTTAAGGAATTATTTTGGCATACCATTTGGTGGACATCTTCAATCAACACACGGCAAATCTGTCGGATTACTGTAGGGTGAGCCCATATCTACTTTAACGACGTTTATCGAATAAAACAATTTTCGGATTTGCCGACATATTCAACACATGACATATTATATGTAGCATACCCAGTTTTATTGCCAAATGAGGAGCTCATAATGAATCTGAGTAGAGACATCGTTCTTGCGCAAGTAACTGGCAAACTTTCTCAAATAAAGTAATTGGACCGAGCCTGGCTCATACCCACTACTTCAGCGGTTAGACAGGTAAGTGGTCACGAGACGACAGCGTCTTAGCCACTTGGCCACGGAGGACCATAAATGTTGATGGGTGGGGTGTTTAACCCTTTACTCCATAGATACGCGTTTTCCTGCACTAATCACAAAAGGCCTTTGAAAACAGTGAAGGAACTTCCTGCACTGTTTTCCACTCTGTCAGTTAATATAAACATAAGCCTTCAATATTACAGGTGTTCAAAGCCTTCTACATTAGAAGGTGTTCAAAGCCTTCTATATTAGAGGTGTTCAAAGCATTCTATATTAGAGGTGTCCAAAGACGTTTTTATGAAGTAAAGGGTTAAATATTAAAAATGTTATATATTTCAAATTGGCTCTTGATTTTAGATTTAAAAAAAAGGATATTTTAGTTTTAAACTTTGAAACGTCAAGTTAACAAAAACTCTGGACCGATTGTAAGTGATATATTACGATTTAAAACAAAACATGAAAGTAACAGCGCTGAGGAACACAGATATGAAATTCGTTTGAAACCTGCTAACAATTTTCAAAAAAGACGAAATTTGAAATTGTTCACGAACGACAAACATATTTCTGTAACAATACATCGCATGACCTAACATGAAAGTCAAAATCCGCAGATGAAATAGTTAAATTTGAGAACATTCCTCTGACATGACCTTGATTTTGTAATTGGCAGATATTTGAAATAGTCCAAACAGCCCAATATAGAAACAACCACCCGGACACAGTTGCAACAGAATTCCTCTTTATGGGTTTATTAAGGGACATGTGTAAAACATACAGAAAGTTTACCAAAGTCAAGATATATAAACAAAACTATTGAGGGAAAATATTGGACGACAATTTAAAAAAAGATAAATTCCACTACATTTACATAATATTGTCCCAAAGCTTTTTTATTATAAGAAATGTTTTTTATAACTTTAAATCATATTTTTTAACAAATTCTTACAATTTAGACAAATCACGCTCAAAGTCTTCCTGGGTAGAACCAGTACTTAGCATATGCTAAAGGACACCACACATAGCCATGATGGAGGATCGAACCCACGACCCCCCCCCCCCCCTTCCCCCACACACCCACATCCCACCCCTAATCTTGGGTGCGTTGCTCTGCCACTGGACTACCCGCACCACATAATGTAAATTATGACTGATAATCAATTACCGTTTCTAAAGCATCTGCCCATTCGCCATACTCGACTTGTAACGGCTTAAACGCTTCCAGATTCAGATCAACTCGGACTTTATCGCCTTCATTAAACGTAACGTCTACAGGCATGGTAAGATCTGGATAATGGACACAGTTTCACATAAAAACAATACAATCTACATTAAAACAATACAATCTACATAAAAACAATACATTCTACATAAAAACATAAAAACAATACAATCTACATAAAAACAATAAAAAAAACAATACAATCTGCATAAAACAATATAAAACAATACAATCTATATCAAAACAATACAATCTACATAAAAACACAAAAACAATACAATCTACGTAAAAACATACAATCTACATAAAAAAACATACTTAAAAAACTGCTTTTCTATTCCCATTTGTAGTTCGAATATCTGGTACAGAATAATATTAATAATAAAGACGTTATGTCAAGAGGTTACTACGCCGAACATGCTGGGTCTTCTTCGTGTGCCTCCATAGTATACATTATATATATATTAAAACATACTTAGTGACAAATTCAATACATGTATTTACAAATAAGTTTACATATTAGAAGCATTTTGAAAATGTCTCAGCACTAAAGACAAATTACACATCGGGGCTGCAAGTGGAGACTAACTAATATTTTATCTCGGGACGATGAGTATAGGTGCACTGATATACGTCAAATATCTGAAATACTGTTGGGAAAAGGGTGTAAAACAACATGCAATCACACATAATTCTTGAGATCAGAAGCATAATTAAGTCGAATTGAACGAAAGTTTAGTAGTCCACATGTGATAAAAATAAATTGCGCACTCAAAGTAATAAATACGGTCTGATTATGTTGAAAAAAATACAGAAATGGATTGTAAAGTTATTTTGTTTACTTCAACCTAATCTGACCAAATACGTCTGATTAAGGGGTTGATAAAAAAAATAATTTACCAAGAACAGGAAGATGGTCTGCGTACACGTGACCAGGAGACGCGGGTTTCACCATGTTCAGTTCAACCTTCCCATCTGCCCCCAGTCTATAAATAGGTAGTTCCGGTGACCCATCATGGCCTTTTTTCGGGGCAACCCCAGGCCATTCAACAGTGACGGCACTCCTGTAGGCATCAGGGTCCCGGTGTATCAACTTTTTCACAACACCAACAATTTCTTCTGAAATACATGTAACAGTATAGAAGTCAACAATATATCTCGAATATGCACGTACCCAAACGAACGTAAATGGAGTATCAAATACAAGTTTTTCTGTCTAGGAGTGCTACGCGAGATTTTTTGACAGTTGTTTGCTCTTTGACTATAAAAATAAACATCGCACTATCTATTAAGTGATGTTTTATGGTCAATCTTACAGTACAGTACATCTCGGTTCCTTCGTAGGATTTAAGCCAACTGGATTTTTCTTTGAAGTCGTTTGTGCAGGCGTGTTTGTCCGTTTGATGTTTTATGTTCTTGGGGAAAAAAACATTTTACGTCGACTTTTGTCCGCATGACGCCTTTTGTCTGCATACATATAGAGAGAAAAAAGAAGACTCCGTGATGATTGATATACGACATTGTGTCTCATTATCATTCGTCTCTCACCACTGATTCAAGTGGGAAAATTAGCAGTTACTTGCGGAGATGGGGTGTGCTCGAGTACTAGTTAATCCCAGGAAACAGTGGTTAGGTTAACTGTTCGTCTGTTAGCCCTCGATGGCATAAAATGACGCTAAATATTCAATCATCAATCAATCTTAAATTGTCCGACGCTGGCTATACGACATGAATGAGCGCTAAATGTGTGTAATAACCCCAAGTAGATTATAGGATTCTGTTTCTTGGTGAAGTCGTCCATTTTTTTCGTGCAAAATTTCAGAGAGGGATACTTACGCTCGTTTTTATTTGCAGTTGTATGTTTGGTGACCTCTGCCCCTGCAAATATACCATACAATGGTATATGTTTACTTTTCTTCCTGGGCGCCACACGTACACTGGGGAGAAATAACAGTAGTTGTCTGCATACATATAGAGAGAAAAAAGAAGACCTTTGTCCGTATGACGACTTTTGTCTGCATACATATAGAGAGAAAAAAGAAGACTTTTGTCCGCATGACGCCTTTTGTCTGCATACATATAGAGAGAAAGAAGAAGACTTTTGTCCGTATGACGACTTTTGTCTGCATACATATAGAGAGAAAAAAGAAGACCTTTGTCCGTATGACGACTTTTGTCTGCATACATATAGAGAGAAAAAAGAAGACCTTTGTCCGTATGACGACTTTTGTCTGCATACATATAGAGAGAAAAAAGAAGACTTTTGTCCGCATGACGACTTTTGTCTGCATACATATAGAGAGAAAAAATAAGACCTTTGTCCGCATGACGACTTTTATCTGCATACATATAGAGAGAAAAAAGAAGACCTTTGTCCGCATGACGACTTTTGTCTGCATACATATAGAGAGAAAAAAGAAGACTGTCCGCATGACGACTTTTGTCTGCATACATATATAGAGAAAAAAGAAGACTTTTGTCCGCATGACGACTTTTGTCTGCATACATATAGAGAGAAAAAAGAAGACTTTTGTCCGTATGACGACTTTTGTCTGCATACATATAGAGAGAAAAAAGAAGACTTTTGTCCGCATGACGACTTTTGTCTGCATACATATAGACAGAAAAAAGAAGACTTTTGTCCGTATAAGGACTTTTGTCTGCATACATATAGAAAGAAAAAAGAAGACTTTTGTCCGCATGACGACTTTTGTCTGCATACATATAGAGATAAAAAAGAAGACTTTTGTCCGCATGACGACTTTTGTCTGCATACATATAGAGAGAAAAAAGAAGACTTTTGTCCGCATGACGACTTTTGTCTGCATACATATAGAGAGAAAAAAGAAGACTTTTGTCCGTATGACGACTTTTGTCTGCATACATATAGAGAGAAAAAAGAACACTTTTGTCCGCATGACGCCTTTTTTTCTGCATGCATATAGAGAGAAAAAAGAAGACTTTTGTCCGCATGACGACTTTTGTCCGCATACATATAGAGAGAAAAAAGAAGACTTTTGTCCGCATGACGACTTTTGTCCGCATACAATGAATACGTGTGGACAAAAATCAATGTGTGTTTACTTCATCTGCGGACAAAGATTATTGTAGATAAATATCGTCAATCGAACTAAATTCGCCGTCATAAACGTTGTCGGTCTTAAATTGTCCGACGCACTTTACGACATGAATGAGCGCTAAATGTGTGTAATAACCCCAAGTAAATTATAGGATTCTGTTTCTTGGTGAAGTTGTCCATTTTTCCGTGCAAAATTTCAGAGGTGGATACTTACGCTCGTTTTTATTTGCAGTTGTATATTTGGTGACCTCTGCCCCTGCAAATATACCATACAATGGTATATGTTTACTTTTCTTTCTGGGCGCCACACGTACACTGGGGAGGAGATAACAATAGTTGTAATATGTATTAATAATCAAAATATGTAACTTTAATGATTTTAAATAAAAATCAACAATTACTGCAATAGTCGTATCAGTGTCAAATATTAAAATACACTGGGGAGGAGATAACAGTAGTTGTAATATATATTAATGATTAAAATATGTAACTTTAAGGATTTTAAATAAAAATCAACAATTACTGCAATAGTCGTATCAGTGTCAAATATTAAAATCTCGGCGGTAAGTAGTGATACAGCGTTGGTTGCTCTAGCCGGATGTTGCGGGTTCGATCCACCGCTCGACCCGATGTCTCTCAAATAGCAGCACTCAGTACTGACTTTACACAGGAAGCGGACTTGAAGGCGGCTCATACAAACTTTGAACTTTTGATAAAATGTTTATATTGCAATAAAATATGTGAAAACTCAATTAAAACAACTAGCTTCCAAAAAACTTGATATTACAACACATTTTTTATTAATTTCAACATTTGGTCATCTACATTATAATATTAAGGTTCTATTGTATCATGTGGACACTATACAGGATCACATAATAGGATATCATTCTTGGGCGTGTTTCAATACGGAGTTATATTGAAATGTTTACGTAACAAAACAATGAACACGATGGCTTGAATACTTGCATTGTGTAGGTTTGCATTTTCAATCCGTCTGTTATTGATAAGTTGGACATTTCACTAGGTTATTTTAATATTTGAAGAATTATTTTCTAAAGCAGGTATATCTGACAGTAACCAAGCCATCGTGTTAATTATGTAACAAAACACAAATTTTACGGACGAGAAGACTGAATGACTCACACCACTATTATCTCCCTTGAATACCCCGGACAGATGAAGGAGGTAGAAGTGAAACTTTAGTTCAGGGCTTTACATTGCAGTAAGTCATGTTTTCCTGTCATGTGTTAAATGGTCAGTATTTTTTTAGAAATCACCACTGAAAATCTGATGCTGATACCAGATTTCTAGGCAATTGTGTCATTTTAGAATTGATTGCTCGAACTGCGAATAGTTGACATATTATTGCCCTGGAGATTGATAGGTATCACATAACCATTGAATTTAAAGCAAAACAACCTGGTCAAGGCATGACTTTGTTCTTTATAATTGCAGATCTTGAACCAGTTGAGAATTTGAGCCCAGACACAAGCTGTAGGTTTTGTTGCTTGATTCCCACTGTTTTGGACAAAATTGGAGCCCCACTGGAAATGTAATAGTGGTGCAAGACGTGAGGAAGAACGAACCCAAATGAAGATGAAGTGGTGGTACTCAGTAATATGTTTGATACATATATGTACATGTCTGATACATATATGTATATGTCTGATACTTATATGTATATGTCTGATACATATATGTATATGTCTGATATTTATATATATATGTCTGATACATATGTGTATATGTCTGATATTTATATGTATATGTTTGATAGATATATGTATATGTCTGATACATATGTGTATATGTCTGATACTTATATGTATGTGTCTGATACGTATGTGTACATGTCTGATATATATGTATGTGTATATGTCTTTTATATATATATGTATATATATCTGATACATATGCGTGTATGTCTGATACATATGTGTATATGTCTGATACATATGTGTATATGTCTGATACATATGTGTATATGACTGATACATATGCGTGTATGTCTGATTTATCGTAGTGGTACAGTGTTTGTGATTTCTGAAAATATTGGTGATGTAAGAGGGAAACGACTTGACTGTCAGTCATTAATGTATTTCTTTGAATATTTAGCGTCATTTTATGCCATCAAGGACTAACAGATTGTCGTTTAACCTAACCACTCTTTCTTGAAAGTTAACCAATACTCGAGCACACAAATCTCTGCAAGTAATTAATTCATTTTTCACTTGAATCAGCGGAGAGAGACGAGTGACAATGAAATGCAATGTATAGCAGTCATCACGGAGACTAAGACCGGGTGAGGATTCGAACTCATGATCTCTGGATTAATGATTAAGTTACACTCTTATTGCTTATCTTAATACTTTTTCTTTGAGTACAATCATCAAAGAAAGATACGTCATACCTACCGTGATATGACGATGATATCAAAGATGACTGTGGTGGTTTTTTATAAGGCTGGTGCTGATTTGTTGGTTTTATTTTGTAATTGTGAATTATAGGTTTGCTTGTTATGGCGGTTGAAATTGATAATGACTGTGAAGGCGAGCGAACATTTGTCACCTTTTGAATAGGTCCCCTATCCCATTACGGGCACGAATGGATTTGTCTGAATATTTAGCGTCCTTCCTATGCAGTCGAGTGCTAATAGACGATGAATTAACCTAATCACTATTTTCTGGGATCCTGACAGGTAAACCATAACTCGAGCACACCAACTTGGCCAAGCAATAGATAAATTTAACTGACACATTTTCCACTTGAATCAGCGGTGAGAGACGTATGACAATGTGACGCAATGTCTGATATCAAACATAACGGAGACCATGACCGGGCAGGGATTCGACTTCACGACCCCTAAATTGATAGCCAGACGTGCTACCGACTGAGCTAACCGGGCCAGGTTGATATGGATGGAAATTTGATGTGTAAAGTTAAGAACTATAGCGGGGTGAATGCCTTACTCACGTGCACAATATTTAAAAGTCGGCCGAACAAATACTTCAAAGTTAGTTTAACATTGTTATTGTATAACGATTATCGTCGCTTTCAACACTAGTGCAGTCTTATCATGGCAGTGTCTACTTGAGGTGGCTTTCTATGAGCTGCCAGACACATGGTTTATACTCCACCAAAATTACATTATATTGGCACCGGGCATACATAGCATACACTTATCATTTAAATGCCAGGGATCGAACCCACGATCCACCAACTCGGACCTGCGCTACGGTATAAGTTAGTTTAAAGTACGCTCTAGTACTGGCATGTACTGGTGTGAACACAATGTGACAGACAGACGGACCATGTCGGTCTCCAGTGTATCAACACAATGTGACCGAGTGACTAATCATGTCGGTCTCCTACTGCTGTGAACACAATGTAACCGACTGACGGTCCATGTCGGTATCCAGTGTATCAACACAATGTGACCGACTGACGGGCCATGTCGGTCTCCCAGTGTATCACCACAATGTGACCGACTGAAAGACCATGTCAGTCTCCAGTGTATCACCACAATGTGACCGGCTGACGGACCATGTCGGTCTCCAGTGTATCACCACAATGTGACCGGCTGACGGACCATGTCGGTCTCCAGTGTATCACCACAATTTGACCGGTTGACAGACCATGTCGGTCTCCAGTGTATCAACACAATGTGACCGGCTGACGGGCTATGTCGGTCTCCCAGTGTATCACCACAATGTGACCGGCTGACGGACCATGTCGGTCTTCAGTGTATCAACACCATGTGACCGGCTGATGGACCATGTCAGTCTCCCAGTGTATCACCACAATGTGACAGGCTGACGGGCCATGTCGGTCTCCAGTGTATCAACACAATGTGACCAACTGACGGACCATGTCGGTCTCCAGTGTATCAACACCATGTGACCAACTGACGGACCATGTCGGTCTCCAGTGTATCAACACCATGTGACCGGCTGACGGACCATGTCATTCTCCAGTATTTCAACACAATGTGACCGGCTGACAGACCATGTCGGTCTCCAGTATATCAACACAATGTGACCGACTGACGGACTATGTCGGTCTCCAGTGTATCAACACAATGTGACCGACTGACGGACCATGTTGGTCTCCAGTGTATCAACACAATGTGACCGGCTGACGGGCCATGTCGGTCTCCAGTATATCAACACAATGTAACCGACTGACGGACCATGTCGGTCTACAGTGTATCAACACAATGTGAACAACTGACGGACCATGTCGGTCTCCAGTGTATCAACACCATGTGACCGGCTGACGAACCATGTCATTCTCCAGTATATCAACACAATGTGGCCGGCTGACAGACCATGTCGGTCTCCAGTATATCAACACGATGTGACCGACTGACGGACTATGTCGGTCTCCAGTGTATCAACACAATGTGACCGACTGACGGACCATGTTGGTCTCCAGTGTATCAACACAATGTGGCCGACTGAAGGACCATGTCGGTCTACAGTGTATCAACACAATGTGGCAGACAGACAGACCATGTCTGTCTCCAGTATATCAACACAATGTGACCGACTGACGGACCATGTCAGTCTCCAGTGTATCAACACAATGTAACCCACTGACGGACCATGTCGGTCTCCAGTGTATCAACACAATGTGACCGACTGACAGACCATGTCGGTCACCAGTGTATCAACAAAATGTGGCCGACTGACGGACCATGTCGGTCTCCAGTGTATCAACACAATGAGACCGACTGACGGACCATGTCGGTCTCCAGTGTATCAACACAATGTGACCGGCTGACGGACCATGTCGGTTTCCAGTATATCAACACAATGTGACCGACTGTTGGGCCATGTCGGTCTCCAGTGTATCAACACCATGTGACAGACTGACGGACCATGTCGGTCTCCATTGTATCAACACAATGTGACCGACTGACGGACCATGTCAGTCACCAGTGTATCAACACAATTTGGCAGACTGACGGACCATGCCGGTCTCCAGGACTTCAACACAATGTGACAGACTGACGGACCATATCAGTCTCCAGTGTATCAACACCATGTGACAGGCTGATGGACCGTGTCGGTCTTCAGTATTTCAACACAATGTGGCCGACTAATGGACCATGTCGGTCTCCAGTGTATCAACACAATGTGACAGACTGACGGACTATGTCGGTCTCCAGTGTATCAACACAATGTGACCGAATGACGGACCATGTCGGTCTCCAGTGTATCAACACAATGTGAACAACTGACGGACCATGTCGGTCTCCAGTATATCAACACAATGTGACAGACTGACGGACCATGTCGGTCTACAGTATATCAACACAATGTGACAGACTGACGGACCATGTCGGTCTCCAGTGTATCAACACAATGTGAACAACTGACGGACCATGTCGGTCTCCAGTATATCAACACAATGTGACCGACTGACGGACCATGTCGGTCTCCAGTGTATCATCACAATGTGAACAACTGACGGACCATGTCGGTCTCCAGTATATCAACACAATGTGGCAGACAGACGGACCATGTCGGTCTCAAGTATATCAACACAATGTGACAGACTGACGGACCATGTCGGTCTCCAGTGTATCAACACAATGTGAACAACTGACGGACCATGTCGGTCTCCAGTATATCAACACAATGTGACAGACTGACGGACCATGTCGGTCTACAGTTTATCAACACAATGTGACCGACTTACGGACCACGTCGGTCTCCAGTGTATCAACACAATGTGACAGACTGACGGACCATGTCGGTCTCCACTGTATCAACACAATGTGGCCGACTGAAAGACCATGTCGGTCTCCAGTGTATCAACACAATGTGGCCGACTGACGGACCATGTCGGTCTAAAGTGTATCAACACAATGTGAACAACTGATGGACCATGTCGGTCTCCAGTATATCAACACAATGTAACCGACTGACAGACCATGTCGGTCTACAGTGTATCAACACAATGTGGCAGACAGACAGACCATGTCGGTCTCCAGTATATCAACACAATGTGACCGACTGACGGACCATGTCGGTCTCCAGTGTATCAAAACAATGTAACCGACTGACGGACCATGTCGGTCTCTAGTGTATCAACACAATGTGGCCGACTGACGGACCATGTCGGACTCCAGTGTATTAACACAATGTGACCGACTGATGGACCATGTCGGTCTCCAGTGTATCAACACAATGTGACCAGCTGAAGGACCATGTTGGTTTCCAGTATATCACCAAAATGTGACTGGTTGACAGACCATGTCGGTCTCCAGTGTATCAACACAATGTGACCGGCTGACGGGCCATGTCGGTCTCCCAGTGTATCACCACAATGTGACCGGCTGATGGACCATGTCGGTCTTCAGTGTATCAACACCATGTGACCGGCTGATGGACCATGTCGGTCTCCCAGTGTATCACCACAATGTGACAGGCTGATGGACCATGTCGGTCTCCAGTGTATCAACACAATGTGACCGACTGACAGACCATGTCAGTCTCCAGTGTATCAACACCATGTGACCAACTGACGGACCATGTCGGTCTCCAGTGTATCAACACCATGTGACCGGCTGATGGGCCATGTCATTCTCCAGTATATCAACACAATGTGACCGGCTGACAGACCATGTCGGTCTCCAGTATATCAACATAATGTGACCGACTGACGGACTATGTCGGTCTCCAGTGTATCAACACAATGTGACTGACTGATGGACCATAATGGTCTCCAGTGTATCAACACAATGTGACCGGCTGATGGGCCATGTCGGTCTCCAGTATATTAACACAATGTAACCGACTGACGGACAATGTCGGTCTACAGTGTATCAACACAATGTGAACAACTGACAGACCATGTCGGTCTCCAGTATATCAACACAATGTAACCGACTGACGGACCATGTCTGTCTACAGTGTATCAACACAATGTGGCAGACAGACAGACCATGTCGGTCTCCAGTATATCAACACAATGTCACCGACTGACGGACCATGTCGGTCTCCAGTGTATCAACACAATGTAACCGATTGACGGACCATGTCGGTCTCCAGTGTATCAACACAATGTGACCAACTGACAGACCATGTGGGACACCAGTGTATCAACACAATGTGGACGACTGACGTACCATGTCGGTCTCCAGGACTTCAACACAGTGTGACCGACTGACAGACCATGTCGGTCTCCAGTGTATCAACACCATGTGACAGACTGACGGACCATGTCGGTCTCCATTGTATCAACACAATGTGACCAACTGACGGACCATGTCTGTCACCAGTATATCAACACAATTTGGCAGACTGACGGACCATGTCGGTCTCCAGGACTTCAACACAATGTGACCGACTGACGGACCATATCAGTCTCCAGTATTTCAACACAATGTGGCCGACTGATGGACCATGTCGGTCTACAGTGTATCAACACAATGTGACCGACTGACGGACTATGTCGGTCTCCAGTGTATCAACACAATGTGACCGACTGACGGACCATGTCGGTCTCCAGTGTATCAACACAATGTGACCGGCTGACGGATCATGTTGGTTTCCAGTATATCAACACAATGTGACCGACTGACGGACCATGTCGGTCTCCAGTGTATCAACACCATGTGACAGACTGACGGACCATGTCGGTCTCCATTGTATCAACACAATGTGACCGACTGATGGACCATGTCAGTCTCCAGTGAATCAACACAATTTGGCAGACTGACGGACCATGTCGGTCTCCAGGACTTCAACACAATGTGACCGACTGACGGACCATATCAGTCTCCAGTGTATCAACACCATGTGACCGGCTGATGGACCATGTCGGTCTCCAGTATTTCAACACAATGTGGCCGACTGATGGACCATGTCGGTCTCCAGTGTATCAACACAATGTGACAGACTGACGGACTATGTCGGTCTCCAGTGTATCAACACAATGTGACCGACTGACGGACCATGTCGGTCTCCAGTGTATCAACACAATGTGAACAACTGACGGACCATGTCGGTCTCCAGTGTATCAACACAATGTGAACAACTGACGGACCATGTCGGTCTCCAGTATATCAACACAATGTGACAGACTGACGGACCATGTCGGTCTCTAGTGTATCAACACAATGTGAACAACTGACGGACCATGTCGGTCTCCAGTATATCAACACAATGTGGCAGACAGACGGACCATGTCGGTCTCCAGTATATCAACACAATGTTACAGACTGACGGACCATGTCGGTCTCCAGTGTATCAACACAATGTGAACAACTGACGGACCATGTCGGTCTCCAGTATATCAACACAATGTGACAGACTGACGGACCATGTCGGTCTACAGTGGATCAACACAATGTGACCGACTTACGGACCATGTCGGTCTCCAGTGTATCAAAACAATGTGACAGACTGACGGACCATGTCGGTCTCCACTGTATCAACACAATGTGGCCGACTGAAAGACCATGTCGGTCTCCAGTGTATCAACACAATGTGGCTGACTGGCGGACCATGTCGGTCTACAGTATATCAACACAATGTGAACAACTGATGGACCATGTCGGTCTCCAGTTTATCAACACAATGTGGCTGACAGACAGACCATGTCGGTCTCCAGTATATCAACACAATGTGACCGACTGACGGACCATGTCGGTCTCCAGTGTATCAACACAATGTGGTAGACAGACAGACCATGTCGGTCTCCAGTATATCAACACAATGTGACAGACTGACGGACCATGTCGGTCTCCAGTGTATCAACACAATGTAACCGACTGACGGACCATGTCGGTCTCCAGTGTATCAACACAATGTGACCGACTGACGGACCATGTCGGTCTCCAGTGTATCAACACAATGTGGCCGACTGACGGACCATGTCGGTCTCCAGTGTATCAACACAATGTGGCAGACAGACAGACCATGTCGGTCTCCAGTATATCAACACAATGTGACCGACTGACGGACCATGTCGGTCTCCAGTGTATCAACACAATGTGGTAGACAGACAGACCATGTCGTCTCCAGTATATCAACACAATGTGACAGACTGACGGACCATGTCGGTCTCCAGTGTATCAACACAATGTAACCGACTGACGGACCATGTCGGTCTCCAGTGTATCAACACAATGTGACCGACTGACGGACCATGTCGGTCACCAGTGTATCAACACAATGTGGCCGACTGACGGACCATGTCGGTCTCCAGGACTTCAACACAATGTGACCGACTGACAGACCATGTCGGTCTCAAGTGTATCAACACAATGTGACCGGCTGACGGACCATGTTGGTTTCCAGTATATCACCACAATGTGACCGGTTGACGGACCATGTCGGTCTCCATTGTATCAACACAATGTGACCGACTGACGGACCATGTCAGTCACCAGTGTATCAACACAATTTGGCAGACTGACGGACCATGTCGGTCTCCAGGACTTCAACACAATGTGACCGACTGACGGACCATATCAGTCTCCAGTGTATCAACACAATGTGACCGGCTGATGGACCATGTCTGTCTCCAGTATTTCAACACAATGTGACAGACTGACGGACCATGTCGGTCTCCAGGACTTCAACACAATGTGACCGACTGACGGACCATATCAGTCTCCAGTGTATCAACACCATGTGACCGGCTGACGGACCATGTCGGTCTCCAGTGTATCAACACAATGTGACAGACTGACAGACTATGTCGGTCTCCAGTGTATCAACACAATGTGACCGACTGACGGACCATGTCGGTCTCCAGTGTATCAACACAATGTGAACAACTGACGGACCATGTCGGTCTCCAGTGTATCAACACAATGTGAAAAACTGACGGACCATGTCGGTCTCCAGTATATCAACACAATGTGACAGACTGACAGACCATGTCGGTCACCAGTGTATCAACACAATGTGGCCGACTGACAGACTATGTCGGTCTCCAGTGTATCAACACAATGTGACCGACTGACGGACCATGTCGGTCTCCAGTGTATCAAAACAATGTGAACAACTGACGGACCATGTCGGTCTCCAGTGTATCAACACAATGTGAACAACTGATGGACCATGTCGGTCTCCAGTGTATCAACACAATGTGACCGACTGACGGACCATGTCGGTCTCCAGTGTATCAACACAATGTGAACAACTGACGGACCATGTCGGTCTCCAGTGTATCAACACAATGTGAACAACTGATGGACCATGTCGGTCTCCAGTATATCAACACAATGTGACAGACTGACGGACCATGTCGGTCTCCAGTGTATCAACACAATGTGAACAACTGACGGACCATGTCGGTCTCCAGTATATCAACACAATGTGGCAGACAGACGGACCATGTCGGTCTCCAGTATATCAACACAATGTGACAGACTGACGGACCATGTCGGTCTCCAGTGTATCAACACAATGTGAACAACTGACGGACCATGTCGGTCTCCAGTATATCAACACCATGTGACAGACTGACGAACCATGTCGGTCTACAGTGTATCAACACAATGTGACCGACTTACGGACCATGTCGGTCTCCAGTGTATCAACACAATGTGACACACTGACCGATCATGTCGGTCTCCACTGTATTAACACAATGTGGCCGACTGAAAGACCATGTCGGTCTCCAGTGTATCAACACAATGTGGCAGACTGACGGACCATGTCGGTCTCCAGTGTATCAACACAATGTGACAGACTGACGGACCATGTCGGTCTCCAGTATATCAACACAATGTGGCAGACAGACGAACCATGTCGGTTTCCAGTATATCAACACAATGTGACAGACTGACGGACCATGTCGGTCTCCAGTGTATCAACACCATGTGACCAACTGACGGACCATGTCGGTCTCCAGTGTATCAACACCATGTGACCGGCTGACGAACCATGTCATTCTCCAGTACATCAACACAATGTGGCCGGCTGACAGACCATGTCGGTCTCCAATATATCAACACGATGTGACCGACTGACGGACTATGTCGGTCTCCAGTGTATCAACACAATGTGACAGACTGACGGACCATGTCGGTCTCCAGTATATCAACACAATGTGGCAGACAGACGAACCATGTCGGTTTCCAGTATATCAACACAATGTGATAGACTGACGGACCATGTCGGTCTCCAGTGTATCAACACCATGTGACCAACTGACGGACCATGTCGGTCTCCAGTGTATCAACACCATGTGACCGGCTGACGAACCATGTCATTCTCCAGTATATCAACACAATGTGGCCGGCTGACAGACCATGTCGGTCTCCAGTATATCAACACGATGTGACCGACTGACGGACTATGTCGGTCTCCAGTGTATCAACACAATGTGACCGACTGACGGACCATGGTGGTCTCCAGTGTATCAACACAATGTGACCGGCTGACGGGCCATGTCGGTCTCCAGTATATCAACACAATGTAACCGACTGACGGACCATGTCGGTCTACAGTATATCAACACAATGTGAACAACTGATGGACCATGTAGGTCTCCAGTGTATCAACACAATGTAACCGACTGACGGACCATGTCGGTATACAGTGTATCAACACAATGTGGCAGACAGACAGACCATGTCGGTCTCCAGTATATCAACACAATGTGACCGACTGACGGACCATGTCAGTCTCCAGTGTATCAACACAATGTAACCGACTGACGGACCATGTCGGTCTCCAGTGTATCAACACAATGTGACCGACTGACAGACCATGTCGGTCACCAGTGTATCAACACAATGTGGCCGACTGACGGACCATGTCGGTCTCCAGGACTTCAACACAATGTGACCGACTGACGGACTATGTCGGTCTCCAGTGTATCAACACAATGTGACCGGCTGACGGACCATGTTGGTTTCCAGTATATCAACACAATGTCACCGACTGACGGACCAAGTCGGTCTCCAGTGTATCAACACCATGTGACAGACTGACGGACCATGTCGGTCTCCATTGTATCAACACAATGTGACCGACTGACGGACCATGTCAGTCACCAGTGTATCAACACAATTTTGCAGACTGACGGACCATGTCGGTCTCCAAGACTTCAACACAATGTGACCGACTGACGGACCATATCAGTCTCCAGTGTATCAACACCATGTGACCGTCTGATGGACCATGTCGGTCTCAAGTATTTCAACACAATGTGGCAGACTGACGGACCATGTCGGTCTCCAGTGTATCAACACAATGTGACAGACTGACGGACTATGTCGGTCTCCAGTGTATCAACACAATGTGACCGTCTGACGGGCCATGTCGGTCTCCAGTATATCAACACAATGTGGCCGACTGAAAGACCATGTCGGTCTCCAGTGCATCAACACAATGTGACAGACTGACGGACCATGTCGGTCTCCAGTGTATCAACACAATGTGAACAACTGACGGACCATGGCGGTCTCCAGTGTATCAACACAATGTGAACAACTGACGGACCATGTCGGTCTCCAGTATATCAACACAATGTGACAGACTGACGGACCATGTCGGTCTCCAGTGTATCAACACAATGTGAACAACTGACGGACCATGTCGGTCTCCAGTATATCAACACAATGTGGCAGACAGACGGACCACGTCGGTCTCCAGTATATCAACACAATGTGACAGACTGACGGACCACGTCGGTCTCCAGTGTATCAACACAATGTGAACAACTGACGGACCATGTCGGTCTCCAGTATATCAACACAATGTGACAGACTGACGGACCATGTCGGTCTACAGTGTATCAACACAATGTGACCGACTTACGGACCATGTCGGTCTCCAGTGTATCAACACAATGTGACACACTGACGGACCATGTCGGTCTCCACTGTATCAACACAATGTGGCCGACTGAAAGACCATGTCGGTCTCCAGTGTATCAACACAATTTGGCCGACTGACGGACCATGTCGGTCTCCAGTGTATCAACACAATGTGACAGACTGACGGACCATGTCGGTCTCCAGTATATCAACACAATGTGGCAGACAGACGGACCATGTCGGTTTCCAGTATATCAACACAATGTGACAGACTGACGGACCATGTCGGTCTCCAGTGTATCAACACAATGTGAACAACTGACGGACCATGTCGGTCTCCAATATATCAACACAATGTGACAGACTGACGGACCATGTCGGTCTCAAGTGTATCAACACAATGTGGCCGACTGACGGACCATGTCGGTCTCCAGTGTATCAACACAATGTGGCAGACAGACGGACCATGTGAAAGACAGACGGACCATGGCGGTCTCCAGTATATCAACACAATGTGGCAGACAGACGGACCATGTCAGTTTTACCGCTTATATCGAAAAAAGATCGGCGATTTAGGTGTCGCCTCTTTCAAAACACAAGAAACTTCCGCAACAAACGTCATTTCGGTGGGATTTAGATGGTAAGATGGAGACAGACATTAAAAACTCGGACAGAGACCGCCCTTATTAAATGTTGTTTTTTTTAGAAATGAAGAGGAAGATGGCAATGTTGTGGTGATTTTAAATGTGCAATTAAAGTTATTACACTGTGGTCCCGTGGGTTGTATATCTGACATGCGGGTGTGTAATGCATGTTTCACCCATAGTTCCTTTACCCTTCGCCTTGCCAATGCCGACCATGTAGCACGGGGTACACTTGTCGGTGTCGGCACACACTAGACACTTCCAGCGAATACCAGTCATGTTAGGACTATTGCAAATATCCGGACAGACCGCCTCATCACACCGCGCATCACAGTAGGCACCGTGGGAGACTCCTGAGTAAGAGAATATAACAAGTCTATGATGACAGCTGTGTGGTGTTTAGAGTAGATTTTAACAATATTTCTGTCATATCGCGACGGTGTCTTCCATAGCGCTGCCACACAGAGGTATCATGCTGCAGACACATGATACGATACCCCACCCAGTACTATACTAGCACCGGGCAGATCAGGCCTTGAACTATCCTCTAATGCTGAAGTTTCTAGCATCATTTTTCAAATCTTTGGTATGACCTGGCCGGAGATCGAACCCACGACCTTCCGCATGCGAAGCGGACGCTCTACAACTAGCCATGCTGCGGTATATAGTGACAGAATTGTATTGAATATTTAACGGCGTTCTATGTCATCGAGGGCTAACAGATGAACACTATTTCCTTGTATCCTTAAAAGTTAACCAGTACTCAAACAGCGGTGAGAGACAAATGACAGTGTCAAGCAACATGACGAAGACTGTGGCCGGGCGGGTTTGGCGGGCCGAGTGTGCCGGGCGGGCCGAGCAGGCCGGGCGGGTATTTGAACTCACGAGCACCGGATTAATTGTCAGACGCGCTACCGACTGAGTTTACTGGGCCCGAGCTGAAAAGCGGTTTTTAATGATTTTGCAGTTAGGATAAATGGCATTACAGGTCTCACTACACAGTTGAATTTGTTCTTTGTTCTAAATAAAATAAGGTCTAGGGTTTCCACGGTAAAAACAAATTTTCACATAGAACCTTTCTTTTTTTATAGTGGAATGTATCCGCATACAAAAATCCACATTAACTGGTAGGTTGACTAGCTTGTTATTTTTAAAGACGGTGCAGTGATACTCCAAGATCTTTTTTAAAAAAAGAAGTACTCAAATGCACATAAATACATGCATCTGTTGAAATCCTATGGAAGTCAGTTTTTGTTGTTGTTGTATGGTGTTTAGCGTCGCTTTCAACAATTTTTCAGTCATATCGCGACGGTGTCTACTTGAGACAGTTTTCTAAGCGCTGTCACACTGGAGTATCATGCCGCAGACACATGGTATGATACCCCACCCAGTCACATTATACTGACACCGGGCCGACCAGACCTAGAACTCTCCTCTAAATGCTGAGCACCAAGCGAGGAAGCTTCTAGTACCATTTTAAAAGTCTTTGGTATGACCCGGCCGGGGATTGAACCCACGACCTTCCGCATACGAGGTGGACGCTCTACCACTAGACCACGCAGCGGTCTTAGTCAGTTTTTAACACCAGCGGTGTTTGACAGTATATGCTACGCCAGCCTTTGCTTTACTCATCTGCAGCAAGAAATCACAATCTCTATTAACCGTTTTGAAAATATTTCAAACCAAATTATATTGGGTTTTTAAGCGCAAGAATCATGTTATCGCGGCAAAAAAGGGGGAGCAACTGTCTGGTGAGATATACAGTCATGAATTTCACAACAATATATTGGGTAAATATTTGCAGTGCGAGAAGGTTTAAAGCGTTTTTAAGCTATTTAAAGGTTTAATGCTATGGTTAAAGCAAATTAAGTGGGTTAATAGCGTATTTAGCATGCAATCTCATTCTAAAAAAAGATAAAATATTTTTTTGAAAATATCGAAGAATTTTAAAGATTAGGGTGACTTTTGCGGAGCGGTTATTGGGGACTTTTTGACGCTATAGGTAGTGAGATACTAGTTAATGAGATACTGGTAGTGAGATACTTGAAAATACGAACGCAGACGTTTGAAAAACGTTTTAAAGCTGTAAGTGCTTCAGATAATTAGTATGCAATGCTTATTTTCAAAATGTTCAGGGTAAAATGAACATTCTTATCAAATTGCCATTTAAAACTTATCAACACTGAAATTGAGAAAAATTAATGCTTATTTTATCCCTTAATTTAAATTCCAATGCTTTATTCAGAAATTTAAATGCTTAAATACTCCCTAACTAGGGCTTATCGGAAGCACTGAGGCTAATGGTTAATGGTGGGTAGGTTAATGGTGGGTGTGTGGGCGAAGTGATAATATCGACATGTATTTGTTGTTTGGGGTTTGTCGTTGTGATATCATTATGAATTTTATAACATATAAAATCATCCATCTATATGTCATATCTATCTATACTTAAAGTGCTATAAAATTACCACGAACTTTTAAATGTTCAACACACTGTAAACCGGTCATTTCAAATGCTGAAGCTATAAAAGCGACGTAAATAATTAAAGGTTCAACGTACAGTACAACAACCGCCCAACCATTAAAGATAATCACAGTCTGTCAGTCGTACTCATTTGTTATGTTCTTATGGATTTGGGTGATTATTTGTAACTGATCCAGTTTTATTGGTGGAGGCAGACATTAGAATGAATGTCTTCATTTTCTTCCGGATGCAATTGGCAAATTTCTCACATAAATAAATTTGGTGCGAGCGAGACTCGAACCTACGATCTTAGCGGTGAGAGGTAAGTGATCTTGAGATGGCGCCTTAGACCACTCGGCCACGGAGGACCCATTCGTAACCCATGAAATTGGTGACGTTTGTGATAATGGACAGGATGTTTGATCAATTGATTGTGATGCTGGAGGTAGAGGTAAATATGTAACTGCTGATTTGTTTACGTAGTGAAATGATGATCATGATGTTGGTGACGATATAGTGATGGCGGCGGTGATACAGAAGATGACGAAGAAGAAGAGGAAAAAGAAAAAAACGGTGATGCTTATGATGATGGTGATATTAATGGTTGTGATGATGATGATGGTGATGCTGATGCTGATGGTAATGATGATGATGATGATGAGTAGGATGAGGTTGGTGATAATAATGATGAAAATAATAATGATGATGATAATAATGCTGATGAGGAGGATGATGATGATAATGATAATGATGATGATGCTGATGGTAATGATGATGATGAGGAGGAGGAGGAGGAGGAGGAGGAGGAGGAGGTAGAGACGAGATAAAAAGACAAACTGTCCTAAGATTGCGATGATAATATTTGTAATTACACGGTAGCTGATCGCGTGATAATCAGCACGTGTGGATGATTCGTACACGTGACAGCCCTCCCTTGGTCTCCCATGTAGCACGGCGTGCAAAGATCTGCATCTCGACATACGAGGCATTTCCATCGAAAACCGCATATAGTTTGCTCGTGTGGACGAATAAGTTCACATACATCGCATCTCCAAGCTGCCTGGGTCACCCCTTATATTTGAAAAATGATAATACATGTTATACGGTAAACAGCCCAAACTCTCCGTAGGTGTTAGATACGAGCGCCTTTACAATGTACACTCAAATATCGATTTATCATAATTCAATCATGGCTACGACACACGAATTATCTTCATGAAAGAGCCTACGAAACGAATTACTTTTCTGAAACGAACCACTTTTATGAAAGTTGCTATGAAACGAACCGCTTTTATGAAAGTGGCCACGGCACAAATCGTTTTTATATAGGCGGCCACGAAACGAATCTCTTTAATGGAAGAGGCTACGACACACGATTTATCTTCATGCAGGCCACGGCACAAATCGCTTTCATGCAGGCGACAACAGCACGAATTTCTATCATAAAGACATAGTACCGGTGTCACGTTAGATTCACATCTACTCCCGTTAGTCCACGCGTGTGGATCTCCCGTAGGGGCATGAGTTTCACACGCGGAAAAATCACACGCATTTGTTACTGTTTTGAATCGAATAATTCTATTTGTTTAAAGGTTATTAATCATTTGAAAACGCATGTCTTTGTTTAAACATAGGTTGAAATAAAAATATTTTTATCATTTAATAATAATCATGGTATGCAAATGTTTGTAACATGATAAAAGTTTTATCTTAGGTATATAAAAGATCTTGATATATGTTTGTCTATCGTTACTTTATATCGCGGCGGTTTACCAGTCAGGTAAATAGCCCCTTGTTTGTAAATCCCCATCCATGGGGTCAACTACGGTTGTATTCTTACAATTGCTTAATCACAGGTCGTGGAGGATTAAGCGCCTTTCCTATATTCTTACATATTCCGTATATTTCTGTACTTACTTTTACTTTCTTCAAATTTCTTAGCTTACAATACTCATACTATGTTTTTATTTCAGACTTACTTTTAACTTCAACCTTTTGTATACTTCAAGCTTCATTCTTGTATTTTTTTTCTTTCCACCCTTGTTTATTTTTGTTCTATCTTTTCTTACCTCATTCTTATTTTCCTTTCTTTTCATACTGCATTCTTCTTATCCTTTCAATCCTTACTTCATTCTTGTTTTCTTTTCCTTTCTTATTTCAATCTTGCTTTCTTTTCCATTCTTACTTCATACTTGTTTTCATTTTCATCCTTACTTCAATCTTGTTTTCCTTTCCATTCTAACTTCATACTTGTTTTCATTTTCATCCTTACTTTAATCTTGTTTTCCTTTCAATCCTTACTTCATTCTTGTTTTCCTTTCAATCCTTACTTCATTCTCGTTTTGCGGATCCTTTCCAATCTTATGTTCTTGTAATCTTTTTTTTCTTTGCAGATCTTTGTGTATATCCATAAATAGTCCAATAAGGACAAATTTGAAACAAAATAGATAGGTGAAAATAGAGGATTTTGTTTTCGTTTTGCAGATTTAGTAAAATTTCACGGATTATCTCCAAAACTAATAGTTATTAATACAAACTTTGCCATTTCAAAACACCATTGCGTGGTTAGACCAAAGTAGGATTCAAATCAAAAGTAGAAAAAAACGAATAGAAAGCTGCGAAGTGGCATCTTCTGATTGTACAGCTGTGATATGTTTCACATGGACGCAAGTATAGCCAGTTAATACAGCTGTGATATGTTTCACATGGACGCAAGTATAGCTGGTTAGTACAGCTGTGATATGTTTCAAACGGACGCAAGTATAGCAGGTTATTACAGCTGTGATAAGTTTCACATGGACGCAAGTATAGCCGGTTAGTACAGCTGTGATATGTTTCAAACGGACGCCAGTATAGTCGGTTAGTACAGCTGTGATATGTGATGCCAGGATAGTCAGTTAGTACAGCTGTGATATGTTTCAAACGGACGCGAGTATAGTTGATTAGCACAGCTGTGATATGTTTCGAACGGACGCGAGTATAGTCGGTTAGTACAGCTGTGATATGTGATGCCAGGATAGTCAGTTAGTACAGCTGTGATATGTTTCAAACGGACGCGAGTATAGTTGGTTAACACAGCTGTGAAATGTTTCAAACGGATGCCATGATAGTCGGTTAGTCAGCTGTGATATGTTTCAAATGGACACAAGTATAGTCGGTAAGTACAACTGTGATATGTTTCAAATGAACACCTTGATAGTCGGTTAGTACAGCTGTAATATATTTCAAACGGACGCAATGATAGTCGGTTAGTACAGCTGTGATATGTTTCAAACTGACGCCATGATAGTTGGTTAGTACAGCTATGATATGTTTCAAACGGATGCCATGATAGTCGGTTAGTACAGTTGTGATATGTTTCAAACGGACTCCAGGATAGTCGGTTAGTAAAGCTGTGATATGTTTCAAACTGACACCATGATAGTCGGTTAGTACAGCTGTAATATGTTTCAAACGGACGCCATGATAGTCGGTTAGTACAGCTGTGATATGTTTCAAACTGACACCATGATAGTCGGTTAGTACAGCTATGATATGTTTCAAACGGACGCCATGATAGTCGGTTAGTACAGCTGTGAAATGTTTCAAACGGACTCCAGGAAAGTCGGTTAGTACAGCTGTGATATGTTTCAAACTGACACCATGATAGTCGGTTAGCACAGCTGTGAAATATTTCAAACTGATGCCATGATAGTCGGTTAGTCCAGCTGTGATATGTTTTAAATGGACGCCAGGACAGTCAGTTAGTACAGCTGTGATATGTTTCAAATAGATGCCAGGATAGTCTGTTAGTACAACTGTGATATATTCCAAATGGATGCTAGGATAGTCGATTAGTAAAGCTGTGATATGTTTCAAACTGACACCATGATAGTCGGTTAGTACAGCTGTAATATGTTTCAAACGGACGCCAGGATAGTTGGTTAGTACAGCTGTGATATGTTTCAAACTGACGCCATGATAGTTTGTTAGTACAGCTATGATATGTTTCAAACGGATGCCATGATAGTCGGTTAGTTCAGCTGTGATATGTTTCAAACGGACTCCAGGATAGTCAGTTAGTACAGCTGTGATATGTTTCAAACTGACACCATGATAGTTGGTTAGTACAGCTGTGAAATGTTTCAAACGGACGCCATGATAGTCGGTTAGTCCAGTTTCAAATGGCACCAGGATAGTCGATTAGTACAGCTGTGATATGTTTCAAACTGACACCATGATAGTCGGTTAGTACAGCTGTAATATGTTTCAAACGGACGCCAGGATAGTTGGTTAGTACAGCTGTGATATGTTTCAAACTGACGCCATGATAGTTGGTTAGTAAAGCTATGATATGTTTCAAACGGACGCCATGATAGTCGGTTAATTCAGCTGTGATATGTTTCAAACGGACTCCAGGATAGTCAGTTAGTACAGCTGTGATATGTTTCAAACTGACACCATGATAGTTGGTTAGTACAGCTGTGAAATGTTTCAAACGGACGCCATGATAGTCGGTTAGTCCAGTTTCAAATGGCACCAGGATAGTCGGTTAGTACAGCTGTGATATGTTTCAAATGGATGCTAGGATAGTCGATTAGTACAGCTGTGATATGTTTCAAACAGACGCCATGAGAGTCGGTTAGTACAGCTGTAATATGTTTCAAATGGACACTAGGATAGTCGGTTAATACAGCTATGATAATTTTCAAACGAACACCAGGGAAGTTGGTTAGGACAGCTGTGATATGTTTCAAACAAACACCAGGATAGTCGGTTAGTACAGCTGTAATATGTTTCATACACACACCAGAATAGTCGGTTAGTACAGCTGTGATATGTTTCAAACGAACACCAGGATAGTGGGTTAGGACAGCTGTGATATGTTTCAAAAGGACATTAGGATAATCGGTTAGTACAACTGTGATATGTTTCAAATGGACGCCATGATAGTCGGTAAGTACAGCTGTGATATGTTTCAAATGAACACCAGGATAGTCGGTTAGTACAATTGTGATATGTTTCAAATGGACGCCATGATGGTCGGTTAGTACAGCTGTGATATGTTTCAAATGAACACCAGGATTGTAGGTTAGTACAGCTGTGATATGTTTCAAATGAACACCAGGATAGTCGGTTATAACAGCTGTGATATGTTTCAAACGAACACCAGGATAGTCAGTGAATACAGCTGTGATATGTTTCAAACGAACACCAGGATAGTAGGTTGATACTGCTGTGATATGTTTCAAATGGACGCCAGGATAGTCGGTTAGTACAGCTGTGATATGTTTCAAATGGACGCCAGGATAGGCGGTTAGCACATATACGTTCACTATGCTTAAACGTTTAATTTGTTTGCAGACGTTTGATAACAGAAGTGAACTGAACGTCATGTTCTTTTTAAAATTTTGCTTAAAAATGAAACACCTCAGCGAGCTGTTTGCTGTGTTTAATCACGTGACCTAAAGGGAAGTGGAGGGACACATATAATATAATATCATTAAACAATGAAATCAACGAGTGGCAATAAATAATTAATATCCTTTTACATACATTATTCGAAAAATGTAAATAATGCTTACAATAGTTGGATAACTCCGGAATTCCGCCCGTGGTTCTTAATCCAATCTTTTCGGTATATAACAAAATACTGTGTTAAATGCTAAAATGGTGTATTGAGATTGTGACCACAATTTATTAATTGTTATATATCAAACAGATAGTCCACAAAATATCAAATTAATTAAAAAAACAGTTATGTTTCCTTTAATTAAACAACGCTAAAACAACAAACCTAGCTGGGCGTTATCATATATGCGCAGATCGAATGCACCATTTTGTCCAGCTCGACATACTGTTTCGTTCCCAATATCCCATCTCACAGTGACGGTGTTGTTAGGGAGCAGTTTGACAACCGTTCCTAGGTAACCGGGGCCACCATCTTGGTTATCAAGGTACCAGTCTGGTCCCCGGATGACACGTAACCCGGGTTTCATTCCACACAAGGTGCGTTTATCAATACGAGGATGTACACGTGCACGGCAACAGATGTGTAAATCTGAAAACAACGACATAAGATGCGGTAGAACAACATGTTTAAATGATGATAAACAAGATCTACTCAATTCCAAAATACTGAATGAACTGGACAACACCGGAAACAGCAGTTTTAAGGAATTGTTTACCCTTAAATTTCCACAATATTATGTGACTACTATAACTTGCGAGATAACACTATTTTTTGGGGGTGGGTGGGGGTCGTTTTGTATGAGGGAACACAAGTAACAGTAAATCATTTTTTTAAGCAGCCACTAAGGGAACTAGCAAAATGACACTTAAGGCAGGTGGCTGCTTAATACAGGTTGATTAAAACTAAAATTATTAAAAATTGTTGAATAGAAAATGTCACAGTGTGGGAGCGTACAGTATTGAAGTGAAGAGTACATTGACAAAAGGTTTCCGTTTTTAATAAAAACACAAAATAGGCAGAAACCAATACAAGTCCTCGATAGGGAAATGCTTTTTCTGCACCAACATCTAAGTAACAACTGCATATATTCATGGAAAGCCCAATTTATTCTCATTTGATTGCAACAAAATCCTCGAAACACGTGTAAAAATCAGGGATCACCATGACGTATTTTGATCGATATTGTGAAAATGTTTCGGTTCTGAGACATATCATATCCCTTTTCCGTGTTCGCCCATGAGTGATCAATTGGTTTATCTATAATTCACTTCAAAAATTTATAAAATAATTTCTATATAAACATTATTAAGAAATAAAGGCATAAACGTTATACAACTATGTTTGTCAATGGGTATTTAGGATTTGTCTATACTATTTGTTATTTGCACTACAGCCGGGCCCGATTGGTTTAATCGGTTATGCTTCTGACTATCAACCCAGGGGTCGTGAGTTCGAATCCCCCGCCCGGCAAGTCTCCGTGATGATTGATATACGACATTGTGTCTCATTATCATTCGTCTCTCACCACTGATTCAAGTGGGAAAGTTATCAGTTATTTGCGGAGACGGGGTGTGCTCGAGTACTGGTTAATCCCAGGAAACAGTGGTTAGGTTAACTGATCGTCTGTTAGCCCTCGATGCATACAAATGACGCTAAATATTCAATCAATCAATATTCAATATTTTACTGTAGCATTTGGATAGCCTATGTGTTACTTAAATAATGGGTATATAGTTATCCAAAAGCTAAGATGGGGCCTGTGGGTTGGACGAGGTTGACGACCCAAACTCAATCCCCTTGTTCTGCTTCTGGTCAAGGTCATGTGACCAGTTACATACATTATATTATGATCTATATTTCCAAGTACACAGCTCTGAGTTAAACCTAATCCTACACGAGCGAACTTTAAAGGTTTGGTGTTGGTTGGACGAGGATGACAGCCCAACTTCAATCCCTTTGTTCCGCTCCTGGCGAACGGCGTGTGACTAGCTATATCTACATGTATGTATAGTATTATCGATACAACTCTTCAGATAATATAACTGACTGTTATCGCTAATCCTACACAAACGAGCTAAGCAACACATCGTTTCCTCGACCGTCGTCATAGCTTTGTCGAACTTTCATTTTACATTACATTAATATGCGATCAAAATACGTTTGTTGATAATGCATATAATTACACTGTTTCTGCACGTCTAAACAATATAGTATCCGAAAATACTTAACATATACAACGATGAATAAATATGAATAAAAGATACAACTTACGTATGAAATTAATCTGTGCCGGGGGTAAAATATCACAAAAAACAACTGCTGGATCCACTTCCTGTTGGAATATTATCTACTTTCGATTTCGAATTTACACTCAATTTAACACATGGAATTTTTAGATAACTACTGATGTGAAATCGTTATTAATATTTTAAGAGATATTGTTAACATAAACAGTATGTATACATTTGTGGATAACAGTTACGCTGCACTTATTTAAAATTATAAATTAGTTTAGATATGTCTACAAATAAATTATAGGTAAACCAACCGAGGGAGCAGTCGTTTTCTGCATAGGTTAACATGCTGATAGGTGTAAACGTAGGGGCATTGACACAAATTTGATATTGGTGCGGCTTAATATTTTATAGATTTAAGATAATTTACAACAAAATAAAGTTGCCTTTTCAATAGAACGGCTTGCAATGCTGAGTTACTATCAGTATTTTGTAGGTCAAATATACTTCAATAGACCCAGGAGCGCTTCAGTTATTGAGAAGATCTAACCTGGGGAAGTGTTCGCCGAATCTAATGTTGGCAGAACGTGTGGTCCAACCCCATTTCATGTAAAGTTATGAAATAAAATATGTTTAAACTAAACTGGAAGAGTGTAAGAAGGGTATCCTTCTCCCGCTGACTGGGGTATGGGGACCGCCCCTGGAAAAGTTTGATATAGTTTGACCAAGTGTTTCATTCTCAGGCTAAACATTTACACCAATATGTTTATGGCTTTTAGGCGTTATTATAAAAAGGGACACACAAATAAACATGCACCTTATGTGTGTAATTAAAAGCGAATCTCCGAATTTCAAAAGCAGTATAGTATGTATTGCGAGTTAAGACGTAGGAAGAGAGGGTGTGTGTGTGTGTGGGGGGGGGGGGGGGGGGGGGGGGGCTAACACTCCTCCTTTTGGTTGGGGGTATGGAACACGGACTAAGAAATTGCAAATTAACATCTTCAACCTTTAATCGTGCATTCTAGTGGGTGTTAGGAGAAATATGCTTGTTGTTTACTCAAATAGTCGGTGACTTTTAAACGATTTTATTAAAGAAGCACATGCAAGAAACTAAACTATGAGATTTATCAAAGGGTGAACTTCAACCTATTTGTTGTACCCGTGTACTGCTAGACAAGACGTGGGGGTAGTATGTTGTACCCGTGTACTGCTAGCCAAGACGTGGGGGTAGTATGTTGTACCAGTGTACTGTTAGCCAAGACGTGGGGGCAGTATATTGTACCCGTGTACTGCTAACCAAGACGTGGGGGTAGTATGTTGTACCCGTGTACTGCTAGCCAAGACGTGGGGGTAGTATGTTGTACCCGTGTACTGCTAGCCAAGACGTGGGGGTAGTATGTTGTACCCGTGTACTGCTAGCCAAGACGTGGGGGTAGTATGTTGTACCAATGTACTGTTAGCCAAGACGTGGGGGTAGTATGTTGTACCCGTGTACTGCTAGCCAAGACGTGGGGGTAGTATGTTGTACCCGTGAACTGCTAGCCAAGACGTGGGGGTAGTATGTTGTACCAGTGTACTGCTAGCCAAGACGTGGGGGAAGTATGTTGTACCCGTGTACTGCTAGCCAAGACGTGGGGGCAGTATGTTGAACCCGTGTACTGCTAGCCAAGACGTGGGTGCAGTATGTTGTACCCGTGTACTGCTAGCCAACACGTGTGGGCAGTACGTTGTACCCGTATACTGCTAGCCAAGACGTGGGGGCTGTATGTTGTACCCGTGTACTGCTAGCCAAGACGTGGGGGTAGTATGTTGTACCCGTGTACTGCTAGCCAAGACGTGGGGGTAGTATGTTGTACCCGTATACTGCTAGCCAAGACGTAGGGGCTGTATGTTGTTTCGTGTACAGCTAGCCAAGACATGGGTTGGGGACAGTATGTTGTATCCGTGTACTGCTAGCCAAGACGTGGGGGTAGTATGTTGTGCCCGTGTACTGTTAGCCAAGACGTGGAGTAGATAGAAAGAGCTTTCAAATCAGTTAATGACATCAGTCCATAACGATCACCTTGTATGATCAGATATTACAAAGTTGTAGTTGTAGTTGTAGTAGCAGTAGTAGCATTGCAGCACTATGGTGGGTGAAACAGTGGCAAAAACAATAGCCAAAACTGAAGCCATAGCAGTTATTGTTGTTGTTATTGTTGTTGCTGCTGCTGCTGCTGCTGTCGTCGTCGTCATCGTCGTCGTCTTCGTCGTCATCGTTATCGTTATCGTTATCGCTATATTCATCACCATCGCCATCGTTATCGTTGTCGCTGGTGTTGTAACTTGTGTGGTTTTACTAAGTTGATATTGAGTGTAAACGTGGTACCTGTTTTTACATTTTTATTCAATTTTCAGCTTTTCAAATCTTTGAAAACTTAAACTTGAATCACTTTCATAGCCAATAAATTCACCTGTTCACAGGACAGTCCGGTTTGCGTTTTTCCACTGTGCTGGATATTTTAGATATTCGGGACACCTCACCGAGTATCCTAATTCAGCCTTATATCGAAGGATGACGGAAATGGCCGAGTATGTATGATTAATATTTAGGGTGTTCCTTTCATTTCGAATCCTTAATCAATGATTGATTCACGTTTTGATTTACAAACATACTGGAGAGTTTACTCTATTCAATAAAACAAAAGACAGTTACTTCACCTTTTGTTCCGAGTGTACGATCACAAAACACTTGGTAATACAATATCCATAATTTCAATTATTGTCAATTGTTGTGGTAAGTTATGGCATGGTTTTAAACAATGGAGAGAAAAACAAACGTCGGTTTATTTAAAGAAACTATTGTATATTTTACGAATCAATATTATTCAAAATGGCTGACATTTAGTTTAATTGGAAACTTTATAATGAACTTAATTCAATAAATATAAATGAAAATGTTTCAAATCTGGCGAGTAAAGCTTTAAAATGTAGAGGATTGAAAATGAGCTGTATAAAAAAGGTAAGTTTGTATATATATTGTGTATACATACACACATATACACATATACTATTGATATTATATTGGTATTGTCGCGTTTTATTTGTGCTCGAGTGTTCTGCCATTAACTATATAGTTTTATAATAGAAACGTATGGCCTTTGTTAAAATAATTTAAAAATGTCATGAAACAAAAAGTGAATATTTTATATACAAATAATTTCAATAAACGCTAGACAAACTTATTTCAATACTTACAATATTTTAGATACTATTTAGGTAAATATGGAGTTGAATCAGCGATGATTTATTTCCATTATACAACTTTCCAATCCTTCCTCTCTTACATTATAAGAACATATTTGTATTTAACAGACTTCAGGGGTCCTATACGGGGCCATGTATTGTTACCAGACATAAATGGATACCATACTTATTTTTGTAAATATATAAATGGATACCATACTTATTTTTGTAAATATTCATTTTCTGTCTGGAATAAACCGTGATGTACCTAATAATGTAGAACATATATTTTTATATGGAACAACAAAATTGTTTTGCAATATATATAACGTAAATCTGAAGGACAACATATAAATATGATAAATAATTATGTTAAATATAAAATGTGTCTTGTTTCTGGAACTGAGTCAACAAACGACTCGTTATAATGGAGATGTGTAATATAAGTATACATGCATGTGCTTACGTTTTAAAAAAAACAACATTCCATTATGAACGGAATCAATGGCAAAGAATTTTGAGAAACGTGAAGGTGGGTGGGGGCAATATTTTTTATAAGGACGAAAAATTTATCCCGAAAAACAACATACTGGTGCACTTAATAAAATTAATCTAACCTGATCCATATTCATTAGAAGACATGTACATATCTGTAAAACGGACCTTTATGTGTAACGTGACACTCTGGTTCTACAGGGTCCGATACTCAACCATGGTCACGTGTTGTGTCTTTGAGCAAGACATTTTGTACGCATATGCTATTTGCATTTTGTACGCATTTTGTACGTGGTGCTACCCAGGAAGAATTCGAGCGTGATTTGTCTAAGTTGTGAGAACTTGTTTCGCAGTTGAAGTAAAATAAAAAAGTTTAAAATCTGTAGGTGTCTTTATGGTTCATACGAAAATAATTTCAATCCCATTATATATGTATTCAAAGCATTTTCATTGGACAACGTCAATTTTTTAAAGACTTTTATTTTTCGATAAAACCCTGGAGCCGGACTACTTTTACGTTTCTCGCGTAAACAAAGAAGCATCGACATTTTGATGGTCGATTTAACAAAACACGAACTTAAATGACGTTCACAATGGTTCCACGTTTATTTTAATAATAAAATACAACAAAAACAAATGTTAGCTCTAGTCCTATGTGTTTTATTCGGTTTATTGTTTTATATATTTCTTTGGTTCAGCGATTTAACCGGGCGCCACAAACAGACAAGAAACAATGAATTAGGTCACAAAATGTTCAGATTTGAGATTATTTTGTACAATTGAACACAATGTTTACCGAACGTGAATGCTAGCTGTAGACAAAAATTTCCACAGACCAATTTATTCAACAGGAAAAATGAAATAAAGTTGAAGTTCAGAAGCAAACGATCGTGGGACAATATAAAGACACTAACCTTGCACGTAAAAGTCGTTTAAAACGTTCCAAATTCGGATTCTCCATCAGCCAGCGTCGATTTAAATATTGACACATTTTAAAAACAATTGTGCAGAAAAAAACTAAACAATGACGTCAGCGTTTACTTCCTGGAGTTATTGATTTTTTATTTGTCTAAATCGAGAGATAAAAGGCGGGTGTTTAATTTTTTTACCTCAAAATATTTCGGCATTTTACAATAAACCAACTAATGTTACAGAGTTCATCTGATAATGGAAACAATAGCCGTTACGATATTATTGGATATTAGATCTAGAAAATTTGATGTCAACCAGGACAGAGATGATGTATTTTTATGCGTTTACGTTGCAGCGTATAATTATTTTTGTTTTGTTTTGTTTTTTTCATTCACTTGATGAGTCTCAAATTAAATATAATCATTAGGATTGGAATTATAAGGATTAAATTCATTTTTATTTGGTTTTTATGTATGTGTATTTACCTTTGCAGAAGATCAAGGGGGGACCAGACATTCCCGCGCTGTACACGAAGCCTCCTTCTAACGCCTTTAAATTTTCGGAGAAACACGATGTCTACATTAAAGATCTTCGGCAAATTCCGGAAACATTACCCTGGCCAAGACCCCCGAGTCGGAGCAAGTCGGAAATAATTGATATAGACGAGTATCTGCTCGTTGACGACAAGGCTATACGGGTAAGTCCGGTTTTAATCTGAAATCATTCGAAGCCGCAAGAGAAGAAAAATATATGATCACATGGTAAATAATAAAATGCATTTAGTGTCGGCAAAATACGTGCACAGCCTCTTTGTAGTTAGATTGAGGTATTCTGACAATTTTAAATCGATTTTAATTTTATTGTGTTTGGTTCTATATCCTTATCACAGGAGCGTTAGGTATTCTGGTTTAATATCAAACATTAACGTACTTTTGTTTTATGTTGGTGCATTGCTCGAAATCGTTATCGTTGTCGTTGTCGTTGTCGTTGTCGTTGTCGTTGTCATCATCGTCATCATCATCATCATCATCATCATCATCATCATCATCATCATCATCATCATCATTTTCATCATCATCATCATCATCATCATCATCATCATCATCATCATCATCATTCATTTTCTTCATCATCATCATCATCATTCATAATCATCAACATCATCATCATCATCATCATCACCACCACCACCACCATCATCATCATCATCATCATCGTCATTCATCATCATCGTCATCATCATCATCATCATCATTATTATCGCTATCGCTAACATTATCATTATCATTATCTTGCAGGTTCCCATGACTGTTCTCAGTAAACCACTGGACGCGCTGGTAGATTATCTTATACAAGACTACGACGATGACATGTCAAAGGTTCGGGTGTTGTTCCGATGGCTCACCAATCAGCCGATACACCGGATGCAGGTCCTCCAAAACCAGCCAAAGAACCAGGCCTCGGCGCTGCACCATCTATGGCTGCTGCGAACCAAACGACAACGATATTCCAAGGCATTTAGTTTATTATGCAGGTGAGCACTTTTACGGCACGTGATAACTGTCACGTGATAACTAATATGTGTAGTTACTTGAAGATATTCCTTTAAAAGATAGTCTTGAAAATAAATATCGGAAGTAAGATAAGCCGTACAGCAGAATGTTTTTAAATCATATAGCAGATAGTTTCACTTTGCCGCAGCGGTGGTCTAGTGGTAGAGCTTCCACATCGCATGCGGATTGTCACGTGTTCGATATTCGTCGGGGTCATACCAAAGACTTGATGAATGGTTCTAAAATTGTCCTCACTTGGCGCTTAGCATTTAGTGGATAGTTCTAAGGCTGGTTAGCCTGGCGTCAGTAAAATGTGATTGGGTGGGGTATCATATCATGTGTAATGCGGTATGATACTCCGTTGTGGCAGCGCTTAAAATTCTGTGTCAAGTGGACACCGTTGCGATATAACTGAAAAATTGCTGAAAGCGATGCTAAACACTATACAACAACAACAAAAAAGGAAAATAAAGCTAACTGACTTGAAATCGTACTAGGATAAATTCGGGTTACGGTCATTGTAATTTAACATAATGGTTGTTACAGCAAATATAACTTCTCTGCTCAGTAAAGTTTCTTCTTAGTTATGCTAATTGGTATTTTGTATATTTTTCCGACACCAAACGAAAACTCGGATAGCAGGTCAAATCCGTCAAATGTGCTTAAAATGGAAATATAATTTCCACATATTGTTTCCATATTAAAATTCTCTTAACGAACATACATTGAGATGTTTTTGACTATTTCAGATATGCTGGACTATATTGCGTGATCATACACGGAGCTGTGAAGGGAGTCCACTATCAAATAGGGGACAGAGTAGACATGAGCAAACACTATGGCGAATGGAACGCTGTCTGCATTGATGGTGAATGGCGACTAATCGACGCACTTTGGGGAGCATGCGACGCCAAAGACACTGGTGACGGGCGTGGACGATTCAAAGTTGACGAGCGCTGTTTCCTGACGGATCCGAAAGATTTAATATACACTCATTTTGCGGAGTCACCGCGCTGGCAGCTGTTGGACTCTCCAAGACACATCGAGTCGTTTGAAGAGACGGCGTATTTGAAAAACAGATTCTTTGAACTAGGAATGCAGGTTCTTTCACACCCGCTATGTGAAATACAAGCAGAGGATGGTGAAGTGGACATCATATTCGGACTGCAGTCCAAACAAGGACCGGAACAAAAATTCAATTGCTATATATCACACTTTGACAGACCAGATACGAAGCGATATCTCACACAAGGCTCTAATTCCAGCGTGCCTATTTTTATACACAGACTGACCGACAGTTCCATCTCAATAAAAGTGCGCTTTGCTGAAAGTGGCGTTTACCGATTAGAGATTGTCGGCAAACAACTTAACCAAGCGTCGGTGTTCAAGGACTTTGACTGGGTTGCCGTGTATAAAGTACTAGTCGAAAATGCAGCCGATAGAGGATTCCCAAAAATGGACCCAATTGGCTGGGGACCTTGTAAAGAAATGTCCAAGATTGGACTGGCCCCTTTTAATTACACTAGTGGCCTTATTGTGGCCAAAAGCGTACAGACAAAAGTCAGATTCAAAATTCTGGACACAAACATCGTTCAAAATATGAAATTCTTCTTCAAAATGGCGTCGACATACGATAACGACTATAGTGTCAACACAGTTAGCGATAGATTTGATGTCGATCTGAACGTCATGACTTTCTTCATTGATGCGCCGCCTTTCGGGGAATACACTCTGAAAATGTATGCAAGAAATGTTCGCGGTAATGTGCCGCTTGATCAAAGACGTGAGCGAAATATCTGCAACTATCTTTTAGTTAGCGACATGCCACAAAGGGAAAGTCCGCTTGGAATATTAACGGAAAAGACGGAAATAGCCGATGATCCACCGGAAGGACTTACTAATCTTCCAAAGGGGTTAGGATCTCCCAGAAAGAATGAAGCAGCAGAATCTATTGTCAGTGCTTCAAATGTTGTCATGGACTCTAAATCGCACGCAACAGAAAGTATACCAAATTCTCCGGAAGTGGTCATAGCAGAGCAACCAAAGCTTCCGCCAATCCCACCGCCGTTAATCTTGAAACTACCGCCATCACCAGCGCCTGCACCGTCACCGCCACCACCATCACCGAAGTCGCCGCCTCGGGCCTATTCGCCAGAAAAGGTCATTGTAAGATCTCCGGTGAAATCGCCTCCACCGGAACAATCGTTTGTAAATGTAGACGGAAACCTTCGGGAGATTCCGGAAATTCCGTTGAATGTTGTGCAACCTATAAAAGCACACATTCCGCAGGCAAACCGATCTTCAGAAAAACGTGAAATGAAAGCAGTTTCTAGTAATAAGGTGGTTCCCCTTAAAGGCAACGGTGGAAATGATGATAGCATAATGCTTATACCCGTCGAGGACAAACCCAAGCGACCGGGAACCGGAGTGCAAAAACGGCGTACGCGTGATGACACAAAATTCTTTACAGCCCTTGCCCATGTGAGAGGTGACAAACGATAATGGCGCTTATGTCACCTTGCAACAGCAATTAACTTCGAAACTAGACTATATAAAACTAACAATGAATATTATTAGTTAATTCAAGTGGGAAGGTTATCAGTTACTTGCGACGATGTGTGTGCTGGGGTACTGTTTAACCTCCCAGGGTCAACGGAAAGAGAGGTTATGTTAAATGATTGTCTATTACAGTTCTCCATGACATAAATGACGCTAAATATTCAATCAATCAACCAATCAATCAATATGTTCCATACGATTAAGTGTAAAAAGATAACTTAACCAACGTGTCTTGATTATTTAGAAGTCAAATTAATTACAAAACAAAGAGATTGTAAGCAGCGCTTTAGATGAAAAGAACAAAAATGTACAAGAAACTTGATCGTTGAGAAAACAGTTGTAGCTGATTTGTCATGAATCCATTTTCGAAACAGAAAGTTAATATGTAAATAGAAGAAAGAATGTTTTGTGTTTTATTGATTTGTAAATAAGCTAACTTCGTTACAGGGATTAAATGTATGAATGTACAGTAATTGTTTGTAAATACCAAATGCAGATGAATTCTTGTTGTTGATGCTTTTCACAAAACTGAGAATGCGGTCCAGTAATGTTACAAGGCATATCTGCATACATGCATAAAAACTAAGACTGACGTTTGCCTTTTTTCATTGCGCGCACGTGTGTGCGTGCGTGTGCGTGTTCGCAGATATTGCATATTAGAATTCGTTCCCTAAACTGTGATTTATGTCCTAGCAATATAGAGATTTACCAATGTGTATTTGTGGATATGTTAAAAATGCTGATCTTTTTTTTCCATTGCTATAAATACATTAACACGAGAAATGGACTTCATAACTCTATTAGAACTTTAACTACTGTCTGATGGTGCGCTCAAGAAAGAAGACTTTACCATATGACACGAACGCACTTATCTTGAGCGCTGCACATGAATTCATAAAAAAATGGTTAATATTAAACATACATATTTTATGTATCAGCTTTTCTCCATCATTCCATTGTGTCAGTCCAAAACTGCCATCAGATTGCTGCTCTTCTCCTTATTTTCTTAAAAGTTCTAGAGCTATACCAAGGACTTATATATTCAAGGACTCATATAGAGAAGGATGGGAAACTTGCATCTCTCTACTGAACGTTGATAAAAGAGCACACGAAGAATTAATAATTTGGCAAATTAATCATTCGGATTACACGGGCAGCTGAATTCCTATACGTAGAATATAAGCTGTATGTAACGTCAGATGTTTTATAATGTTTTGATCATGCACAATGATCTTGGATTAAAAAAACATTGCAGTTTGAAGCAAATTTTCAAATATTTTCATTTCTTTGCTGCTGTATATAAATTTTGTAATCATAATTACTTCAACAAATTAAAATATAATTTACTGGGATTGATTATTGACAATTTCATTGTGCAAAGAGAGAATTTCAATTTGTATTCTTGAGATGAAAAGAAGTAAGGATAAGCGAAAACAAACTTGAAATCACGAGATTTTGTGTGAAAACGCGAGCGTTCATAAAGGCTCAACCAGTTCAATGCCTTAATTTCGTTCTTTATGTGAGTTCTTAGCTATAACAACTGTTCATTTACTTTGTTTTTGTATGTATTTTTTTTTTTGGGGGGGGGGGGGGGGGAGGGGTGTGGGGGTGTTTCACTTTTTTCAATAATTTAATAAAGGACGGGAACAAGAAAATAATGTAGGAGTGTCTAATGTACAACAGCTGTGTGTATTTTTCTGTGTCAGTTAAGGTACAGTGTGCTAAATAATGAACTGCAAAGAGTGTATGAACACAGGTCTATGTGTATTTGTTTTTACTTTTAGAGTGCATGAACTCCCTCAAATGTATAGCCGTTCGAATTAAACTTTTTTCAAACTGCCATGGTCTGTGTTTTTTTGTTGAATTTCTTTGCCATATCAATCTAAAATGTATTAACAATAATTTAGTAGTGTGCAAAACATTAACAAAGGCAACGAAGTGGTGACTGTAATCTTGAAAAGTGGTTATCTGATTTGAATCATGTATAGAATTATACAAAACATGTCCTAGGGCCATCTTGCGGCTTTTATATGACATATGAAAAAAAAATGTATATTAGTACAAGAAATAGCTTATACGATTAAGTATGCAATATATGTAGGATAATTACCCAATCAAATACAAAAATTCTAGTGACAATCATAACTAAAATAATATGGGAACCGTTTTGCTATTGAACCGTGATGAATAAGTGATACAACTGGAAAGTCACTTATGTTTTGAATGAGTGATACCACCTAATGGAATGAGTAATATCACTTGATCTTGGAAAAGGCGCTCAATAAACTCCTCTGGCTTGTCGAAGTGTTAATATCATAGTCGTGTAACTTTTACGCGCCACAGGAAGTCACATTGTGGCCATTTTGAAAAAAATTGGTTCCATCTGTCAAAATTGAAATTAAGAAGAAAACCATATAGTTAACACATTTAGAGAGAAAATGACGTATGACTTGCCATGTATTTCTTACATGGCAATGTATGTCATATCGGTTCACATCGTAAATAGCAATTCTCGAAGCTCAGTAGGTGCCAACCACTGGAGACTGAACGTCGAGGAAGGTAAAGTTTTACAGGCAGAGAATGACAATTTGGCGGGAAATTCTAATGGACCCGACCACGACCCGTTGCTGAAAATACTCACGAATAAACGCGTGGAGAATGGACAGTGGTTGGTGGACAGTCATGTTGAATGTTCGTCTTGTAGAGAGATGGAGAGACAGTCTACAGATCAAAGTGAAAGGTGATTATTTACTGAAGTGACTATTTTACTTTCTAAATATAATTTTTGGTGATGATTTTATCGGGATATATATCATACCATATCATAAGCACAATGTAATGTTGTACTATTTAACAGACAGATCTCAATCATGCATTACTTTTAATGTATATGTTAAGAAAATTTCGAGAGGGAGATAAGATGTACGTTGTAGGTATTGAAATTTACCAGTCAAGCTCAGAAAGAAATTGTCTTTTCCTTGCAGCCAGGATGCGGCTGGGCCAGTCAAAACATGGCAGAGATTAATTATCGCCACCATCATATTTTGCCATGAAAAGAGATATGTGATTGTTAACAAATAAACTAACCATGACGCAAAAAAACAAAAAACAAACTAAATTAAGTTTGTTTTTTCACAAAAAATGTGTTATTTCCTGCTAATGGAATTACTCCGCAATGGTCTGTACAAATTCCAAAGATTCAGCAGTAAAATGACTGATATAAGATAAAAGTTTGATGTCCATTTGAATAGCTAAACAAAGTACACTAGCTGTAGCAGTTTAAATACTCATCACCATTCTGAAAAACTCGAGATCTACTCTGATTAAGATGAGTTTTTACTCATCAGCTTAAAAAATTATCTGAGGCTCTGTATGGCCAGTGGGCAGAGTGGTAGTCATTCTCGCTTTGGGTCAATTGCTATGTAAGCTCCAAACTACTCTCAAGTCCTCTTCCTGGGTAGAACCAGTACCAGAGCCTTTTTCTGGAAATTGGAAAGAGGCCCAAGCCTTTGAGATTGTGAAAACAACAGCGTTATGCAGTGTCATATATCAATCATCATGGAGACTTCTGTAGACAGACAGGGATTCAAACTCGCAACCCCTGGATTAATGGTCAGAGGCTTCCTATTGAGATAACTGGGCTTTGTAAGTGTGGGTGAGCTGATCTATGACTGATTGTAATTTATAATTGACAAGTATTTTTTATAAAAATTATATACATGATATGAATAATTATGAAGTTAATTTATTTTAGTAAAAGTGTTGGATTTGACCATATATAAAACACAAAATTACCTTTAAATATTTTCTTAAAATCACATTCAACATTGCATACTGGTATGGCTTAGATGCTTTTGCTAAAGTTTGGTGAAATTTTCGTTATTGCAAAGGTAAAAACTTAAAAATATTCTCTTTAAAATTATACAGTTTCACAATGTTACTTCCCTTTGTGATAATTGTTTATAAATCGTTATGGCCCCGCCATTTGAAAATAGCAAAGAAGCACTTAGTGTTACCCTTGTCAAGGGATCAGTCTATCCTCTCATCCAAATGGGAATAAAGTGTTTAAGATTTAGCAGGGTTTCCACTGGCCCCATTTTTTTTTTGGCCACCATAAAACGAAAAAAAAAAAGTATGCGTGGGGGAGGGTACGGGAGTTGTTTTTTTTGTTTAGCTGTATTGATATACACTATTTTAAGCATATCTAGCACTTTTATGGTGTGTTATGTTTGACTGAATTTTGTGATTTTATAGCTTATTATAAAGAGTATGGATGAATTACACAATTGTAAATAAATAAACAAAAACCGTAAAACATTTTCCATTCTTTTATTCTTATCATTTCATCATTGTTCACATACAAAAAAGGTCAGCGGTTCACATGCCCAGATTTTTATTACCAATACTCCTTGCGGTATAATATGAAATTTGTTAACATAGACTTAAATGTGTTAATTATATGTAGGGTTAGCTCCCCTTAACATTATGCATGTCTAAATCACAAGTTTTAGAGTTTGAATAAGACCGGGAGAAGTGAGAGAATTGCAGGAGAACTGACTACGTATCTATCAGTATGCCCAACTTATTATGTTGTATTTAATCTTTGTTCTTTATTGACTATCATTTCTGTTCTGTCGATTCAGTATATTTAAAACATTATTTTAAATATCTTTCTCTTCTTTTCTTATTATTGCTGTCATAACATACAATAATGGCAATGTCAAGCCTACAAAGCTATTCAATCTATACAAGAGAACTTGGCAATATGATAAATAAATGCAGTCTATGACAGTCTTCAAATATCTAGAAAGTGCAACTAGTCAACTATATTTCAAATATTAAAAAAAAACACCACATAATTGATCTTAATTGTTGTTTTCAATACTATATTTAAATCATGCCAAAGAAAATTATACGCTTAAACTACACAACCAAAAAACAATAATTTTATTACTATAATACCCAACCCACATTTGTCTTTACCGTAAACTCAATTTAAATATCAACTTTCACGTTTTCACAGAAATTTTTTTATATACATACAGTTCCAATAATTGTAAATCTACGAAATATTTATAAAATTACCAAAACCTAACGCTGACATTTGACATAACGCGATCGATCGCAAATTATCTGCAAAAACCCAATCAGCTTTTAGAAATCGTTACCATTTTGGCAAAGGGAGATAATTTTATACTCTTTATACTGGAGAATTTGAGAGACACCCGCGAATTACGTCATCGTCTATTTTTTGTCTTTGCTTGGGTAGGTGGTAAGGAACGTGTACCTTGGTCGTAGATATCCGACCAATCAGAGCGGTTATTAAAAATAGGTTAATTTATATTCAAAGCTATACACCAATCATATAAGAGGAATAAAAATAGATCAATGAATATGTATAAGAGGTTTTCCAAAGTCGCATTATCGGGCATGTGGTATGATAAACACTGCGGGGGTCAATTGTTTATACTGATTAGTTACTGTCTTAAAAATGTGCTACCTCAATGGGTTTTTTTTACCTGCATAATTAATTTTGATTGACATATTAATAATAGCATCAAAGGCGCAATTTCATTTATTCGTTACAAACTGTAAACAATCATCATCACGTGTCGGTGTTTCAATCAACCATTAAAGATCTGAGTACAACCGATGTTTATTGTTTTACGAGGAGGTGATAAAGATAAAAGGTGCCGCATTTTACCTCCCCTAGTCATGCTACTACATTGGCATGTCATATGTGGGTTGTGTACTGTGTACAAGCTGTGTTTTCGGCTGTGTGATATTGATGTTTAGGCCAGATCGAGGTGTTTTGGAAAGGGAAATTTCGTGTATATAAAAAATTCTTCTTACGGCGAATCATTTTTTCGCCTTTTTTTTTTTTTCGCCATTTGCGAATTTGGCGAATTACAGCGGAAACCCTGTTAAGGATTGGTAATTTTTTTGGACAGTTGAAAAATTTTATGTGTTAAAATCTGTTCTGTGGGTAAATTTAGCTTCACAAGTAGTCAGCTGGGCGCAAAGCAGCCATTTAAATACCCATATGTTAAAATGTCCATTGTCTGTGCGTCCTAGGTAAAAAAAGTTAATTTCTGATCAATGTTTAATTTTACAGAAGTGATCATTCCATTTCTAATTAGTTTTCTGTAAAAATTTAGTTTCCAATCAATAGCAGAAACAACATTGTGGTTCTGTATAGCTAGTGAGTTTCCTGTCAATGGCAGAGACAACACTATAGCTAGTATGAGTTTCCTGTCAATAGCAGAGACAACATTGTGGTTCTGTATAGCTAGTATGAGTTTCCTATCAATAGCAGAGACAACATTGTGGTTCTGTATAGCTAGTATGAGTTTCCTGTCAATGGCAGAGACAACACTATAGCTAGTATGAGTTTCCTGTCAATAGCAGAGACAACATTGTGGTTCTGTATAGCTAGTAAGAGTTTCCTATCAATAGCAGAGACAACATTGTGGTTCTGTATAGCTAGTATGAGTTTCCTATCAATAGCAGAGACAACATTGTGGTTCTGTATAGCTAGTATGAGTTACCTGTCAATGGCAGAGACAACATTGTGGTTCTGTATAGCTAGTATGAGTTTCCTGTCAATGGCAGAGACAACACTATAGCTAGTATGAGTTTCCTATCAATAGCAGAGACAACATTGTGGTTCTGTATAGCTAGTATGAGTTTCCTGTCAATAGCAAAGACAACATTGTGGTTCTGTATAGCTAGTATGAGTTTCCTATCAATAGCAGAGACAACATTGTGGTTCTGTATAGCTAGTATGAGTTACCTGTCAATGGCAGAGACAACATTGTGGTTCTGTATAGCTAGTATGAGTTTCCTGTCAATGGCAGAGACAACACTATAGCTAGTATGAGTTTCCTATCAATAGCAGAGACAACATTGTGGTTCTGTATAGCTAGTATGAGTTACCTGTCAATGGCAGAGACAACATTATAGCTAGTATGAGTTTCCTATCAATAGCAGAGACAACATTGAGGTTTTGTATAGCTAGTATAAGTTTCCTATCAAAAGCAGAGACAACATTGAGTTTCTGTATACAGTCGAAACTCGTTATTTCAAATTCCGTGGGACCGTTAAAATAATTCGAAATATCCGAAGTTCAATCAGGAGTGTATTTTTGTTCAACTTTTTACCGTTACCCTACCCACTTCAAAAATCGTTGAAAATATACATGTTGTACATATAAATACCTCTATTTGTTGTTGTTTTTTTTTTTTTTCAATATAACACGTTGTCGTTATATTTACACATGATATAAACTTTGTTTATATTGATGTGTACTGTGGATTTATCTTAAATCGTGGTAAATTCTACTGTTTACATGTGTTATTTTCTTCTACGCAAACGTATGTTGTGCGTTGTTATCCGTGTGTAGGCTAATTGTCTATTTGCACAGTGCGTGAACATTGTATATTGTTGAGTGTGATATAATAAAACAAAATATACTTTTAATTTTTATACTTTTAATTTACATGAATATAAATAAATAGAATAGGAAACTGAAATATAAACACAGGTTATATACAATCAATGGTTACAACAATTTTACAAATAAAAAATAAGACGAAAAATACTACATGTCAAAAACATCTTCTAACACTACGGCGTTGTTTGTCTAATTAGCGTGTGCATCGCCCGTGTTTGTATCATAACAATTTGATGACACAATTAACTTGCCTGCCAGTACAGACACATGAAGCGATAAATTACAGGTATGGGATCAGCAATTATCACCTTCGACGGTTTGCCTTTCATCTTCACGCGGTGATAAAATTCGAAATAACGAGTGAGAAATCAATAGATTTTAGGATGGAGGGACCGAAAAACAGATTCGAAATAGTGAATAATTCGAATTACTGGAATTTGATATATCAGGAGTTAATAAATATAGAAATAGAAGGGGAAAAAACGGGACCGAACTTCAAATTTGAGATAACCGGAAATTCGAAATATCAGAGTTCGAGTTGGTGAGTATCAACTGTAGCTAGTATGAGTTTCCTATCAATAGCAGAGACAACATTGTGGTTCTGTATAGCTAGTATGAGTTTCCTATCAATAGCAGAGACAACATTGTGGTTCTGTATAGCTAGTATGAGTTTCCTATCAATGGCAGAGACAACATTATAGCTAGTATGAGTTTCCTATCAATAGCAGAGACAACATTGAGGTTTTGTATAGCTAGTATGAGTTTCCTATCAATGGCAGAGACAACATTATAGCTAGTATGAGTTTCCTATCAATAGCAGAGACAACATTTTTGGTTCTGTATAGCTAGTATGAGTTTCCTATCAATGGCAGGGACAACATTATAGCTAGTATGAGTTTCCTATCAATAGCAGAGACAACATTGTGGTTCTGTATAGCTAGTATGAGTTTCCTATCAATGGCAGAGACAACATTATAGCTAGTATGAGTTTCCTATCAATAGCAGAGACAACATTGTGGTTCTGTATAGCTAGTATGAGTTTCCTATCGATAGCAGAGACAACATTGAGGTTCTGTATAGCTAGTATGAGTTTCCTATCAATAGCAGAGACAACATTGTGGTTCTGTATAGCTGGTATGAGTTTCCTAGCATTGGCAGAGACAACGTTGTGGTTCTGTATAGCTAGAATGAGTTTGCTATCAATGGCAGAGACAACATTGTGGTTCTGTATAGCTGGTATGAGTTTCCTATCAAAAGCAGAGACAACATTGTGGTTCTGTATAGCTGGTATGAGTTTCCTATCAATAGCAGAGACAACATTGTGGTTCTGTATAGCTAGTATGAGTTTCCTGTCAATAGCGGAGACAACATTGTGGTTCTGTATAGCTAGTATGAGTTTCCAATCAATAGCAGAGACAACGTTGTGGTTCTGTATAGCTAGAATGAGTTTGCTATCAATGGCAGAGACAACATTGTGGTTCTGTATAGCTAGTATGAGTTTCCTATCAATGGCAGAGACAACGTTGTGGTTCTGTATAGCTAGGATGAGTTTGCTATCAATGGCAGAGACAACATTGTGGTTCTGTATAGCTGGTATGAGTTTCCTATCAATAGCAGAGACAACATTGTGGCTCTGTATAGCTGGTATGAGTTTCCTATCAATAGCAGAGACAACATTGTGGTTCTGTATAGCTAGTATGAGTTTCCTGTCAATGGCAGAGACAACATTGTGGTTCTGTATAGCTAAAATGAGTTTCCTATCAATGGCAGAGACAACATTGTGGTTCTGTATAGCTAGTGAGTTTCCTGTCAATTGCAGAGACAACATTGTGGTTCTGTATAGCTAGTGAGTTTCCTATCAATGACAGAGACAGCATTGTGGTTCTGTATAGCTGGTATGAGTTTCCTATCAATGGCAGAGACAACATTGTGGTTCTGTATAGCTAGTGAGTTTCCTATCAATAGCAGAGACAACATTGTGGTTCTGTATAGCTAGTATGAGTTTCCTATCAATGGCAGAGACAACATTGTGGTTCTGTATAGCTAGTATGACCCAATAGGAGGAGTCACCAATGCCCTTATACTATTATTCTAATTGTAGGGAGATGAACCAAAAAGAGTCAAAATCTGAGCGAAAGGAATCAAAAACGACAAAAAAACTTTTGATGTGTGGGAAATCAGTAAACTATACACAGTACGACCATTTAAGAGGCATAACTAATAGAAGTGAGCATCCACATATACCTGAACCCGAAGTTGCCATCATGTTTCGTAAAAAGGGTTCAAGGAGTTCTGAAGTAGATATGGCAGAGCTGGAAACAAAGTTACGGAAAGTGAAAAAACAGGTAAGATATGTTCATACAAAAAATAGGTAAGATATATACATACAAAAAACAGGTACATCTGTAAGATATGTACATACAAAACAGGTAAGATATGTATTGCAAAAAAGAAGTAAGATATATACATACAAATAACAGGTAAGATATTTACATACATCCTTAAAAAAATGTTTGTTTGTTGTGCTCCGACTCAGTATTTTTCATGTGGGTAGGTCGGTAGATAAATTTTGTTTTGCCAAATTTTGATTTTGTAGTCATTTTGAAGAAAAATGCACAGAAATCATGAAAAATAAAAGCTTTGAAAGTTAATAAAAAAAGTTTGGGTAGCTGCAATTTTGGGTGAGTAGGTAAAAGAATGGCAAACAATATATTTTTTAAAGATGGCCCAAAATTGTAAACACAAAACCATTAAGTTCTATATATAATACATATCATTGTGTACACACACAAAACCACATTTACATGTATATATATAAGCTGTGACCATGCGTAAAACAGGTAAATTACATACATTAATATGATTGTATTCACAAATGGTTTAGGGGGTTCCTTCAATAGGGGAAAATAGTAATGTAATGATGAAATTTGGGAAAAAACAATGCAAATCTTTAGTACAAGGTAAGTCAATAAAGTTAGTTTGTGGACAACCTTTATAAAACAAGAACTAAATATTTAACATTAATTTTTAGCTCTACTGGCCAAAGGCCAGAAGTGCTTATGCGATGGCGCGTTGTCTGTCGTCCGTCGTCTGTCGTCTGTTAGCAGCACTTTCTCTAAAACTACTAGGCCAATTAAACTGAAACTTCACATGCATGTTTCTGTTGCATAGGAGACTATACAGAAGATTTTTTTTTTTCGATCTGAAATTCAAGATGGCCTCCATTACTAAAAATAGTCCAAAACTTAAAAAATCTTCTTCTCATGAACAGCCCAACAGATTTTTAAAATGTTTATGTAGTAATGATGACCAACTATAGTATTGTTAGATTTGTTCAAATGGTGTCCCTAGGGTTAAATATGACCCCGCTCCGAGGGTTCAATTAGGGGACACATGTCATTATAATATTTTTTTTTTTTTTTTTTAAATTGAAATGATTTTGCCTATATCTTCACAGAAGCATTGTTTGGTGAAGGAGGTTCAGATTTGTAAAAATGAATGGGTTCCACTGTCTTAAGGGGTCAGGAGGGGCCCCAAAAGGGTAAAAATGGGGAATTACTAAAATCGTTTTCTTGAGAACCGGTATGTCAGATTTGTTCATATTTGGCATAAATTATCCCTATGTGTAGGGGTTTGATAGCAGATAAGAATTAAGGGGCTAAAATTTATAGGGGCCCTGTAAGGGCACTTAGAATTTTACATAGGGATACTATGGGAAAACAGAAAATTCTCTTTTTCTTTCATCCTTTCTGAAACCACTAGGCCAATTAAACTGAAACTTCACATGCATGTTTCTGTTGCATAGGAGACAATACAGAAGATTTTTTTTTTCGATTTGAAATTCAAGATGGCCGCCGTTACTAAAACTAGTCCAAAACTTAAAATCATCTTCTCATGAACGGCCCAATATATTTTCAAAATGTTTATGTAGTAATGATACATACATAATACTGTATGTGGGGCTGGTACTGACGTCATGTTGACTTTCACCATTCAAACTCTTATATTTTTTAGTCATCAGAAATACATATTAATGTGAAAACAGCTCGTGAATTTTAAACAATGTAAAGTGTTCACGCTGAAAATTTCAGAATATGACTTCAATGTTCACACAGTTTTTGACAGCAACATTTTGACACATTTACTACTTTTGGTTCTATGTAATACTCGTATTCATTACCACTATGCTAATAATTTTTCTAATGATTTTATACCTGCCCAACACATAGCTACATTATTTTATACCTGCTCAGCACCTAGTTACATTATTTTATACCTGCCCAGCACATAGCTACATGATTTATACCTGCCCAGCACATAGCTACATTATTTTATACCTGCCCAGCACATAGCTACATTATTTTATACCACCCCAACATATAGCTACATGATTTTATACCTGCTCAGCACATAGTTACATTATTTTATACTTGCCAAGCTTATAGCTACATTATTTTATACCTGCCCAGCACATAGCTACATTGTTTTATACTTGCCCAGCACATAGCTACATTATTTTATACCTGCCCAGCACATAGCTACATGATTTTATACCTGCCCAGCACATAGCTACATTATTTTATACCTCCCCAACATATAGCTACATTATTTTAGACCTGCCCGGCACATAGTTACATGATTTTATACCTGCCCGGCACATAGCTACATTATTTTATACCTGCCAAGCACATAGCTACATGATTTTATACCTGCCCAGCACATAGCTACATTATTTTATACCTGCCCAGCACATAGCTACATGATTTTATACCTGCCAAGCACATAGCTACATTATTTTATACCTCCCCAACATATAGCTACATTATTTTATACCTGCCCGGCACAAAGCTACATGATTTTATACCTGCCCAGCACACAGCTACATTATTTTATACCTGCCAAGCTTATAACTACATTATTTTATACCTGCCCAGCACATAGCTACATGATTTTATACCTGCCCATCACATAGCTACATGATTTTATACCTGCCAAGCACATAGCTACATGATTTTATACCTGCCCAGCACATAACTACATTATTTTATACCTGTCCAGCACATAGCTACATTATTTTATACCTGCCCAGCACATAGCTTCATGATTTTATACCTGCCAAGCACATAGCTACATTATTTTAGACCTGCCCAGCATTTAGCTACATTATTTTACACCTGTCCAGTATATTGCTACATATTTTATACCTGCCCAGCACATAGCTACATAATTTTACACCTATCCAGCTCATAGCTACATTATTTTATACCTGCCCATCACCTGGCTACATTATTTTAGACCTGCCCAGCACATAGCTACATTTTAGACCTGCCCAGCACATAGCTACATTATTTTAGACCTGCCCATCACGTAGTTACATTATTTTAGACCTGCACAGCACATAGCTACATGATTTTAGACCTACTCAGCACATAGCTTCACGATTTTAGACCTGCCCAGCATATAGCTACACTATTTTAGACCTGCCCATCACCTAGCTACATGATTTTAAACCTTCTCAGCACATAGCTACATGATTTTATACCTGCCCAGCACATAGCTACATGACTTTAGACCTACCCAGCACATAGCTACATGATTTTATACCTGCCAAGCACATAGCTACATTATTTTATACCTACCCAGCACATAGCTACATGACTTTATACCTGCTCAGTACATAGCTACATGACTTAAGACCTACCCAGCACATAGCTACATGATTTTATACCTGCCAAGCACCGAGCTACATTATTTTAGACCTGCCCAGGACATAGCTACATAATTTTAAACCAACCCAGCACATAGCTACATTATTTTAGACCTACCCAGCGCATAGCTACATTTTTTTAGACCTGCCCAGCACATAGCTACATTATTTTATACCTGCCCAGCACATAGCTACATGATTTTATAACTGCCCAGCACATATTTTCTGCCCAGCTCATGGCTACATGATTTTATACCTGCCCAGCACATTGCTACATTATTTTATACCTGCCCAGCACATAGGTACATGATTTTATACCTGCCCAGCACATAGCTACATTATTTTATACCTACCCAGCACATAGCTACATGATTTTATACCTGCCAAGCACATAGCTACATTATTTTATACCTCCCCAACATATAGCTACATTATTTTAGACCTGCCCGGCACATAGCTACATGATTTTATACCTGCCCAGCACATAGCTACATTATTTTATACCTGCCAAGCTTATAGCTACATTATTTTATACCTGCCTAGAACATAGCTACATTATTTTATACCTGCCCATCACATAGCTACATGATTTTATACCTGCCCAGCACATAGCTACATGATTTTATACCTGCCCAGCACATAATTACATTATTTTAGACCTGTCAAGCACATAGCTACATTATTTTATACCTGCCCAGCACATAGCTACATGATTAAAACCTGCCCAGCACATAGCTACATGATTTTATACCTGTTAAGCTCATAGCTACATTATTTTATACCTGTCCAGGACATAGCTACATTATTTTTTACCTGCCCAGCACATAGCTACAATATTTTATACCTGTCCAGCACATGGCTACATGATTTTATACCTGCCCAGCACATGGCAACATTATTTTATACCTGTCCAGCACATAGCTACATTATTTTATACCTGCCCAGCACATAGCTTCATGATTTTATACCTGCCAAGCACATAGCTACATTATTTTAGACCTGCCCAGCATTTAGCTACATTATTTTACACCTGTCCAGTATATTGCTACATATTTTATACCTGCCCAGCACATAGCTACATTATTTTACACCTATCCAGCTCATAGCTACATGATTTTATACCTGCCCATCACCTAGCTACATTATTTTAGACCTGCCCAGCACATAGCTACATTTTATACCTGCCCAGCACATAGGTACATTGTTTTAGACCTGCCCATCACATAGTTACATTATTTTAGACCTGCCCAGCACATAGCTACATGATTTTAGACCTACTCAGCACATAGCTACATGATTTTAGACCTGCCCAGCATATAGCTACACTATTTTAGACCTGCCCATCACCTAGCTACATGATTTTAAACCTACTCAGCACATAGCTACATGATTTTATACCTGCCCAGCACATAGCTACATGACTTTAGACCTACCCAGCACATAGCTACATGATTTTATACCTGCCAAGCACATAGCTACATTATTTTATACCTACCTAGCACATAGCTACATGACTTTATACCTGCTCAGCACATAGCTACATGACATTAGACCTACCCAGCACATAGCTACATGATTTTATACCTGCCAAGCACCGTGCTACATTATTTTAAACCTGCCCAGGACATAGCTACATAATTTTAGACCTACCCAGCGCATAGCTACATTATTTTAGACCTGGCCAGCACATAGCTACATTATTTTAGACCTGCCCAGCACATAGCTACATGATTTTATACCTGCCTGGCACATATCTCCTGCCCAGCTCATAGCTACATGATTTTATACCTGCCCAGCACATTGCTACATTATTTTATACCTGCCCAGCACATAGTTACATGATTTTATACCTGCCCAGCACATAGCTACATTATTTTATACCTACCCAGCACATAGCTACATGACTTTATACCTGCCCAGCACATAGCTACATGATTAAAACCTGCCCAGCACATAGCTACATGATTTTATACCTGTTAAGCTCATAGCTACATTATTTTATACCTGTCCAGGACATAGCTACATTATTTTATACCTGCCCAGCACATAGCTACAATATTTTATACCTGTCCAGCACATGGCTACATGATTTTATACCTGCCCAGCACATGGCAACATTATTTTATACCTGTCCAGCACATAGCTACATTATTTTATACCTGCCCAGCACATAGCTTTATGATTTTATACCTGCCAAGCACATAGCTACATTATTTTAGACCTGCCCAGCATATAGCTACATTATTTTACACCTGTCCAGTATATTGCTACATATTTTATACCTGCCCAGCACATAGCTACATTATTTTACACCTATACAGCTCATAGCTACATGATTTTATATCTGCCCATCACCTAGCTACATTATTTTAGACCTGCCCAGCACATAGCTACATTTTATACCTGCCCAGCACATAGGTACATTGTTTTAGACCTGCCCATCACGTAGTTGCATTATTTTAGACCTGCCCAGCACATAGCTACATGATTTTAGACCTACTCAGCACATAGCTACATGATTTTAGACCTGCCAAGCATATAGCTACACTATTTTAGACCTGCCCATCACCTAGCTACATGATTTTAAACCTACTCAGCACATAGCTACATGATTTTATACCTGCCCAGCACATAGCTACATGACTTTAGACCTACTCAGCACATAGCTACATGATTTTATACCTGCCAAGCACATAGCTACATTATTTTATACCTACCTAGCACATAGCTACATGACTTTATACCTGCTCAGCACATAGCTACATGACTTTAGACCTACCCAGCACATAGCTACATGATTTTATACCTGCCAAGCACCGAGCTACATTATTTTAGACCTGCCCAGGACATAGCTACATAATTTTAGACCTACCCAGCGCATAGCTACATTATTTTAGACCTGGCCAGCACATAGCTACATTATTTTAGACCTGCCCAGCACATAGCTACATGATTTTATACCTGCCCGGCACATATCTCCTGCCAAGCTCATAGCTACATGATTTTATACCTGCCCAGCACATTGCTACATTATTTTATACCTGCCCAGCACATAGTTACATGATTTTATACCTGCCCAGCACATAGCTACATTATTTTATACCTACCCAGCACATAGCTACATGACTTTATACCTGCTCAGCATATAGCTACATGATTTTATACCTGCCCATCACCTAGCTACATTATTTTATACCTACCCAGCACATAGCTACATGATTTTATAACTGCTCAGCACATACCTACATTATTTTATACCTGCCCAGCACATAGCTACATTATTTTATACCTGCCCAGCACATAGCTACATTATTTTAGACCTGCCCAGCACGTAGCTACATTATTTTATACCTGCCCAGCAATTAGGTACATTATTTTAGACCTGTTCAGCACATAGCTACATTATTTTAGACCTGACCAGCACATAGCTACATTATTTAAGACCTGCCCAGTACATAGCTACATTATTTTATACCTGTCCAGCACATAGCTACATTATTTTAGACCTGTCCAGCACATAGCTACATTATTTTAGACTTGCCCAGCACATAGCTACATTATTTTATACCTGCCCAGCACTTAGCTACATTATTTTAGACCTGTCCAGCACATAGCTACATTATTTAAGACCTGTCCAGCACATAGCTACATTATTTTAGACCTGCCCAGCACATTGCTACATTATTTTATACCTGCCCAGCAAAAGCTACCCTATTTTAGGCATATTTTCAGTGATTTAAAGTAATTTTATAAATATTTTATTGATACTATTTATAAAACATTAAATTTTATATGGGTCAAAATGGTGCAATTGAATTTGACATGTTGCAGTATTTTCCTTGAACAAGTTTTGTTCACAAACTTTATGGACACACTTCTAATGTATGTTTAAAATTGCTTACAGGTCAGCATCCCAGTTTTTCATTGTCAAAAACTGAAACGGCATTAAACTGTATATTTTTTGTAATTTTGAGTAGAATTTTATTTTACATTAGGGATAAACTATAAATTTTAGAAGGGGATGAGGCTTTAAATTTGGCCCAAAAAAGAGGGGGATGTGGGGATACTGCTAGATGAAGTAAAATTTAAAAAGAAGTGACAGGTAAAATCAAGTTATCGGTATAGGCCCATTTAGGCTGTTTTATTTAAAAAAGTTCATGTACTGATAAAATAAAAAGTCACAGCGATGTTTAACTCCAATACTCATGGAAATTAAAATTATTGTGCGCATAGGGTGACTCTTGATTTTGAAAATAAGAACATACATGACTATTTTCGTTTGTCTTATCTACAGTGCTGGTAATACATTATACATGTCTAGTTATGTAACATTTTGTCAGTTTTGTATATTGTGTATAACTGATAACCTGTGTAATGGTGCTTTGTTGCAGAATCCAAAATCTTCCTATACCTACAGTCAAATTGGAAACTTCTGGCGAATTAAAGGGAACACACAACTGTCTATCGAGTGTTTTAGGAAGGCGTTGGCTATCTCACCAAACAGTCCGGACATTTTACTATACCTCGCGAGGGTATTGTTCAACCTTCAATACTTGGACGATGCAATATTTTTAACACGAAGATCTTTAGCAATGCAGTCAATGGACGATAATTCATGGCACCAGCATTTTACACTTGGTGAGATTCTGAAAGCATACGGGCATTACCAGGAAGCTAGTCTACATTTTCAGCAGTCATTGAAGTTGAACCCGGGTTTCAACCGGGCAGAGGCTCATTTACGTGATATGGAAGGGACTCCAAACCCTTCAATGACGCAATATACCCTGTTTATTATCTTATTTCTAGTCATGGGTGTGGTTTTTGGGGTTGTCACTTCAATGGAAGCCAACTATGAAGAAGGTGTGGATGGTAAACCGCAGCGACACTTTAATCGTGCAATGGCCATGCGCTCTATGAAGCTAGGAATTAATCCTCGGTTGATCAGAATGCGAAAGCTAAATGGCTTTTAATCTTAAAGCAATGTATCATTCGTATAGCTGCCAAATTATTACTTTATTTTACAACACTAGGGTATTATATTGTATAAATTATACCATTTACGGTTCTAGGTGCTGTCATTAAGGGTTTTACAAAAGGCCAAAAATCTATATGTTTTGAATGACCGGTAAAGCGATTCTTTTAAATATAATATTTCATCGAATAACATCTTTTATTAATTGTGATGTCCGACTCGAATTTGGTATTCAGTTGCTTGTTCACACATTTAATAGCTTCTGAAACTATTTTGATTGTTTATACCAATGTCTGTTTGGCATTATGCAGTTTGTACCAACGTCTGTTTGGCATTGTACAGTTTGTACCAATGTCTGTTTTGTTATGTTAAGTTACAGTAGAACTTCATTGGTTCAAAATAGATGGCTGGAGCACCACATATAGCACGAACCATTTATCTGATCCCGGCCAAACTCCTATTTCAATGTGCAGGCCATTACAATAATTTTTTATTTCACTTGTCCAGTCAGACAAGTATTTGTAAAATCTGCTTGTCCTGACCAAAAACAACTTGTACTTACTTTAATCTAGAATTACTTGCCCTATGGATATAATATTAAGAATAACTTAATTAACTGTTTTGTTAAAGTTCAATTTGGGATATGCAAAAAAGAGATGTCATAATATCTGAATTTTCACTTGTCCAGTCGGGCTAGCAGTTTTATATTTTTCTTGTCCATACACATGATTCAGTTGTCCTGGACAGTCGGGCGAGCATTGATGTAAAGCCCTGATGTGTGTGTATTTATATGTACATGTATTCTATGGTATTGAACAATACATGTCTCAAACATCCCTTAACTCGAACTATGTTGTCCAGTACTGTAGGGTTTGAGCCATCAATGTTCTGCTGTAATTCCTAACAAATCTTATAAATCGTACATTGAATTTAATATCCGATATATAGGTCTACTATTTGAATATATTATACTTGTATTTGATCTTCCACTTCATTAGTTGTATCTTTTATTAGTTGGGACAACATTTACGTATCATACGTATAAAACAAAGGTGACTTGAAGTTTTCTATCAATAACATTTATCATCAGGGTTCAGACTGGGTTTGAATTTTAGGTAGAATTGACTTCTGTCTCTCTCAGTAAAAAAAGAAGTGAAAGAAAAGTAGGGAGAAGTGAAGGGAGAAGACACTTATATGTTCCAGTGAATGATAGAAACAATTGCATTAAATACAGTATATGTCAGTGTGTTATATACATGGTCACAGGGCTTTTAAATTTCAAAATGCAAATGTCTTATTTATTTTAAAAAAATAAACAAACCACTGTGTGTGATTCTAATGCAGGTTTATCTACCTCACCCACAACGCATTTTATCAGCTTGTTTGCCAAAAGAGTTTGTTTAATTTTCATATTATTTGTGTTGAGTTTAACTAATTCTAAATCTGTTCAGTTTTATTACTGATGTAATTATGGTGTATTCTTTTTTTGATCTACCATTTTCAATCAAAAACACGTAAAAAATTGTTCAGGAGATAAACCAGAAGTATTGCAGAATTATGAAATAAAAATTGGTTTTGAACAACAAATTCTGGTTGAGAGTACAACTTTGTTGGCTGGAGCACCACATGTAGCTCAAACCACTTATCAGGTCCTGGCCTAATTCCTATTTCGATGTGTATACCTGCACATGTATGGTATGATGTTGAACAATATTTGGAAGGAACAACATTTAACTCTAACTATTTTGTCCAGTCCCATCGGGTTAGAATCATCAAATTTCTACTGTATTTCTCGTTATTACTTTCAACATTAAATGCAGGTATAATACCATTGACATTCTTTATTGGTTCAGATAATTTTATGTTTCTTGCTGATTGTCAAACTTCATGCAATAAATTTGGGATGAACACCATTATGTCAAACAGTATTGAGTGCAAACTTGGGCTACAGGTATATACATATTATTATCCATTATTATCCAGTGTTTTTTTTTCACATGTTTGGGGAGATTTGGAAAACTTTTGCATTACACTTGTTTCACTAACCATTTAATTTCTTGTCTCACTGACCATTTAATTTCATTCTCAATGCAGAATGGAATTGAAGCTTTCAATTGGGAATTTTACCACTCATTTGAGAAAAATGTACTATTTGCCATCGGCAATATGACCCAATAACGGCTATAAAAATAGTAAACATTTTTATAAACTATTGATTACAGAGTAAAAAACTAGCACTTGAAATCTTGGTGCCATTTTAACAAGAGGACCTAACATTTTAATTTAACTTTTTAACTTTTGGGAAAACCAACAAAACATGCACATTTTTAGATGAGATTTTACCATTAAATCCATGCTGGTTATAACAAGATCTTCATCAGATCTGATTGGAAATGGTAACTTTAAATTTTAGAAGTCAGGACTGCTCAGTCGGTAGCGTGTCTGACTATCAATCAACAAGTCACGAGTTCAAATCCCCGCCCGGCCACAGTCTCCATGATGATTGATATATGGCTGTCTCATTATTATTGTTATTCTCTTGTGATTGATTAAAGTTGGAAAGAGATCAGTTACTTGCAGAGAAGGGTGCATTTGAGTACTGGTTAAACTTCCAGAATCCCAGGAAAGAGTGGTTAGGTTAACTGATCATCTGTTATCCCTGGATGGCATAAAAATGACACTAAATATTCAATCTATCATTAAAATTAGAGAGCCATAGAAAAACTGTCCTACAAAAGAGCCTAACCTGCCTTCACCAAACTTGTTGGTAACTTTTACTATTAATTGCAGTTTATAAAGCTACACAGCTACAGCTTCCACTGCTTGTAACTGGTCTTGTATATGACTAGCTGGGATCATTGCTGGTTTGGGTAAAATTGTCAAAATTTGCAACCATTATACATATATATCTGATCTATATTGTTTAAAGTAAAATGAAAAAAGAACAAAAATGTGTTAAATCTTGATTTATTCCAATCTTGCAAATTTGTTGTAAAGTCTGCCCTTGAATTGTTAACAATTGCAAAATTCAAATAAATATATTATGAAAATATGTTTGATAGCGTTCTCATTGATCCTAGACCAAACTTATTTGGTTTTAATATTGTATTGGGGTGCAACTCTATGTATTTTTAGCAGGCCGGGACAAAGTCCAAGGATAGTTATTGCCATGACCCTGCCATCTTCGGCGGCGTCTGTAGATGCCCAGGTTAAACTATTGCGTTGAAGTTTAAAATATCTATGCAGCCACTCATTGGATGTGAATGAAACTTCGCATGTGTGTTCACCATCATCAATGGAACACACACAAACAAGAACCATAACTCTGGGTTGCATTTTGCCGCAGTTATGGCCCTTTTTCGACTTAATTTTTCAGGTTAAAAGTTTTTTATCAGATAAGATATCTATGCAACCACAGATTGGATATGAATTAAACTTTGCATGTGTGTTCACCATCGTCATTGAAACATACACATACAAGAACTATAACTCTGGGTTGCATTTTGGCACAGTTATGGCCCTTTTTTGACTTAGACACCAAGGTTAAACTTGTGTGTTTAGTTACGTTTAAGTTAGATATCTATGCAACCACTCATTGGATATGAATGAAACTTTGCATGTGTGTTCACCATCATCAAAGGAACACACACGGAACAGAACCATAACTCTGTATTGCATTTTGGCAGAGTGATGGCCCTTTTTCAACTGAACTTTTCAGGCTAAGGTTTTTTATCAGGTAAGATATCTATGCAAGCACTCATTGGATATGAATGAAACTTCGCATTTTGTGCACCATCATCATTGAAACACACACAGAGACAAGAACCATAACTCTGGATTGCATTTTAGAAGAGTTATGGCCCTTTTGGACTTAATTTTTCGTCTGTAGACACCTAGGTTAAACTTTTGCATTTAAGTATTGGTGTTTTCAATCTTTGCATGGGTGGTGAGTTTTATCCCATCAGCGAGCTTTTTTGTCTTCTGACAACTCCTGTTAGCTCACCTGAGCAAACGTGAGCTATTCTGATTGTCCGTTGTCTGTCATCCAGACTGTGAACTTTATTGTTGTGTGCACTCTAGCACTCACATTTTTCATTGAATTTTCAATAAACATATAAGATATATAACCATAATATCTCGGACAAGTTCTTGAACTGGCCAAATCAGATTATTGATGTCGGAGTTGTGGCCCTTGAAACAGTAAAAAATGCTCTATTTGACCTTGTGTGCACTCTAAGCACCTGCATTTTTCAGTTGATCATTAATTGATCCTCACCAAACTTGCACAGTAGTTGTATAACCATAAAATCTCAGACAAGTTCTTGAACTGGCCAAATTGGATTATTGTTAGAGTTATGGCCTTTTAAACATTAAAAAATGCACTATTTGACTGTGTGCGCACTAGCACCCGTATTTTTCATTTGATCCTCACCAAACTTGTACAGTAGTTATATACATGTATAACCATATTATCTCGGACAAGTTCTTGTTTGTTGTATCGTGTTTGGCGTCGCTTTCGACGGTGTCATCTCAAGACAGTATTCTGAGTGCTGCCACACTAGAGTATCATAAAGCAGGTTTGATGCCCCAGCAAGGAAGCAGCTAATACCATTTTTCAAGGTATGAACTAGCCAGGATTCAAACCCACGACACTACCGCTTAACCACCACTGCAATGTATGTACATGTATTTAGTATAAAGAAAGTATCGCAAATAAGTAACTTACTGTCTCAGTTAAGGTCCTTGTTATCGAGAATAGGTCCTCCATGGCTGAGTGGTGTAAGGTGCTGTCTCAAGAATTAGAGTCGTGCTTACTCCAAATACTGTGAGAAAATTTAGCAGTTACTTGCGGAAGGACAGTGGTTTTACTCAGTCTGAGGTCTTCCTCCACCAGCATTGCCAATAATTTGCCCAATTTTTAATGTTTCTGATAGTTGAGACATTCATAATCAAATCTGACCACAACGCTAGCTGGTAACATAAACCATACTTACAGGACTGTTTTTACAAAGTAATGAATATTTTTACTGATTTTATTCCTGTTCAATATACAAGAAAATACAGTCATAGCAGTAGTATTAATTGGCCTCTATAATCGCCTGGAAATATCAGCATGTGTTTTTAGCTTTACTTGCTAAAGTCCAGCCGAACTTTTATGTCGTGGTAATTGTCCATCCTTCGTCTGTAACCTTCTTGGGTTGGCCCAATTGCACCCTCCATTCTTTGTTGAAACTTAAAAGGCATATTTTAAGAAAAAACAACAACACATCTCTGAAAGTTTGAGACTTAGACCTTCGATATTTTACATGCACCATTGCATGGCGGTCCACTAAACGATTTGATGAAGTCAGATCCCTGGTGTTACATTTGGGGCCATCATACTGTTTTTCAGTTTTAAAACAGTTCAAGATGCCATCTTCAGAACCACCGAGTTCATGGTTGTGAGAAGATTTGCAACTACATCTGAGATTATCCTCCACAAATGAAACTGGTTAACGCAAATATAACTTGTGTGTTGAAACAATTTTATGCTAGATGTGTCTGTTGACACGAATGCTGCCGCAGTTGATAGGAAAACAATATGTTACCAAAATTTAATTTGATTAGGAGCCATAACTTCTGTAAAATTTGATCTACATCGACAAATGTTGAACTTTGCCTCTATTTTGTAATTATACAGGTACAAACAAAATATTAATTAAATATATAGATGATTGGAAACAAGTTTTTTACTTGACAGATGGACAGGAGTAACACTTGACGCTTTCACACAATTCTTCGAATGGTATTGGCCATCGTTGGATACCCATTCATTCCGATACTCTCCATTCATTACCCTTGAGTTTACGCTAGCTTTGCGTCTTTTCTACCAAGTCGCGATGCAAACATATGATGGTTCCTTCAAGGTTTCATGAAGGGAAAGTTATCCAATTGCAGCACTAGTTTCATGCATGCAATCAGACATTAGCTGTATTTTATTCTGTTTGGTTCAAATAAAACAACGCAGAGCTAGCGTAATTTCCCACAGATGATGAATGGAGAGTATCAGAAATGACACCCGCGGGTATCCAATGATGGGTGTTGGCATAAAAACTGACACTGAATGGAGCTAGCAGGGGTGCAAATACAATAAAACAATTAGATAAAAATTCAGGAAGCTGGTATCAATATATCAACAAAAATAACCATTCTGTTATATACCATGTAATTTTCAAATAAAGATTAATTATGCATAAAACAACAGAAATGCACTTAAATGACATAACTTCATGCCTACCTTAATATGAATCAATCTTTGAAGCAAATATACCACGTCCTCAAAATACTACCGTATTTACCCTAAGTATTGGGACAGCAACAAATAATTAAAAATTTTGCTGTCCCAATACATATTATTTTAAAAAATAATTATTTTTTTACTGTCCCAATACAGAGGGTAAATGCAGTAATTTCATCCCAAAACATAGGTTAAATAAGGTAATGTTGGTATGTCTATGCACCGTATACGGTATCGTATTTTTTAAAAAATATTACTTTTTTACTGTCCCAAAAGATAGGGTAAAAACGGTATAGTTTCGTCACAATACAAAAGAAAACATAAAAAACTATGTTTTATTAATCATACCGCAATAGGTAGGTACAGTACTGGTAATTAAATTAAAACAAGAGCTGTCGGAAGACAACAAAGCTCGCCTCTGGGTGTCTAAGTCCAAAAAGGGCCACAACTGTGCCAAAATGCAATCCAGAGTTATGGTTCTTGTCTTTGTGTGTTTCAATGATAATAGTGAACACAAATGCGAAGTTTCATTCATATCCAATGAGTGGTTGCATAGATATCTTACTAGATAAAAAACTTTAACCTGAAAAATTAAGTAAAAAAGGGCCATAACTCTGCCAAAATGCAACCCAGAGTTATGTTTTTTGTCTCTCTGTGTTTCAATGATGACAGTAAACACACATGCAAAGTTTCATTCATATCCAATGAGTGGTTGCATAGATATCTTACCTGATAAAAAACTTTAACCTGAAAAATTAAGTCGAAAAAGGGCCATAACTGTGCCAAAATGCAATCCAGAGTTACGGTTCTTGTCTGTGTGTGTTCCATTGATGGTGGTGAACACAAGGTGAAGGTTCATTCACATCCAATAAGTGGTTGCATAGATATCTTAAACTTAAACGCAACTAAACTCAAAGTTTTACCTGGGTGTCTAAATCCAAAAAGGGCTTTAACTGTACCAAAAAGCAATCCAGAGTTATGGTTCTTGTCTCTGTGTGTTCCATTGATGATGGTGAACACACATAGGAAGTTTCATTCACATCCAATGAGTGGTTGCATAGATATCTGAAACTTGTACGCAACTAAACGCAAAGTTTAACCTGGGTGTCTAAGTCCAAAAAGGGCCATAACTGTGCCAAAATGCAATCCAGAGTTATGGTTCTTGTCTCTGTGTGTTTCATTGATGATGGTTAACACACATGCAAAGTTTCATTGACATCCAATGAGTGGTTGCATAGGTATCTGAAACTTGTACACAAAAGTTTAACCTGGGTGTCTACAGACGACGACGCCGATGATGCCGGGGTCATGACAATAACTCTCCTTGGACTTCGTCCCGGCTAGCTAAAAAATAACAAACCCATATTGTACTGTTACAATAACTGTTTGTTTTTTAATTATACAAATATAAAGAAACTTGTGTTATTTCTCTAAACACTTTGCAAAACAACAAGCCCCGATGTAGCCTGCGTAAGTTTTTGTTGGTTTTTCGGTTAAAAAAAGTTTTGTTGAAAATTAATGAAACACATCAAGAGACTATGAATCTCCAAATCAGCAAATATCCTGCGAGACAAAAATACTGCGAATCAAAATTATGTACAGTTATATATAAATATTCATGTAACAGCTACAAACTGAGGATTGCACAATTCTTAAACTATTTATAAACCTGATCAAGAAATGGTGGGATTTATTTCAAATTGAAACAAGATTTCTGGTATAACAACTACAATCAATTAACAAGTGAACATTTGAACTCTATAAATATGAAACTATTCCTATAACAAGCAAATGTAAAGTGTTAAACTCCACGTTCAACATGTTATATATAAATTGTATACTGAAGGGAACAGCCAACCGGCACCTGACATTTACGTACCTGCCATTTACGTATTTTCTCAAAAAGTATCGAAGCAATTTCTTTGCAATTTGTATAAGGAAGAACATTTAAGTTATGTAAAAAAACACACTTGTCTGTTATTGTCGTATACAAATTTTAATCGTGCCACTCCATATTTTGATGAAGATATTTGAAAGACAAAAGTGGCGGGTAAGCTGTTTCGTTTAGTATAAATATGGCATCTACATTTTTTTCTGATGGGGGAACATCTATAAAACAAACCCGAGTAGAACCACTATCCTTCAAAACTATCGGCAAACTTTCTCACATTAAGTCTGACTGAGCTTGTCCTCGGATGTGACTGTAATGTCAGATAGTGCCTCAGAATAAATGAGGAGTTTTAGAAAGTTTGTTTGAATGTAAAGCAGAGTCTTTATGCAATTAAGAGCTAACAGACAATTGTTTACCTAACCACTCTTTCCTTGGATCCTGCAAGGTTATCAAGTACTCAAGGACTCTGGGCCCTATTTCATCAAGTACTCAAGCACTCTGGGCCCTATTTTATCAAGTACTTGAGCACACTGGGCCCGTGTTTTATCAAGTACTCGAGCGCTCTGGGCACTATTTTATCAAGTACTCAAGCACAATGGGCCCTGTTTATCAAGTCCTCGAGCACTGTGGACCCCGTGTTTTATCAAGTACTTGAGCACACTGGGCCCGTGATTTATCAAGTACTTGAGCACACTGGGCCCGTATTTTATCAAGTATTCGAGCACACTGGACCCTATTTTATCAAGTACTCGAGCACAATGGGCCCTATTTTATCAAGTACTCAAACACTCAGGGCCCTATTTTATCAAGTACTTGAGCACACTGGGCCCTATTTTATCAAGTGATCGAGCACACTGGACCCAATTTATCAAGTACTCGAGCACAATGGGCCCTATTTTATCAAGTACTCAAACACTCAGGGCCCTATTTTATCAAGTACTCGAGCACACTGGGCCCTATTTTATCAAGTAATCAAGCACAGTGGGCCCTATTTTATCAAGTACTCGAGCACACTGGACCCTATTTTATCAAGTACTCAAGCACTCAGGGCCCTATTTCATCAAGTACTCGAGCACACTGGGCCCTATTTCATCAAGTACTCGAGCAAACTCGGCCCTATTTTATCAAGTACTCGAGCACACTGGGCCCGTGTTTTATCAAGTACTTGAGCACACTGGGCCCGTGTTTTATCAAGTACTCGAGCACTCTGGGCACTATTTTATCAAGTACTCAAGCACAATGGGCCCTGTTTATCAAGTCCTCGAGCACTGTGGACCCCGTGTTTTATCAAGTACTTGAGCACACTGGGCCCGTGATTTATCAAGTACTTGAGCACACTGGGCCCGTATTTTATCAAGTATTCGAGCACACTGGACCCTATTTTATCAAGTACTCGAGCACAATGGGCCCTATTTTATCAAGTACTCAAACACTCAGGGCCCTATTTTATCAAGTACTTGAGCACACTGGGCCCTATTTTATCAAGTGATCGAGCACACTGGACCCAATTTATCAAGTACTCGAGCACAAAGGGCCCTATTTTATCAAGTACTCAAACACTCAGGGCCCTATTTTATCAAGTACTCGAGCACACTGGGCCCTATTTTATCAAGTAATCAAGCACACTGGGCCCTATTTTATCAAGTACTCGAGCACACTGGACCCTATTTTATCAAGTACTCAAGCACTCAGGGCCCTATTTCATCAAGTACTCGAGCACACTGGGCCCTATTTCATCAAGTACTCGAGCAAACTCGGCCCTATTTTATCAAGTACTCGAGCACACTGGGCCCGTGTTTCATCAAGTACTTGAGCACACTGGGCCCGTGTTTTATCAAGTACTAGAGCACACTGGGCCCGTGTTTTATCAAGTACTCGAGCACACTGGGCTCGTGTTTTATCAAGTACTCGAGCACACTGGGCCCTATCTTATCAAGTATTCGAGCACACTGGACCCTATTTTATAAAATACTCGAGCACTCTGGGCCCGTGTTTTATCAAGTACTCAAGCACTCTTGGCCTGTGTTTTATCAAGTACTCGGGCACACTGGGCCCTATTTCATCAAGTACTAGAACTCACTGGGTCTGTGTTTTATGAAATACCAACATATGGAGTTTCAGACTTGCTTTCCTTGTATAAAGACAACAAACTAACAAACTGAATGAAAAAAATGAATATGCAGAATAGAGTGTTAAAACTGATAAAACTGCCATTTCAATGGACTCTATATAGAACACTCAATTGTTCGCCTCTTACAACATGCAAGAACCACAGTGATCCTGTTCTCATGCATGTAGCATCTTGGAACGACACAGGTGTATAAATCAATCACAAATAAAAGCATGTAACAAAAAAATGTTAAAATGGACATGACACATGGAGAATTCTATTTGTAGAGATCAGCAGTGATAACTTTGTGCACCTCAGAACCACTTATTAATAACATAGGAACTCAGTAAAATTAATGATCTGGTTATCTTTCTTATCTCAATGACAAAATACAATAGGAATATCACGTTTTCCATTTCTAGCCAACTTATGAGACTTTACAGATTTTCAGACGGTATCGTGTACATTCTAGCAAGTAATTATATAGAGAAGAAAAGGCAACTGATTGAGATTTTGTGAACACTCGTGAATTGATGCAAAATCTTATAAAATCTCGTTTTCAATTATCTTAACTTCCATTCATCTCAGAAACACAAATCAAAATTATTACATTGCAGAATAAAATTCCCCATCAAAACAATACCATTCCCAGCAATTTGTGTTTAAAATTGTTGAAGTACTTCTGATTACAAAATGTGTATACTGCAGCTAAATTTAGAGAATGGACTCTCCTCATTAAAACCATTGATTGATTGATTGATTGATTGATTGATTGAATATTTAAGCGTCATTTTTATGCCATTGAGGGCTAACAGACGATCAGTTAACCTAACCACTGTTTCCTGGGATTAACCAGAACTCGAGCACACCCCATCTCCACAAGTAACTGATAACTTTCCCACTTGAATCAGTGGTGAGAGACGAATGATAATGAGACACAATGTCGTATATCAATCATCACGGAGACTGTTGCCGGGCAGGGGATTCGAACTCACAACCCCTGGATTGATAGTCAGGCGTGTAACCGACTGAGCTAATCAGACCCGGCTCATTAAAACCAGACTGGTAAAGAGTTTTCCAGCAGTTATCATTTCTACTCATGTATATACATATATTTTTAAGATCTTCAAGAAGTGATGTGCATTATACACACGTGTTAAGTTTTGATATTTTTTCCAGGCAATTTGTTCAAGTTATATCAATATAAAGATGTTCAGATGTTAACTGTAGGACAACTCCTTATTCTGAGATGATTATAAATGATGATTTACCTACAGTACTGAAGAACCTATCATTTGTTTTAACCCTTTACTCGATAGAACCACGTTTTACCACACGAATCACAAAATGACTTTGAAAAAGTGCAGGAAGAGTTCAGATTGCTCGTAACGAGCAATCTAAACACTTCCTTCACTGTTTTCCACTCTGTCAGTTAATATAAACATAATTCACCCATTGCTGATACGTGGTAAAGTAATGCTTTTAATATAGAGGTGTCCAAAGGCGTCTATATGAAGTAAAGGGTTAAAATGGCTATCACAGAGAAATTTTCAAGGTTTTAAAATATTTATGCACTTTATATATAGATAGAGGTTTAATTATTTTTCTCCCAAGATTCAGGTCTGTAAATGTGATAACACACCACATGAGTGCTGATCATAAGTCAATAGAAACGGTATTCACATTTAAAAATGTTCCTTAACTTTTGTCTTCCCTGTACAATTTTTGGGTTTCACCTATTAAGTTTCAATGGGTAACAAACAGATCAGTGAACATTTTGTGAACATTTCCCATATTATATTTTTAATACTACAAAATTTGGTAATTTTGCTACACATATATATTATATTTCACATATTTCACATAATTTAAATATCATACAATTTAATAGCTAAAGACAAAACAATTCTTAATTAACTCAATTGTATTATACTTTACATTAAGGAAAATGCCCATCTTACATCACAAAAACTTGGCCAATAGGAATCAAATCGTGCAATATGAAAACACGAGGCAAATATGAACCAGAACTGGGCCATTATGCCTACTTCTGACTATAAATAAGTGTTTTATAAACAAAATTATCGAAACTTAAGTGATTTCATACTGGTCCAGTTGTTAGTGCTCCAACTGTTATACTTACATGCGGCAAAAATGACAAACCTTGGACAAACAACTGGACCAACATGAAATCACTTAATTAACTATATATATTCAGACAATCTGCATGGAATGATTTCAACAGAATAGCATATACATGTACTATAACTGTGTCTGTCGACACGAATCCCTCCGCTATTGATCAGAAACCAATTTTTAACTGACAATCAAGTCATAAATCGGCAATTACTCCTGTAAAACTTGACTGACTTGACAATTATCAAACTGGACCTGTATCACCGTGTCCAAACGTTTCTGGAGGAGGCGGTGGAGGTAACGTTGGATGACAGTGGGGTAACGTAAAATGGCGGTGGGACTCGGAATCGGCGGTAAGAAAATATCTTTTTTAACTATTGTTGACAATTTGATTTTTCACCATAAAACCATCACTAACGGCTACAATCTGCACAGATTTGATTGCTGCCGAGTGATCAGAAATGATATGACATCATCTTGCTTGACTCAGATTTTCCAAGAATTGTCAACAATAGTTAAAAATGATAGTTTTCTTACCGCTGATAGCAAATCCCACGCCACTCAATGTTACCCCACCGTCATCCAACGTGACCTCCACCAGAAACGTTTGGACACGGTGTGTATTTTATACAGCTTCTCACCAAAATATTAAAGGAATACTTGACCTCTCAAGAAGTTATTGATTGGAAACCATTTCTCATCACAGACGGACGAACCAACAAACAGGGGTAACACTCCACGTCCCTTCATCATTCTTCAAATGGACGAGGGCAAAAAGAGAAAAATCTTGCACAGTAACTCTAAATATCTGTTTGTTACACTGACATCTTACTCCAACATTCATCATCAGATCATTGACAGTTTACATACATGTACACACAATAATATATCAATAACTACAGTATTGGTATATCTTATATTTAAAATCTATAATCAAAATGCTCCTTCATATTATAACAACAAATAAGATTTGATATAATCAATGTACACACTGATCAATGTTTTCAGAATATAAACGATCTTCCCAACTTTGAATACTGGCTTACGATATGATATATATGTATGATTCGCATGTATTTTCAATTACAATATTCAAGGTAGGTAAGATCATGTTGCATTATATTTGCTCTCTGACTTTTGAATATTATTACTGTTATGCATGCACAAAAGTACCACCTTCTCCACTTTTACCCTTGCTTAAATTTAAATATTAATTTGATATGATTTATACCATAAAAATATTATTGTAAATGTTTCATTAATAAACCAATGTCTGTCAAATATTTTTGTATACAACACATATCAGATGAGCCTGTGTGCCTATTGGATATTGGAAATAAAAACCATCATATCATATGATCACACCAGTAATTACAGCCTTCCAATGGAGGAAAACAAACCTGTCACCGATGTCTGTAAATACTAGAGAATCAGTTTTACAATACTATTTGGAAATTAGATGCACAAGGGCTGCAATGTCGAGCCCCACAGTACAGACCTCTAATCAAACATTGTCGCATGATGGTGAATATTTATGACATGTTACAATTATGAAATGAACATGAAATTTTGTACTCATTTCTGACCTTTAACCTCTGAATATGACCTGACCTTTGAGATACAGACCTTGGACTTGCATGCGACACTTTGTCTAATTATTGTGAACATTTGTGCCAAGTTATTACAAAATCTGTCAAGTGGTTTACAAGATATAGAGTAGACGCGAAAATTGGTATATATTTCCGACCTGTAACCTCTACGTGTGATCTTGGCTTTTGAGCTAAAGACCTGGGTTGCATTTCACAAAACTTACGATAAACATAGCTTGTAAACGTAAAATATATATATTGTTCATAAAATTTTAAATTATAATCCAAATGAATCAAATTTCAGGTTGAATAATTCAGAAAAAAATATGTTTTCTGAAAATACATTATTAAATTCATGCAGATGATTTTGCAAAATATTATGAATAGTTCTTACTTTACGTTTATGACTGATTTTTATCGTAAGTTTTTTCGTGAAATGCAACCCTGGGTCTTGCACACAACATCTGATTATGGTGAACATTTGTGACATGTTAATTCAAAATCTTGTTATTTGGTTTACAAGATATGGAGTGGGCAAGAAATATACCTATTTCTGACCTTGAACTGTGACCTTGACATTCAAGCTACGGATCTTGGTCTTACGTTCAACCTTTTGTCTTATTATCATGAACATTTGTGCTAAACTATCTCAAAATCCTTTAATGCATGAAAAAGATTGAACGGACGGCACACAAACATTGAACCGCCATTGTCGAGACATTGTCACCTCTCCACAAGCAGGCTCCACAAAAACAAAATATTTTTGCTCTACATTTTAACTTTGCACCATATTCAATTTGATGGTTAATGCAACACTGCTCTATTTCTTATTCATTTATATGTAGATAGAACTGTGTTGCGTTGAACCCTCAAATTCAAGTAATTAACATTATTAACTTCACCCAACACATTTTTTGGAAGCAGTAACATCTCAAATTATGACACCATATTGTTTTAATTTACTAAACTTAGAAGCATCAACATCAAAAGATATTTTAAATTCAAAATTAAAATTCTAGACATTAAAGCGAAACATGGCAATGTTTAAACATGGTTACGGTTAAAATCAATTTTTACACTGTTCATATATTACATGTACCATATGAAGATTTTACTTTCCAAGTATAAAAATCTGAAACATCATATTTGAGAAATCATTAACAGTTTTTATGAAACTAGCGGAGTCATGCTAGTTTTGGAAAAATGAGTAAAAATATTTAAAAATACAAATCGATATCTTCTGGGAATTTTTTCTATCATACCGATAAAAACAGAAGAAAATGAAATATGTGTTACCATTTTTGTCATATATGACCGCAAAAATACGAAGGTTTCATCTATTAACAGGAATACTGTCCATTTCCAAAACACAGACATTAAGGGTCAGTGCACACATACTGGGTATTTTAATTTCATATTTGCTTCGTGTCGATAATATAGTCCCAGAAATAGTATCAAGTGAAAATTGATCATGACAGTAGAAATTACACAAATTTTTTTATCGTCTATTAAAATTCTTATGCTACAGTACTACACAAGCCAGACAAAGTAGAAATACTAAAATAATATTTTTATTTTAGTTGCATATATGTAGTTTAAAAGGTTTAATTCAGATAAAACAACATTTAGCAGAATATTTCTGCTATGCAAGTTTTTCAATGACAGACAAAAGAACACTGGAATACAATTATATCCAAATGACATGGTTTCACACAGTAGTGTTGTGTTGAGACATTACTTCACCAATCTTACAATCATCTGAATGTCTATAACTGGAACCAGGTCAACTGTCGATTTTATCCAATGAAATGTCTGTATTGTATGACTGGTACCATGCATGTACAAGCTCCATAAATCCTTACACTCATATCACCATCATCATCTTGTGGTATGGTATAATATTTAAACTGCAAAGTTTATCATCATCATCATTGTCATGTCCGGTGATGTTATATATATAATATGCTTCTTCAAAACTGTACCCAGCTTTGGTTGGAATTATTGCTGCAAAAATAAAGAAAATCACCAATTAATATGATGGTCACAAACCTGCAAAATACATATATATATATGTACTAGAAATTAATTTGAGCTTATTTATTTAAAACTGACGGAAAACCAATTCTTGCAAAATGCGCTATACCATCTTGTTAAGTTGTTCTTGTATGGTGTTTAGCATTGTTTTCAACAAAGTTTCTGTGATATCATGCAAATATCTATTTGCATCAGAATTCTAAGCCATGCCACATAAACATGGTATGATACCCCCGCCCAGTCACACTATATTGATACCCGGCTAACCAGACAGAACTATCCTCTAAATACTGAGTGCCAAGGGAGGAAGCTTCTAGTACTATTTTTCCCTACTGCTACGGTTTACCAGTATTAGGCAAATTAACATAAAGTGGCTTGCTTAATGCTAGAAACACGTTCAGACGAGAGAACCAAATTCTTGAATCACCGATCATGGTATCAACCACTAGCCAGCATTCCCTTAAACATCTTTACTTCAAACACATCTGTTATCAGACAAGTGCAAACTTCAGTAAACACTGTCAGTAATCTGAGATTATCAATCTGCAATTCTGAATGAATATTAATTGTATCCTTCTATATATACCTATGGAACAATATATTATCATATAATTATGTATCATTCTACATATACCTATGGATCAATATATTATCATATAATTATGTATCCTTCTCTATATATATCTATGGATCAATATATTATCATATACTTATGTATCCTTCTATATATACCTATGGATCAATATATCCTCATATAATTTTGTATCATTCTACATATACCTATGGATCAATATATTATCATATAATTATGTATCCTTCTATATATATATACCTATGGATCAATATATTATCATATAAATATGTGTCATTCTAAATATACCTATGGATCAATATTCTATATATGCATGTACCTATGGATCAATATATTATCATATAATTATGTATCCTTCTATGTATACCTATGGATCAATATTAATATCTTATAGTTATGTATCCTTCTATATATACCTATGGATCAATATATCTTCATATAATTATGTATCATTCTACAAAAACCTATGGATCAATATATTATCATATAATTATGTATCCTTCTTTATATACCTATGGATCAATATATTATCATATAATTATGTATCATTTTACATATACCTATGGATCAATATATCTTCATATAATTATGTATCATTCTACATATACCTATGGATCAATATCTTATCATATAATTATGTATCATTCTAGATATACATATGGATCAATATATCCTCATATAATTATGTATCATTTTACATATACCTATGGATCAATATATCTTCATATAATTATGTATCATTCTATATATACCTATGGATCAATATTATCATATAATTATATATCCTTCTATATATACCTATGGATCAATTTATCTTCATATAAATATGTATCATTCTACATATACCTATGGATCAATATATTATCATATAATTATGTATCCTTCTACATATACATATGGATCAATATATCCTCATATAATTATGTATCATTCTACATATACATATGGATCAATATATCTTCATATAATTATGTATCATTCTACATATAACTATGGATCAATATATCCTCATATAATTATGTATCATTCTACATATACCTATGGATCAATATATCCTCATATAAATATGTGTCATTCTACATATAACTATGGGTCAATATATCCTCATATAATTATGTATCATTTTACATATACCTATGGATCAATATATCCTCATATAATTATGTATCATTTTATATATACCTATGGATCAATATATCATCATATAAATATGTGTCATTCTTCATATACCTATGGATCAATAAATTATCATATAATTATGTACTGCAGCAACACACAGATTAAGGACGTCCTTGTTTTAAAACACATTTCGACCTTAGTAAACTGTTAATTATGTCAGTAAATGTATAAATATAAACTTTTAATGGAGACAAACAATTTACAAATTCTTTTGTTTTTATTTTAATATCATGAAAAAATGTTGAACTATTTTCAGCCACATTTGCCATTGATGTACACATATGCATTTGTTTGCTGGACTCAAATCAGTTGTTGCTTTTTAAAATATAAATAAATAAAACAACAAAAACAACAATATTGCCAACGCTCATGATGATCTTTTTCTCTATCAGTCACTCACATGGCATTATCTGATAAATGTTGCTTTATAAGTTAGTGTACATGTATGTTTATACAGAATACAAGTGATGTGATCTGACTTGACATTTAACATGAACTTCTTTCATTCTTAGGAAGCCAATACAGATAATTATACAATATGGAGGGTATATTAAGCACTATGATGAAATTCGAATGACGAAGACAAAAAATTTGAGTTTCACCATTTAAAAGGCATACCTGATAAATATGATTATATCAGGCATTAATATTGCGGTAAATATCTCTATATCAGTGTCTTGCAAAATTGAAATGTTTCTGAAATATGATTGCGTGGTTTTTGTTCTCCTCTTTAAACATTGGATAAAGCTGTGACTTATATATACTGCGAGCTGCGGTACTAATTTGCATATGGATAAAATTGGTGATTGGTAAATAATACTTGGGAATGCCTGGTGGGATATATGTACTTATTTGGAAACCATAGCGACAATGAACAGAAATTAAATTAGTTATGAGGAAGTTCGTAAAACTGTTAAATGGCACATTACGATTTAAGAAATCATCATTCTGCTATCTGCCAAATTTCAGGTAGGTGAAATATTTTGTAGTACTCAGATTTTTTGTAAGTTTCTATAGAAAAAGAGGAAATGCATGCAGCAATTAATAATTTTAAAATCGTCAATTTATTGAACACAAGATAAATACATAGCTGTTCTACAAAAATTCTGATCCCTACATGTATTTTGTTGTCTTTTGATAATGTCACATCAAATTCATCAATGTTTTTTTTTATTTTATGAATTTTGAGGAATTTCTGAGTAAATTACTTTTTGATAAATTAATTGTTCCATAGAGTGAAATTATCAATTTTAATGTCAGTGAAATATCAAGTAAATTTTACTTGCGAACACTGAAATGGGCATGCTTCCTTGTGACCTCGCCACTTGTGACTGTATTACTTCATTACTCCTTAGTGAAATATAAAAAATATTTCACTGAAATCAACAAATTTTCTATATTTTCCCCATCTAATAATGAATTTTATAAAATTGACTCAACCATAAAATAAACCTGAGATCTGGAATTAAAGGCAAATCTACTTCTTTTTCATGAATGGAACAAGTCATTTTACTTTCATTTTTTATTGATTTTTAGAATAAATAACAAAACAGACACGAATGCATTTTTCTATATTTGCAATCTACATCAAATGTGACTGCATCAAGTTATGGGCAACAACTATGAAAAGATTTGTGCATCAACAATGGAATTACAAGACTGACAAAATTTCGTCTACAGACAAACATGGTGTAACCTGTATACACTTCCTATATATATTTCAATAATATCTATTTAATTACAGTTTAAAAGAGACCTCGCCTATATCACTGATATTTTTTCGATCTTAGCAGTAAAACTGCACATTTATAACAAATATTATGGATATTCTGTTCAATAACTTTTAAGTTGTATTTTGTGTCTGTAGTGTAAAAATTTTATCTTTTACTGACCAATACTAGATCACGGCCCGCAATAAAGATACTTATTGACCAGTATCGGGTTATGCTCAAACACTGATGAACATAAGAGAAAACACCAGCTTAAGTATTAATGAATTTCTCATAATTAAGATAAACTACAAAGACAGAATCTATTATTATCTCCGAATGGGACCTTCCTCTATGTGATTCAACTTTCCATCATTTACTGAATAGAAATTAATAGGTGATGCGTCTTTAAAAATAATCCTAGTGTGTTTACATCATTACAGCATAATTTGAATTGTTCCTGCATAATCAAGTAAATTCTGCAATTATATTTAAAGACGATGGCAACAACACTTAATACCAAATATGTAAATGAGCTGTATTAACAATGGCATATATAATATTTAATCACACCTGGCTATGATTTTGAACATTGGATAATGGCAGTGTGGGCAAGGTAATGTTGCAATGGTTTACATAATATTGTGTGGATTTGAGGGGATCTTTAATTATATTCCAATATTTACCTTCATTTTTTGTTACCTACAAAGAGAAAATAGAATTAAAAACTGATCGCCATGTTTTATTACTATGCTGCCAAAAACAGACGAGAAATATGAATGTTTCCAGTTTGTATTTAAAACATAAATCTGCATTTCTTCTATTAGTCATATTTCAAAATGGCTGGAAGGAAGAAGGGTCAATATTTCAGTAATCAGTAACCACCATTTTTAAGAGGTAAAATTTTCATCATCATTGGATTCAAAATGACGATCAACATAGCTGGTCAGAATAAAAAAGAAAAAGGTTACTGGCTAAAACAATGTACACAACTCTGACTGGCACTGCGAGAGGAAACATTCATACTTCCCAGGTTAGAAAACAGTTAAAGTTACTGTTACATATTTAGCAAAACAGTTCCGTACTAGTGGTAACTGGAAATTCGGATATTTCATTACGATAATGACAATAGATTATTCTTCCTTTTGGAAAAAAAAAACTATAGCAAACTAACAGAAGAACTTTATAAGATTTTATCTTCTGTTCTAATCCATAGTTATACTTAAACTGATTTGAATTATGTAAATTTGAATGAATAAATATGTTTAAACCAAACTAAATCGAAGAACATTTACAGATTATTTCCTTATAATTTTGTTTTTTGTTTTGTGATACACAAAATTGGAATTTTCACTTTCCAACTTAATTTGGAGCTGTTTTGCTTTAACCGTTGACCATGACCTTATTCTGTTCTACTACAATACCTTGCACTTGCAAAATCTCCCCAAGGATCTGACGACCCTCCTGCAGGTTGTGCTGGGGCTTCAGATACGTTGGTGTTCGACAACAGATCAAAACTGGAATCAAATGCTAATGAACTTTGACCCTGTGTCTGACCAGAACTTTGAACTTGACCTTGGGTTGCACTAGAGCTTGGCATACCTAAGTCTAATAAAAGATCAACATTTGATCCACCAGTGGAATTACTATTGTTTGATACAACTGGATTTTGTACAGTCTGTTGTGATTGGGAGATATTTTGAGATTCTGAGCTACCTAGAGATGCCCCTGCCCCACCAGGGGGAGGTAGTTTCACGCCTCCTGGGGGTGGAGGAAGTAATCCTAAACCACCAGCTCCTTTCTGTCGAGATTTTTTTGGCGTACCATCCTCATCTCCACCCTTTTTAGTCTGAAAAATAAAACCCCAAAATACATTTCATTGTTACAGAGAAAATTGAATGAAAATACTAAAATAGAACACAGACAAAAACTGAATTTAAGCAGAATGTTACCATAACAGAGACTGACATTTCTGGCCAATCTAATAATAAAATGTTCAGAAATAATTATGTTTAATTTTAATTTATAATAAGTCTACAATCAAACTAACGACAAGCCTACCTGCCTTTATATTGAAAACAGAATTATAAATTGACACATTACCTTAGACATAAAAAAAATTCATTTTCTATCAATTTTGAAGTTAAAAAAAATAAAAGAAAACATTATGATTTCTTTTGCTTATTAATTTTATACTCTGACCAAGCATTTTATTGTAATAGCAAATATTTTGAGTTTTTTTTTAATTATGTAAGAAAATGGTTAGAATTCATAAAAAGAACAATAGCAAACAATTCTTTTAAGGCTTGAGTAACTACTATTTAAATGGTTGGTAGGAACACAGGTAACAAACATTTTTTCAAGTATGGCCTTATAATAATGAGAAGGTAAAACTCATTATGTTTTATATACAATATAAATCTTATTTTTAATGAGGCCCTCTGAATAACACATTGAAAATTAACATTATCAAGATTATAAACTTTTAGACATATAAAATATTTGGAGCAGATACCTGCCAAATCAATATAATGTTAACAAAAACAAAGATGTACAATATTTCAATTTCATGAAACAGATGTTTCAGTGAACAGAAATTCTTTTTACACATATTTAAAAGTAGCAACATTATATTAAACGTCAGTTTTCTGATTGTGCCAGACTTCCACAGCAGAACAAGAAAATGCAAGTTTGTGAAGTTAATTGTGTTAATTGGTATCTTAATAAGGTTGCATATACATGTACACAAAGGTTCTAAATTGTTAATTACTTTAAATACAAAAATGCCAATAAGATATTTAATTATGTCAGGAAATAATAACCACCGAAGTTCGTTAAAAAGTTTAATAGAAGGTGTTTTACATGTCCCATTCAATGTAAGTCTAGCAGCTTTCTTCTGTATTTAAAGTATCTTATTAGCATTAGAAATTGTACCAGTACCCCGAATAGTCAAACAAGAGTCCAATGTGGGCTGAATATACACACTGTAGAATAAAAGTTTCATTTCAAGATTTAAGTAATTGGATATCGTCTAAAATGATATAATTTTGAAATTAATTTATCACATTCTTTACTGACTTGTGTGTTCCAAATTAATGTTTAATCAATGAATAAGCCAAGTGTAGGTTATGTGTAGGTTCTGGAGCAAAATCTCATCACAAAATCATGGTACCTTTCTGATCTATGTAAATATAAGACTTTTTTAAATACCAAAAATTGTTTCAATTTTTTAACTTACTGCTATATTTATTCGTATCGTCTGTCCTTCCTTAAATCCCAGATCTAGTTTTGGTCCTTTCTGAACCTCACTCTCTGCTTTTTCTGCATCTTTTTCCTGCTTCAAATGCCTGTAAGGTTTATTAAGATATTACATTCAATCACACATTTCAACAATATTTCAAGTTTGAAAAAGGATATTATCCTGACCCTTTTTATTACACAGACACCTTAATAGCTCCTATAACAAGAGTTGTCAGAAGACAACAAAGCTTGCCCCTGGGTGTCGTAAGTCCAAAAAGGGCCATAACTGTGCCAAAATACAATCCAGAGTTATTCGTTTTTGTCTCTGTGTGTTCCATTAATGATGGTGAACATACATGCGATGTTTCATTCACATCCAATGAGTGGTTGCATAGATATCTTAAACTTAAACGCAAAAGTTTAACCTGGATGTCTACAGACGACGTCGACGATGACACAAGGATCATGGCAACAGCTCGCCTTGGACTTTGTCCTGGTGAGCTAAAAATGGTATGAAAACAGTGGTTCAGCGGCAGAGCATCAGTTATACAAAAAGATTCAGTTTGATCTGACATGCAAATGATATACAATTATATTCTTTTCTAATTAAAATAATTCATTTTAGAAAAGAACACAACACAATAGAGAGCAAATATTATATCTATATTAATTAATAAATGTATCATGAGTTTTTTTTGTTTGTTTTAATAGGGTTTTACACCATTATCAACACATTTCAGGTAAAAATGGCATACTCAGTTTACTGGTAGAGGACGACCTCAGAATTGACCTACATGTATCTTGTACAATGACAGATAGTCTTGTCCTTGACCTACATTTATCTTGTACAATGACAGATAGTCTTGTCCTTGACCTACATGCATCTTGTACAATGACAGATAGTCTTGTCCTTGACCTACATGTATCTTGTACAATGACAGATAGTCTTGTCCTTTATCACAAAAAAAATCTCATCCCACTAAATATCTCAATTGAGATTTTTCTTAACTCAAATTTTAGGAATGTTATATCTTATTACAACATTAGCCTTTTTTTTTTAGTCATTTTGCCAATGAGAAAAAAAATTGTAAAAATGTGAAATTATATGTGGTCATTAACTTTGTAATGAGTTCAAGTTATTATTAAAGGGAACTTTTGAGGGTTATGAGATGTCAGAGGAAAATCTCAGTTTGAGATGTATGGCTAAACTGTCCCCTGGGGAAACCTCATCTCTGAGTTGTTATAGATTTACATTTTCATCTACAAATAACAAAAATAATTAAATTTACCACTGAAACTGTAACATGTGACCAGACGTTACTTGTATGTCAGCATAATGACATATTTTTTTGAAATATTTTTACCTTTTTGAGACGAATTTTTACAGATTATAAAAATCTTTCATGGAGATTAGGTATATAACAAATCTAAGTTACAACAAAAACAGTAAAATGATGCCAGACATCATGTCATAATTATAACATCCAAATATAAATTTATGAAGTCTTTTTACCCATTTGTGACAAATGTTTGCAGATTACAAAAATCCTTCATTGAGATTACCGTGGTTAAGATTAAAGGACATTCTAAGTGACCATCCACTGTGTTTTTCAGAAACAAGACTGCCATACTAAAGATTATTCTTTAAACTTATTAATTTTACTTAAATTGTGAAACAAGATATTATTACTGAGACAAATCAGGATACAAGACTTGTGTTCCTGGGTAGAACTACTACTAAGCATATGCAAACAAAGTGTCTGGCTCAAAAACACCACACATTACTGTGGCGGAGGATCGAACCCATGACTCTCTGAACCTGGGTCTGATGTTGACCACTGAACCATGTGCTTCACTCACACTAAATGTTGGAATCTTAATCTTATTACCATGACTAAGTCTTTTTTTGTGGCACTAAGATTTTTTTCTACGATCAAATATATTTATTTCTTGATTTTTTTTTTAATGGGGGTTTAACGCCATTTCCAAGACATTTCAGGTAATATATGGAGTATCCAGTTTTATTGGTAGAGAATGACCTCAGAATAAATCAAAGTAGAACCACCATCCTTCCAAAAGTAACTGGCAGATTCACGCCACATTCACATTTTAAATAGATAAAGTGTTCAATACTTGAATTGGTCTTGTAGCGCCACATTCACATTTTAGATAGGTAAAGTTGTTCATTACTTGAAGTGGTCTTGTAGCGCCACATTCACATTTTAGATAGATACAGTAAACTGTTGTACATTACTTGAAGTGGTCTTGTAGAGCAACATTCACATTTTATAAATATAAAGTTGTACAATACTTGAAGTGGTCTTGTAGCGCCACATTCACATTTTAGATAGATAAAGTTATACAATACTTGAAGTGGTCTTGTGGCGCCACATTCACATTTTAGATAGATAAAGTTATACAATACTTGAAGTGGTCTTGTGGCGCCACATTCACATTTTAGATAGATAAAGTTGTACAATACTTGAAGTGGTCTTGTGGCGCCACATTCACATTTTAGATAGATAAAGTTATACAATACTTGAAGTGGTCTTGTAGCGCCACATTCTTAAATACATAAAGTTGTACTTTACTTGAAATGATCTTGCAGCGCCACATTCAAATCAAAGGAATCTCCTCGATCTTCAAAACCAATCCCGATAAACGCAGACCGTCCTGTAAACACAATAAATGATTGATAATGTTAAGGGCGTAATACCTAAATAAAAATATACATGTATGTAATCCATTAATTTGATATGCTTCCTCCATGTTAACTTATATCCATTAACAATGTTTTATTTTTCAATAGAAATGACACACAAATAAGAGCAAAATAATGTCACTTTCAAGGATTTTCAAGTTTATTCCGCAAATTCAACATTCCTTTGATTTTAGTCAATGTGAGGTTATGTCCCACTGCATCATGGAAATGAAATCAAACGTTTTATTCAATAACTAGTACAATGGATTAAAACAGTATTTTCTGTTCGCTTGAAATAGGATGTAGTTAAAAGGTTTTTATTTAACAAATATTTTTAAATGAATTTTATTGACAGTAAGTTACTGTTTAAGCATGAGAAGATGGAAAATAGTATTATGCAATTAACATAAATCTTATATGTTTAAGTGTGAATATTACTGCTGCTAGCTACCAAAAATTGGTTTAATGAATGAATAGGGTTTTACGGCGTACCAGCACATTATAGGTTATTCAACGCCAACAAGAAGGAAGATTCCAAGTTCACTCTACATGTACAAAAACAACAAATTAACATAGAGATTAAAAAAAAATACATCAACAAATATGCAGAATGAACCTAGAACCTTAATACCTGCAGAACTGCAGAGTTTCAGCAAATTCTATCGAATTACTCAATTTGTCGCTTTTTACAACATGCGTAAGCCGCAGTGATCCTATTCTTGCCATCACTCATATGGCTCCCTGAAACCACACAGGGGTTGATAATTTAACCACAATAGTGAACATGACAAAAAATGATAAAATGAACACGACACCCATTCGGAGGATTCCTACTCCTCTGCAGAGATTGACAGTGATTCTTTTCTTAGCTGGAACCACACGGGCTTCATGTTAAAAAGAACAAATCTAAATAAAATATAATAGCATTGATTCCTTCACTGACCTTTACATAGTTTAGTCAATAATATGTACACACACAAAACTCTGTGCAAAAGCTAAAATCACTTCATGTTTATATTAAATTAATATCAAATTCAAATTATGTAAGTAATACACAAAATGCAATCAAGCTAACACTATATAAATTAAATTCCCATTAGCTCCAAAAGTTTGTCTTTATCAGTTGATTGGCAGAAAGTAATTCCCCACTCCTCCTTTAAACCATTTAGAAAAGTTACTTCTGGGTATTTATTAACTGATTCAATTACTCTATTTACCATTATCATCCATGATACGTAGCACAAAGTATCGACTCGAGTCGCTGACAGCTTCCACCGCAATACTTGGATACTGTTCCACAGGGCATCTTGCAAACAACTCACCTGTACATAGAGAACATAAGATGAAAACTTACCGAGGAGTGAGGTAGATGCAAAATCGGAAATTTTGTACGTAATTTCTACAAAATGCATGTGCATATCAGGTATATTATAAACAATAAAATTTAAAAGTCAGTATCCACTTTTGATAACTAATGGAAACGATAAACTACGCCAATAAATGTTTTAATAAGGCCAACTTCATTTGTTTTGAATTCACTGGCCAGCTTCATTGGATTTAATTCACTGGCCAGCTTCATGTGTATTTAAATAACAGGTTAGTCATGTGTATTTAATTCACTGGTCAGCTTTGTTTGTATTTAATCCACTGGCCAGTTGCATGTGTATTTAATACACTGGTCAGCTTTGTTTGTTTTTAACTCACTGGCCGGTTGCATGTGTATTTAATTCACTGGTCAGCTTTGTTTGTATTTAATCCACTGGCCAGCTTCAAGTGTATTTAAATCACAGGTTAGATGCATGTGTATTTAATTCACTGGTCAGCTTTGTTTGTATTTAATCCACTGGCCAGCTTCATGTGTATTTAAATCACAGGTTAGATGCATGTGTATTTAATTCACTGGCCAGCTTTGTTTGTATTTAATTCATTGGCCAGTTTCATTGTTTGTATTCACTCCACTCACCAGCTCAAAAAACATATTGTTCTATAATGTACATTTTTTATCAATGGGACACTGGTAAACTTAGAATAGCTGAATAATACAAGTATGCATGTTCATTTTATCCAATTTTATACCTGAATTTTTGTCTTCTAATTTGATTGATAACTCTCTTCCCTTGGCCACCACACGTAACCGCCCGGTCCAATCTGGCTGGTCCAATTTCCAATCTGCAGCTCTGGAAGAATATACATAACATGCTTAATACCATGTTTTTCTCTCTCACCATTTTGGGAATTTTAGACGTGTTTTCATTAAAATTGGGACAATCTTTGGGTTAAATTTGTCCAACATTATAAAAACTTGTACACCATGTACACTTGCTTAACTGACCATAGGTTCCTAAGTGGCCAAGTTGTCTAAGGCGTGGTCTTAACTGATCGTCCATTTGTTAGATAGCTAGTTTATCTGAACAAACATTGACCATTAAATATCTAAGTTATATCTAACCCTTTACCTCAAACTACAGGGAAAATTTAGAAAAAATGCTACTCCATTTAACAGATTGATTGAATATATCACGTCATTTTTATGCCATCGAGGGCTAACAGACGATCAGTTAACCTAACCACTGTTGCCTGGGAAAGGTTTACCAGTACTCAAGCACACCCTATCACCACAAGTAACTGATAACTTTCCCACTTGAATCAGCAGTGAGAGTCGAATGATAATGAGACACAATGTCGTATATCAATCATCACAGAGACTGTTGCCAGGCAGGGATTAGAACTCACGACACCTGGATTGATAGTCAGATGTGTAACTAATTGAGCTAATTGGGCCCAGCCCATTTAACAATAGATAAAAAATTCCTATGCAAAGTTCTAAATCTCTACATATGTGAGTCGCCTGATCACAAGATTCGACCACCAGAATGACCTGAATCCGACTCGAGAATGATTCATAGCAGCTCTGAGCTTTCTTAACAATCAATAAAATAAATTAGTATAAACTGATATGAAAGGATTTAAGCGATAGTCATAGATTGTCTACTGGAAACTACAAAGGTACCCCGACATACTGCAGACACATGTTGATAGGTGGGGAAAAAACGTCATGTTTTTCAGCAGTTCAATTCGGCGTTATTCTCCGCAGATATACATTGGAATGTTTCATTAATGGACATATACTCGGTATGATATGATGATTTGAAATGGTCAACATCTTTTGCTTGCTTCAGTTACATTGTTCAATAATTCTTCATGAAAGGCACCGGTAATGATCCGCCCCTTCCGTTTGTGAATAATTGATTATTTGTTGACATTACACTAAACTCTGAATGAACGTAAACAGAAATTATATTATTATAAACCTGTAGCCTCGATTTGAAGATCTTGGAGGAATTTTGAAGACGTGTACAGTTTGTTTTACACATAAAATACTTTCATAATCGACACCGGCCATCTTGTCAATGTTGGGGTATGTAGAAACAATTGCGAGTTTTAAGAGTTGTTCCCCTTTGTATAAATCAAAGCATCAAAAGTATGGAAGAGCTCTATATTTTATTAAATGTTTTCGGTGGGCAACATTTTCAAAAATGAGTGTATGAGGATGTCTCATTGGAAAAGTTAGTTTATTATGGGGCAGTCTCATGATTGAATCGGGAATAAATAAAATATGCAAGAGGAAAAACGAATATATGCTGTTGATCGAGGAATTAGAGATTATGAGTCCTTGCATTGATGAACGCTGGGTACGTTGCCAGGAAATGCCATGATGTACAAATAATTAAATAAAATATATAACCAGCAATAGTCTTCCTGAGGATGGTAATGATTTAAGATAATTTTGATTCGTCGCAAAAAAAAGTTACATTTCTAAGCGGGAAGACTATTCTAGTCTAAACTGGGCGTCCAAGAGCGTTTATGCCTCAGAGTGGGCCCTGCATTTTACCAGGAAGAAGAAGTGGCGTAAGCGACTTTAAACAGCCAAGTTAGAAAATCATTTTTAAATAAAATATTTTATCACTTTTAAATATATGTCATTATTTCAATACCGGATAAGTAAGTATACATAGACATGAAAAATATGTTTTTTGTTTGCCAATTTTGAAACTTTCTAAAAAATCGAATATAAAGTATATCTAATCTACTTCCATTTATGTTATAAAACTGTTGTTTTTTTTAATTCAAACTAATTTTGAATGTTAAAATCATTACACACCGTTTAAGGTTGCATACAACAAGTGACCTTATTACGAAATGGCAGTCTAATTTACGCGGACTTATACAGAAGGATAGGAAACTTGCACCTCAGTCTTGCTAATTAAAGGTTTATAAAATTTGGCAAATTAATCAATCAAATTTCACAGGCAACTATTTTTACATAAAATGTAAAGTGTATGTAATCTTAGATGTTATATACTGTTTTAAACACGCAAAATGGGCTTGAATTTATAATATTGCAGTTTGCAGTAAAATTTCAAGTAATGACAATTGTTCTCAAAAAGTATTTCCCTTAGATCTCTAAACTTAGGACTTTGATCCCTGGATCCCTGAATGTAATTGCCAATGTTCCCCAGATCTCCAATAAATATTGGCGGTGTTCCCAAGATCTCCAAAACCCGTGGGGGGGCCTCGACAATTATAAGATATATGTTTATGATAATTTAAGATGTATCTTTAAGTGACTATTGATTATAAATTTAAGTAATTTTACTTTAATTCTTATTTCAGTAACATTCTCACCTCTCACAATGGCGAGTAATGCCCAGTCTTGTAACTTATAATCTATACATATTTAGTTAACTTTATATGCATTCGGTTTCTATTTTGTTTATGTTACATGTGTATAAATATGGTATTTCACTTTAGATGTATTTGATATCTGTTTTGTTGATGTAATATACTTATATTAAACGACTTATGTTTATATATATATATATATATATATATATATATATATATGGTAGTCATTTATTAAAAAATCGTTCAAGAGATATCGAATTTCACTTTGTTTTTGAAGACATCAACAACAACAACAACAACAACAACAACAACAACAACAACAACAACAACAACAACAACAACAACAACAACAACAACAACAACAACAACAACAACAACAGCAACATCAACAGCAACAGCAACAGCAACAGCAATAGCAATAGCAACAACAACGGCAACAGCAACAACAACAACAACTCAAAGCAACAGCAACAGCAGCAGCAGCAACAACAACAACAGCAACAGCAGCAACATCAACAGCAACAGCAACAGCAATAGCAATAGCAACAACAACGGCAACAGCAACAACAACAACAACTCAAAGCAACAGCAACAGCAGCAGCAGCAACAACAACAACAGCAACAGCAGCAACATCAGCAACAACAACAAAACAACAACAAAACAACAACAACAACAACAACAACATTAACAACAACAATAATAAAATAGAAAAGAACGTTCTGAAAAGGATACCCGAGAGACGCACGATATATAAGCAATGTTTGTATTCACCTGTGTTGACGTTACCTATGTTGTCCTTCAGAGATTTGACGACGTATGGCGGAAGTAAACTAGGTTATATTAAGTTGAAAAGTTCTATTTTATGCTCCCCCGTATTCCCCCGTAACCATATAACGTACACATTCTTATATTATTTTACACGTGTTACATATAACATTGTAAACGTTTAATGCAAAATGAAAAACAAGTGAAATCAACTAAGTAGAAACTCCAGTAACCATAGCAAAGCCATAAAATGTTACCCGGAACATTTATTTTCATCATGAATGGATAAACAGTGGACCGGTTATATAAGGCAGTCTGTTTTATTCGCGGAGGAAGCCGAGAATAAGTATCGTCCTTCCGCATAAAACTGTTAATTTTCTGAAAGCTAAATTTTTACCAAGCTGGGTTCGATTGCAAGACATGAGCGGTGAAAAGTAACTGGTCATTAGACACAGCGCACTGGACCACTGGGCCGCCGAGGACATTGTTTATTGGAAAGAATAAGATATAAAACTACACGTTGATGGTTGTCAATCTTGACAAGTTGGTTGTCAATCTTGACAGGATGGTTGTCAAACTTGGCAAGACGGTTGACAATTTTGACAGGATGGTTGTCAAACTTGGCAGGATGGTTGTTAATCTTGACAAAACGGTTGTCAAACTTGGCAAAACGGTTGTCAATCTTGACAGGAGGGTTGTCAAACTTGACAGGATGGTTGTCGATCTTGACAAGTTGGTTGTCAACCTTACCTGGATGGTTGTCAAACTTGGCAAGACGGTTGTCAATCTTGACAGGACGGTTGTCAAACTTGGCAGGATTGTTGTCAAACTTGGCAAGATGGTTGTCAAACTTGGAAAGATGGTTGTCAACCTGGCGGGATGGTTGTCAAACTTTGCAAGATGGTTGTTAATCTTGACAAGATGGTTGTCAATCTTGACAAGATGGTTGTCAAACTTTGCAAGATGGTTGTCAAACTTGGAAAGATGGTTGTCAATCTTGACAAGATGGTTGTTAATCTTGACAAGATGCTTGTCAAACTTTGCAAGATGGTTGTCAAACTTGGAAAGATGGTTGTCAATCTTGGCAAAATGGTTGTCAATCTTGACAGGATGATTGTCAAACTTGGCAGGTTTGTTGTCAAGCTTTGCAAGATGGTTGTCAAACTTGGAAAGATGGTTGTCAATCTTGACAGGATGATTGTCAAACTTGGCAGGATGGTTGTCAAACTTTGCAAGATTGTTGTCAATCTTGGCAAGATGGTTGTCAATCTTGACAGGATGATTGTCAAACTTGGCAGGATGGTTGTCAAACTTTGCAAGATGGTTGTCAATCTTGGCAAGATGGTTGTCAATCTTGACAGGATGATTGTCAAACTTGGCAGGATGATTGTCAATCTTGGAAAGATGGTTGTCAAACTTCGCATGATGGTTGTCAAACTTGGCAGGATGGTTGTAAATCTTGGCAAGATGGTTGTCAATCTTGACAGGATGGTTGTCAAACTTGCCAAGATGATTGTCAATCTTGACAGGATGGTTGTCAATCTTGACAGGATGGTTGTCAAACTTGGTAAAAACGTTTTCCAAATATTTGCACAAAGACGATATTGATACCCAGATTTATACTAATGTCTTCCTTCAGTAATAAATTTGGATATGCAATATTTAGACTGTCATGCATTGAAAATGACGTAAACCCCAATCAACACAATTCTTTTATTTTAGACGAATGTACATATATGGACATAGATGTTTCAAACCACGTACAGCTATTTCTTGCGGTGATGTTATATTGTGTAACATTATGTTCTACAATAGTTTACCTGTTTACATTTCAGATCCCTCCATGAGTCTCTGTAACACATCTATTCAGATAAATGGTGGATTAATTGACTTTACACAACCACTGGATGGGGAACCACTCTTCTGCGTTACACACATATCATATGAAGATATTAAATCTGTGGTTTCCATGCAACTAATTGGAATAATCCGTGATGCACATTTAGAATTATGTTTTATAGATCAATTAACATTTAGCAAATTTTGTTTTACCAAGTCTAACGAAGAACTGATCAGTTTTTCAAATAAAGTGGCATTGGAATATAAGTATAACGGAAGAAGAAAGTCGGGTTTTAAATTATTATTTAGTGCATTTCATGTAGGTTTTTGTTCAGGGACGGAATTCATTTGCAACAATGGACGTTATATAGACAAGTCTATAACTTGCGTTCCTCCGTACAATTTTTGTAATGGCGATACAGAGCTGTGCCCAGACAATACGATTGGTGCAGATAACGACCAAGGACCGTGAACTGCTGATAGACCTGCTATTATAATAGGAGTTTTTTCCATATTTGTTATCCTCATAAAAGTGACTTTTCTCATTTATTTCTGTATTGTTAAAAGCAATGAGCGTTGTTCAAGAATAATACAGTGCTTTTCCCGCTATCGCCGATCCAGTCATCATAGACCCACCTCGGATATTACTACAAATGCTACACCGGGTAAATATATATTACATATGTATGGTACGTCTCCGGAATCCGACAGTTTCGCATTTGATTACAGGAATTTTGAGCTGCCTCCAAGCTACAACGCTGTGTTAAATATGGCGAACCGGGAAAAAGAGGCTATTTCACCAAATCATGAAAGATTACCACCGTGGAGACGGTGGAGACGGTATGGAACATGTTCAAACTGAAACAAACATATTATTGAACATAGACGATGCACAACGAACCCCATCTTCTAAGAGAGGTTGCATTGGTATTGTCAAATGGTCATGGTAATATTGATAATGTTTGTCGATCGCCAGACATACATGGTGATAACATTGAACCACAAGTACAAAGACAGGAATCCAACCCAACGCCACTTTATCAAAATGTTATACAACACCAGGATGATTACGGAGGTGAAGGTACAGATGATGATCATCGACTGGAATGGAATGGAAAAGAATGGAATGAAAGTCTTTATTTATAGAGGGTAGCCGTATTATTTTGAAACTAATCTTCTCTGGGGCCCTCTAATGATACATTTACATGTTATTTACAAAATATAGTAACAAAACAAAAAAATCATTTAAAGCATTGCAAGCAAATTGATTGTACATGAAATATGATAACTATATATTTATATCACTTTTTTAGTTTTTTAAGCAATCCTTTGAAAGTCTCTTTGATTAAAAAACAACAACAACAAAACAATATACATACATATACATACACATATGCATACATATATACTCGTATATTTTTAACCAAACACTATATATACAAAATTAATCAATAATGTGAATATCACTACATTTGTTATAACAACAAAATAAGCAACAACAAAAAAAAGGAAAAAAAGCAAGTATAATTATTTACAGTTAATATTTATGTGTGTACATTGGAGGTGGCGACTTATTTGTAGCATTTGCGATAATAATTGTTTATTGTAACAATTTAACACAATTTGTTGTAAAGCTTTTGACTGTAGTACAGTTTCTGATATTAACCAGTATACTATTCCATATTAAAATTCCAGAGTAGGACAGACAACCTTTGAAGAATTCTGTGTTTGGTTTAGGTGTGATAAAGTTTAATTCATTTGTTGAACGTAGAATTCTATTAACGTTATCACGGGTATTAAACATATCTATTTTATACGAAGGTGCATTGTTTTTTTGTTTTTTTGAAACTCTGTACATAAATTGTGCTTTTTGGAGAAATAATCTTTGATCAATGGAAAGTGCATTCATTAACTTCATAGTGTCTGCAAATGTTGAATATTAAATACCTAAGATAATATGGCATGCTTTCTTTTGCAATATTAGGAGACGGTTTATGTTTATCTTTTTTGTATTACCCCAAATTACGTTATAATAATCTAGATGGGTTGAATATAAACTTTACAAAAAATAATTCTGTAATTTAATGGAATGCAGCTTTTTATTCTTGATAATATGTATTCCAAGAACCTTATCACCAGATGTAATTTCTATTGAAATATCATTATACGTTAATGGTATATTTTTATTAATAAGCCTAGCACGCCGTTGTGGCGAAGTAACAAAGAGAACTTTAGTTTTTGATGGGTTTATAACCACTCCATTTTTTAAACACCATCCATTTAAAATATTTAAAGATGATTTAAGTTTTTTTTTGTAAAACAGCCTTTGATGTATTTATGTCAAATATTGTTGTACCATCTACAAACATATCTGTATTCGACACAATATCCTCAAGACTGAGAGGGAGATCATTTATAAATATAAAAAAACACAAGAAAGGTCCTCATATAGAGCCTTGCAGTACCCCACACATAACAGTTTGTTCAACAGGCGTTTCTCCATTTAATGTTACTCTTTGTTTTCTGTCAGTAAGGTAAAATTGAAACCATTTTATTGTTTTTTCACTGCATTTATACAGTTTCAATTTTTTACAAGGTATTGCATGGTCAACTAAATCAAAAGCTTTCCTAAAATCTACCATACTTGCACCAACAAACTTTCCTTCATTTAGTGCCACGAGCCATGCATCAATCATATGAACTAGAGCTCTCAAATATTCAATTGAATATGAAGTTAATAACAACGTTAAAGATACAACTGACATCCGTCGACTAACGAATCATGTAGCTACACTCATATGAAGTTAATAACAGCGTTAAAGGTACAACTGACAACGGTCGACAAACGAAGCATTTAGCTACACGCATGTGAAGTTGATAACAGCGTTAAAAATACAACTGACAACTGTCGACTAACGAATCATGTAGCTACACTCATATGAAGTTAATAACAGCGTTAAAGGTACAACTGACAACGGTCGACAAACGAAGCATTTAGCTACACGCATGTGAAGTTAATAACAACGTTAAAGGTACAACTGACAACTACCGGCTAACGAAGCACTTAGCTACACGCATGTGAAGCTAATAACAGCGTTAAAGGTACAACTGACAACTGCCGACTAACGAAGCATTTAGCTACACACATGTGAAGTTAATAACAGCGTTAAAGGTACAACTGACAACTGTCGACAATTGAAGCGCTTAGCTACACGCATGTGAAGTTAATTACAGCGTTAAAAGTATAACTGACAACTGTCGACTAACGAAGCACTAAGCTACACGCATGTGAAGTTGATAACAGCGTTAAAGATACAACTGACAACTGTCGACAAACGAAGCGCTTAGTTACACTCATACGAAGTTGATAACAGTAAAATGTAATTTTCACTTCTTTCATTTGGGTCTCTCTATGAATGACAAGCCTTCAAACTTTTATTGTTTTCTATAGAATAAAGAATAAAAATCAATGGTGGTGTTATACCTACAGATGATCATAATTGTGTCATAGGGTGTATGTTGATTGGGGAGGTAACTATGACGACATTAACGACGACAATTCTGTGATAGTTATGCCCCTTGCTTATAGTTGATTTAGTGAAAATAGCAATTATGTACACATATATATGCACGTGGGGTACTTATATATTATGTAAACTGCGAAACCGAGTACAATTTCTTACTGTGTTGTACTAAATACTTTTTAATGGGGTGTAAACGCCATTTTCAACACATTTTAGGTTACATATGGCATATTTATTTTTTTTATTGGTGGAGGAAGAACTCAGAATGAATCTGAGTAGAACCGCCGTCTTTCCGCCAGAAAAACTGGCAAACTTTCTCACATAACGTTTTTGTAGTAAGCGGGACTCGAACCTACGTCCTTAGCGCTGAGATGTAAGTGATCTTGAGACGGCGCCTTAAATCACACGGTCACGGAAGTCCCTTACATCTTGTATGACCTTGCAATTTTACATTAACAATAAAATAGTTAATTTGTCATTTTCCGGGAGATTCAGTAGTTGTAAACATTATGGTATTTACATGTTAAAATCCAATCCATATTTTTTTAAGTACAATTATGTTTGTACTAGATTCAAGACGTAATAGTTAGTATTTCGAAGAAGAAGAATCCTTGAAGAAAACTACATGTAAATGAAAAAAGTAACATTATTTGTATAGTTTAACCGGAAATAATAACAACACTAAGCCGTATGTGTTGATGTTTACGGACGCCACGAACCACACCAGCTGGTATTGTGATGGTCAGGTCTACACACGCACAACTGGTATTGTGATGGTCAGGTCTTTACACGCACAACTGCTATTGTGATGGTCAGATACACGCACAGCTGGTATTGTGATGGTCAGGTCTATAAGCGCACAACTGGTATTGTGATGGTCAGGACTATACACGCACAGCTGGTATTGTGATGTCAGGTCTACACACGCACAGCTGGTATTGTGATGGTCAGGACTATACACGCACAGATGGTATTGTGATGTCAGGTCTACACACGCACAGCTGGTATTGTGATGGTCAGGACTATACACGCACAGCTGGTATTGTGATGTCAGGTCTACACACGCACAACTGGTATTGTGATGGTCAGGACTATACACGCACAGCTGGTATTGTGATGGTCAGGACTATACACGCACAGCTGGTATTGTGATGTCAGGTCTACACACGCACAGCTGGTATTGTGATGTCAGGTCTACACACGCACAGCTGGTATTGTGATGTCAATTCTACACACGCACAGCTGGTATTGTGATGGTCAGGTCTACACACGCACAGCTGGTATTGTGATGGTCAGGACTATACACGCACAGCTGGTATTGTGATGCCAGGTCTACACACGCACAGCTGGTATTGTGATGGATGGTCAGGTCTATATACGCACATTTAACCTTTCTTAACGTCATATTTAACCTTGCTGAACGCCATATTTAACCTTGCTGAACGCCATATTTAACCTTGCTGAGCGCCATATTTAACGCCATATTTAACCTTGCTGAGCGCCATATTTAACCTTGCTGAACGCCATATTTAACCTTGCTGAGTGCCATATTTAACCTTGCTGAACGCAGGTGCTAATGGTTTACACATGAATATTTGACTTTCTTCTCGTCCTAAGTTAAGATAAAATAAACAGTACATGTATAACAAGAGCAGTCCATAAAACAGCGCTCTTGACTAATCGAATCATTTGTCACAAAAAGTAAAAACTTTTATTGAGACTGATGACCATCCAAGTATACAAGAGTTGTCCCACTTACTAAATTAATTAATCCAAATATACAGTGGCTGCTGAAACATAAACATTAACAAGGATCAAATTTTGCAAAAACATCTGGCAAGAGTTCTATTCCTTTTTGATTTCGTAACTGCAGATTAAGTCTTACGTAAAGTTTCCATAAAATACATTGAGAGGTTGGTGATATGGACTTGATGGAACTTACATGAAAAATCCGAATTTCTAAGTCAAATAAGGGCAATAATTTGCATTATATCCATGTAAGATTTATATAACGTAGTTATTGTAGTAGGTGCGATGACTGTAAAATATGTGTGACGTTTAATCAAATATATTGAGTGATTGGTGAGATATGGACTTGTTGTCACTTGTCGCAAAAAAATAACCAAAATTTCTATGTCAAACAAGGGCGATATTTTCCATTATTTTCAAGTAAGATATCTCAGTTTGTTTTATATTGTTTCGTTTTCTTGACCTTTCAGAATTTCTTAATCATACCAGGGTTTATCGTCAGGTCTACCGCATACTTTTTTATTTAATTTAATTTTTATTTTTTTTATATTTTTCGAAATGCGTGAGGTAATTAATTGTGGACCAGATATTGCTACTTGTCAAATATATTGTACCTCTACCAAATGTTTCTGAGTTGGGAATACTTTCAGATAGGGATGTTCATTAGATACTAAACTACTTTTTTGAATGGTAAACATAATTTGACAAATTCGATAAAAGTATTGATAAAAATATCACAAACTTCGTGTACCGATCAATTAAATAGGCAATTCCGATTCAAAGACGATATCTTACTATTTAATAACTCAAAATTTGATTTTTATATAACCAGACGGTCCTTTTATATGATGAGTTGAGTCCAAAAGTAATGGTAAATAGATGTAAGTTGCACCATGAACACTTATTTCTGACGGATTACTTTGTGGTCCTGCATCAATATACCGTAGTGGGCTCGTTAACTTTCGTGCGATGTCGGTATCCTCCGTAACGATGTCGGAGCATCTCGGTATAGATCGGAATACTGGGATCACATGTAAGTAAGAATAGATAATAATACAAAGACAAAATACATCGACCTTAATTCATCAATATTTTGAGTCTGAGATTTAAACTTTGAGCCTGAGTTCGATTCTTTGACTCAAAGTATTGATGAATTTAGGCCTTGCCGAAACAGGCGAATACAGTGAAGTAGAGAGTAGAAAGAAAGGGGATATAGAAAAGAGAAAACACTTCATGCTAAATATTGATGTAGTAGTTCCCATCGGAATTTGCAAAGAAATGATATTTGGGGATTAAGGTTCAGCACAGCCTTGCCAAGTCGAACCAGGTAAGAAATTAAAAAAAAAAATACCGAGATTGATTTTATTGTCGGTTGTTTGGTTAATTTGCAAGAAATTCTTATTTTGAATAAAAGTTTTGTACAGTTTACCTGGTTAAAATGCAGATATATACATGTATTTCGTTTTTGTTTCAATTTTTAAATACACAACATTTTAGTATGAATGTAAATGTTACTCACACGAAGGTCTGACCTGTATTGTTTTTTATTATAGAATCTATAAATAAATGAATTCTGATTGGCCAGAATGATCCCTCATTGAACAAAATACTATATGATATTGAACACTTTTTATTTAAACTGTGCATAGAATTACGATATACCACAGCAAAATTTTTGATAATAAAGATGCCGATACGACAAAAAGGCAACTTTTCAATCAATTAATATATTTCGCCATTATTTACGAGAAAAACAAGTTTATATACTTATTTCCTCGCATAATGTATTTTCGACCAAGGTGGATTCGAACGTTGGACATTGATGGTGAGAGGCTTGTGAACTTGAGAAGGTACCTTAGGCCATTCTGCCGAGAGACATGCGTATTTTTTAGTCATTCTATACTAATTAATTGACCTATAAACTAGTAGTCAGTAAAACGAACGACTAAAACAAATTCAAGCAATAATAATTAAATACGTTATTGCAAAAACATATTTTCAGTTGGGCAGGCGCACGCGCCATAGTAAATTGAACACAAATGGAAGCATTGTATCCTCTTGAATCGTGAAAAAGTATGGAACAAATACACTGAAAGGAAAAAGAAAGTATACATTTTGTTTTTTAAAATTGTTTCATTATTGGCTAAGTTTATTCATGCGATGGAAAATGAACTGATTTTTTCTTATTGTTTTGATTTGAAAATAATTAAATGTTTGTTTTTTTATTCAACAATATGATGAAATATAAATATACAAAATTTATATGCAATACATTCATTGTTCCTTGACCTGTCGACGTGTATAGGTATGTATACTTTCCTTTCACTGTAAAACATGTGACAATGTTTATATACGGTCAGCTATCAGACATTTTAAACCAATAACACACTACTGTAGAGGTACAGTAGATGCTTGTCAGTTGTACATTTAAATATGTAATCAACTTTAAGTGCGAGTAAAGAACTGCGATCCGTTAGATACTGGACAGGTACAGTCGACGGTCGTCAGCTGTACCTTCGACTCTGTAATCATCTTGGTGTTGTATAACATCGTGATAAAGCGGAGGTGGGTTGGATTCCTGTCTTTGTACTTGTGGTTCGATGCTATCACCATGTATGTCTGACGATCGGCAAACACCATCTATGTTGTCATGGCCATTTGACAATGCCACCTCTCTATTAAAAGTTGGGGATCGTTGTACATTGTTTGTATTTCGTAGTGTGTTTGTTTCAGTTTGAACATGTTCCATCTCGTCTCCAGCTTCTGCTATGCCATCTATATAGGTATTGATATTAGATACCTGATTTGTTGTTCCTCTTTCAGTATTATCTGATGCAACGGTATCTGTCTGTTGCATACCTGTAGCAATATTGTATCTCGGTGGCAAACGTTCGGAGTTTAATGAAAAAGTCCTTTCTTCCTGATTTGCCATATTTGCTACGGCGTTATAACTCGGAGGCAGGTCAAAATTCCTGTAATCAAATGCCAAATTGTCGAATTCCGGAGAAGTACTGTGCATTCGAACTATCTGTATACCACGTGTAGCATTTGTAGTTATGTCCGAGGTGGATCTACTTTGGCTGGATTGACGATTTAGAGAAAAGCACTGTTTTATCCTTTGACAACGCTCGTATCTTTTAACAAGACAGAAATGAATGAGAATAGCCCCTACAACGAGACTAACAATTGTGAAAATGACGCCTAGTATAACAGCAGGTGCGGTGGACCCTGGCCCTTGTTCGTTATATTTACCAATTGTATCAAGGTTTGGACAAAGCTCTGTGTCGTCATGACAAAAATTGTATGGAGGAACGCAAGTCATAGACTTTTCTATGCAACGTTCATTGTTACATTTAAATTCCGACTCTGAACAAACGCCTACATGATACGCACTAAATAACAATTTAAAATCCGACTTGGCTTTTCCGTTATTCTTATATTCTAATGTCACTTTATTTGAAAAACTGACCAATTCTTGGTTAGACTTGGTAAAACAATATTTACTAGATATATATTTATCTCTAAAGCACAAATCTATATGTTCATTATTGATTAGTCCAATTAGTTGCATGGAAACTACAGACTTAGAATCTTCATATGCTATGTGTGTAACACAGAAAAGTGGTTCCCAATCTAGTGGATGTGAAAACTCAATTATTCCGCCGTTAATATAGGTAGATGAGTTACAGATCTGCGTGGAATGATCTGAAATGTCAATAGGTAAACTGGATTAGAACACATCGTAATACAAGTTTCAGTATCATCGCATAAAATTCAATACGTGATTTGACACATACACGCATTTGAAGCACAATGATTGTTTTGAATAAGAATTAAATGCATTTTTGATATATAACAGCTGATATAGGGCATATCCCAATTTATTGATGAAGGAAAACCTTTGACAAAAAATGTAAAAAAATGTAGGTAACTGACATACTTTCTCACATATAAAAGATATTTTGACCTAGCGAGGCTCAAACCCACGACTTAAACAGTGAGAGGTATATGTACGTGGATATTAGACGAAATCGCCTTTAACCACTCGGCCACTGAGGACCCTAAAGCAAAATGTATATTAACATTAAAATGACAGTCATCTTTATAAGTTTTGCAACTCATTAAACAGTATATGTTATTATATTATATTGAATAAACATGGCTTCCCTTGGGATGTTACAGCCGACCCGGGAGGGATACGGTTGAGGGCTGATACAAAAGTTGAAAATGGGAAGAGTATTTAATGTGATACAGAACAAAATGGACAAATACCAAATTTAAAAAAGTGACAAACGGGCAGAATATTTGTATTATTTATTTTAATACAAAACAAAAAAAAAATATTAAAAATAGGTGGTTGGGATAGGTGTGTTTTGTGTAAGGATACCAAATTTAAAAAGGGCAGAGTATTTTAGGACAGAGTATTTATTTTAATACAACACAAAAATAAAAAAAAACATATGAGTGGGAGACATGGTGAGGATATGTTTGTTAGAGAGGAGGGGAGCTACCAAAGTTGAAATGGGGGAAGAGAGTTACTTATTACTTGATAACATATTTTTTTTAAAAAAAAATGGGATTGGGGAGTTTCAGTTGAGTTGGTTGGGATCGGTCAGATACTCAAATACACATGGGGCAATAGGGCCGGGCATAATCCAATAATGGTACAGGGTATTTCATATAAATAATTGCTGCATTGTGATCTCAGCCAAAAATTATCAAACTTGATACATTAATAACTGCTTATATAAATACCCAATAACAGTTTTAGGGTTTTATAGAGTAAAGAAAACACTGAGAAAAAAAACAACTGTAATGTTGTATGGTTCACATAAATTAACAAATTAAAACCAACATTTGTTTGGAAATTATCATAAAGATAAAAGAATAAGTATCATTGTACAAACTGAAAGTAATGTACTTATTTACAATAACAACTTAAACTTTTACGTAGATTTATAAATGCAAAGGTAAATCACGTTTCAGCAATGAGCATTTATAAGACGCTTGCAACGAAATTTTTAAGGCACGTGTGACCTTTTCACTCTGCAATGTCACATTCACTTTGGCGGTAGGAGCCCGTTTGGTATGTTACAGTATAAGCGTGCACACTTATTTAAAATTTATTGTACATAACTGCAAGTAATGCACACCTATGAACAGCTTGTACCAAAACAATAATGCAGGTGGGACAACGGCGCAAAAGCCGACGCTGGAGCGTGTATGTGCAAAAACCTCCCCTATTCATTAAATACTCGAGTTAAAAAGACGCAATATCAAGAACATGCATACGGTGTATTTGTGTCAACAGTGTTTGATATACGACACACCATAGAGAATTAAAATAGTTCGTCTTATCTTACATAACTGCTTTGTTTACATTCGATTGATTTATTCCTGCGTGTAGCCGGGCCCGGTAACAGACTTGCATGGCAGTCAATCCAGGAATGAGAGGTTATTGATCGTATATTAGCCATCAATGGCATAACAATGACGCTAAATATTCAAGCAGCAAACACACATATATCTGTGTCCGTTCCATATTCAGTATGACACTGTGTCAAGCATCATTCAAACATTAAATATAAACTAATGCTCAACACACACGCAAGCATACAAATTACTATTTAAATGTACCATAAAAACTTACATGTCGGTATTGCATTCGCGCGTATATCCGGGTATGACAGCATTATCACGCAAGCCGTTATCAAGTTTCGTTTGTACGATTGCACCTGGATCTTCTCCGCCTTGTTTAACATCATGTACCACTGCTTGTGTACCACTGTTTAAATGCATGCATGATCAAAATAAATGTATCGTGTTCACTATGCTTCGTTTATGACATTTGTGTATGCTTGGCTGATTTCATTTGCATAGTGCATTTGAATTTAGACAACATGACGTATGTAATCTTTAATTAATTAAGGGAACGGGAGGTAGGGAGCAAATTTAACGTTTTTATATATTATAACCTAGCTAGTTTACTTCCGGCGTATGTCGTGTTTATCTCTGGAATAAAACACCGATTAGGGCGACTTGTCTGGTGGTAGACATCTGAACCAAGATCGGCCGGTCATGGGTTCGATTCTCCGCCACAGCTATGAGTGATGTTTGGTACTAATTCTACCCAGAATACTTCGAGCAAGATTAAAATTTCGACTGAGTATTTAAGAAATTGTTTCACAATCGATGTAAAACAACTAAGTTTAAACCACATTCGAACACCTATAAGATGGGGATACAAACATAAATATAGAACTGTCTTTCGGGTATCATATCTCGTCTTTAAGGCATTTCTTATCGTATTACAATAGACTGAGCGGCAAACAATAGAAACTGAGAGATAAAGTACAGGAACGACTGGTATCAAGGCAATACTTAAAACAGCATAAAGCTCTATGAATAAAGCGTCTAGATCAGGAACATCACATATATATATATAGATGAGGATCGAATTTCATTGTTTTTTAAGTAATATATAACAGACAAATAACATTTTGTTGGTTGTTCCGTTGATTAACAAGAACCTCTTGTTAGATAAACTGTTTTGATAAATAGTACTGTACAGTTTACTTGATTAAAATGCAAATATATGCATGTGTTTCTTTCTTGTTTTGATTTTTAATTAAATACACACCATTTTAGTATGAGTGCAAATGTTACTCACAAACCTGTACTGACCTGTATTATTTTATTGTTCTTAATGCTGTTTTACACCATTTCCTCACATATAGTATTTTAGAACAAGGTGGACTCGAACGCTGGACATTGATGTTATATGGCATGTATATTTCCTGTCATTCTAAACTAATCAATTGATCTATACACTAATATTAAGAAAAAAGAACGGCTTAAAACAAACTCAAATCCAAAGCGTTTTATTCAAGAAACCTACGTGGTATTTTCATTTTGAAATATTCTGGCACAAGCCAGTGTCGTTGAAATGCAACAAACTTGACCTTTAACTCTTTTCCAAAAATATCTCTTTAAACCTGACTCTGATAATAAGATAATTGTTTATGTCTACACTATATCATTAAAACGCGCCATTTCCTATTCAAAACACCCAATTGAGTTGGTATTTGATAAAAGTATGAACGTTTTTCTATCAATAGCTATTTTCCATCATGGCTGTTTACACAAATGCTAGAAAGTTATTTTGTTTGTTTTTTTAACAATTGCCTCAAAATACTGAATAGGTTTCTTGTGCCATTTCTTTTGGATATTTGGTTTCAAAAATCCTTGTGTATATTCACGTAGACTAGCTCCAAAACAAACACATTCTGAATATGTGCCCAAAATCCGTTTTAAACAGAATACCCATTGTCGTATGTGGTGTTTCATGTTAATTTTTCTCTCATCAAAACTCTATAAATATGCTCTCAGAGGATCCTTGTATCAAATAATATATATCAACAAAATAGCAGTCTTTCGTTATGTGTGGCGGTCTTAAAAAATTACAAAATACTTCGGCTCAGCGTTGGTGTTATTTTCGATAGCACCTTTATAGCCAGTACTACGGGGCATGTGAAGTGTTTCGTATTTAACTTCTCTTCATCAAGACTCAATAAAACCGAGAGACGAGGTGACTTTGTCCTACTTTAAGATTGGGGATTTTGATTCAATGTTCCCGCTTCGATTAAAACATCTTTTTTTTTGTCGCATTTTGACGCACATGGCATGCCAAATTATTCATATTGTGTTTATTAACGATAATGAGATATTAAGTATCCATTTCATAAATAATTATATTTGTTAGATTGTTCCTGATAAATCACAGGTGATGGTCACACAGATAAAATATTTCTATAGTTACTTATAACTAATTTGTTCAATTATATTAAACTACTCCGTGACCTTCACGTCTTATTTGATCCCATTCTACGCCCCTTTTCGGATTCATTTAACGAATGGCTTCAAACTGCATTAAGTTTAATTTTCTTCCATGTGAACGGAAAACCGATACATTGCAGACACATTGTATTTATCTCACAAGTAGTAAAATACCAAATCGATAAATGCAGACATCGCAGAACGTTAAATATGCAGACGTAGTTTTACACAGTCTAATTGTTATGCAGTATACACTCATTTTCATACCACAGATGTATTCGACTAAGTTACTGAATATAATTTAGAGTAGGCCTCTTGTCTGCTTCACTTCTGTATGCACAACTGATATTTGTAAAGTGAAAGCTTTATTTAAATGTAAACATTGTTTTGAGACTTACTTGTAATGAAATGATTTCGAATACGTATAATGAGTAAATAAAAGCTTAATTGCCTTTATTTCATATGACTTTTCATTATGTCTCTGTGATCTATTACACCCCCTATAACATCATACCCCACCCCCACCCACCACCCCGCCACACACACACACACACACACACACACACACACACACACACTGGTATAATTTTGTTTTACTAAAACAAGAAAAGAAAGGTTTGAACAAATAAAAAGTAAACTGTTCTGTTGTGTTCTATACAATGGACACTTATATGAGTAGACATGGTAATGCACTAATATTCATAGAACCTGACACTATACAGACGGTTTATATCACTTCCAAAGAGAGGTGCTAATTAGCTTTAATTTACAGGAATGTTTATACAGGTCAATTGTGAATGAATTGATTTACAGCACAGCCTGCAAATACTTATAAGACCCCATTTGTAAATACTTCCAGTTATCAGATCATAAACCACGATTTTACCGGTATAGGAATACACATGCTGAATAATATAATAAGTTAATTTTCAAATCATGAACTACTTAAATCAACAATTAAATATTGTTTTTTACCTTTACATTAATTGAACTGTCAACAAATTAGAAAATAATAGATGTTATCAGACTTATATCTCAATTACTACCCAACAGAGCCATGTTATGTCTATGGACGCTAGTGTTACTGTAAGATAGGACGTGCTCCTAGCCTCGTTCTGGTGAAGATATATATATTCATGAGACAATATTAAAAATGGTGTATAGGTACAAGGTTAAATCTTTCGCTATCTATATGAAGTAGAGTGTGGCATTTTGCCATGCTGCACACAAGACATATACTGAGAATGTTGTTGACATGCTGGCTGCTCTGTTTGTTTGTTATGTGTGTAACAGACTGTGACGCAGAAACGTTACATACTTGTAAGTATAACATATATGTGTGTCATTTTAATGTGTACCTCAGGGCCGGATCGAGGGTTATATAAAGGGATGGGTTTGTACTTTTTTGTCGAATTTTCAACACGTGGGGTGGAGAGGGGAGAGAAGCAAATCAATAGTTTTATTAAGGAGGAAGTGTAAAATTGATTTTACTGTTTGAAGGCAGCATACGCTGATTCTAACACAATATATTCAACCGCTTTAGCTGTACACAGTACATGCCTCTTTTTTTTGTGGGGGTAGGCGTGCTGCGTGCGCTCACCCTTGGAGCCGTCAATGTGTTTGTATCAGAACTGGTGATTATCAACTAACCATAGCTACATGTAAGTATAACGTGTACTTGTAATACACACGTGTGAGTGTAACGTATATATTTCTCCGTATATTTGTATCACATACAATATTGCTTCTTAAAAGGATTTAAAAACCTGTTTTATGGGTAATAATTTGATTTGAAAATATACAAATATTCTTAAAAAAATATAATAATGTTCGGTATAATGTGTGCATGATAGGCAATGGAAAACAGCATATTTATAGCACAGTTATATGGAACGCCACAGCTGGCTATATATTAAGCTCGTAATAATATACGATGATGGGTACATGTTATATAGTCAACTTTCAATAATATATGTTGCCGTACACATGTAATATGGTCAATCTTCTATAATATATGGATGTATGTACATCTTATATGGTCAATCTTCTATAATATATGGTTGTATGTGCATGTTATTTGGCCAATCTTCTATAATATATGGTTGCATGTACATGTTATATGGTCAACCTTCTATAATATATGGTGCCATACACATACTATATGGTCAATCTTCTATAATATATGGTTGTATGTGCATGTTATATGGTCAACCTTCTATAATATATGGTGCCGTACACATACTATATGGTCAATCTTCTATAATATATGGTTGTATGTGCATGTTATATGGCCAATCTTCTATAATATATGGTTGTATGTACATGTTATATGGTCAACCTACTATAATATAAGGTTGTATGTGCATGTTATATAGCCAATATTCTATAATATATGGTTGTATGTACATGTTATATGGTCAACCTTCTATAATATATGGTGCCGTACACATACTATATGGTCAATCTTCTATAATATATGGTTGTATGTGCATGTTATATGGCCAATCTTCTATAATATATGGTTGTATGTACATGTTATATGGTCAACCTTCTATAATATATGGTGCCGTACACATACTATATGGTCAATCTTCTATAATATATGGTTGTATGTGCATGTTATTTGGCCAATCTTCTATAATATATGGTTGTATGTGCATGTTATATGGCCAATATTCTATAATATATGGTTGTATGTACATGTTATATGGTCAACCTTCTATAATATATGGTGCCGTACACATACTATATGGTCAATCTTCTATAATATATGGTTGTATGTGCATGTTATTTGGCCAATCTTCTATAATATATGGTTGAATGTACATGTTATATGGTCAACCTACTATAATATATGGTTGTATGTGCATGTTATATGGCCAATCGTCTATAATATATGGTTGTATGTACATGTTATTTGGCCAATCTTCTATAATATATGGTTGTATGTGCATGTTATATGGCCAATATTCTATAATATATGGTTGTATGTGCATGTTATATGGCCAATCTTCTATAATATATGGTTCTATGTGCATGTTATTTGGCCAATCTTCTATAATATATGGTTGTATGTGCATGTTATATGGCCAATCTTCTATAATATATGGTTGTATGTGCATGTTATTTGGCCAATCTTCTATAATATATGGTTGTATGTGCATGTTATATAGCCAATATTCTATAATATATGGTTGTATGTACATGTTATATGGCCAATCTTCTATAATATATGGTTGTATGTGCATGTTATATAGCCAATATTCTATAATATATGGTTGTATGTACATGTTATATGGTCAACCTACTATAATATATGGTTGTATGTGCATGTTATATGGTCAATCTTCTATAATATATGGTTGTATGTGCATGTTATATGGCCAATCTTCTATAATATATGGTTGTATGTGCATGTTATTTGGTCAATCTTCTATAATATATGGTTGTATGTGCATGTTATATGGTCAACCTTCTATAATATATGGTGCCGTACACATACTATATGGTCAATCTTCTATAATATATGGTTGTATGTGCATGTTATATGGCCAATCTTCTATAATATATGGTTGTATGTACATGTTATATGGTCAACCTACTATAATATAAGGTTGTATGTGCATGTTATATAGCCAATATTCTATAATATATGGTTGTATGTACATGTTATATGGTCAACCTTCTATAATATATGGTGCCGTACACATACTATATGGTCAATATTCTATAATATATGGTTGTATGTGCATGTTATATGGCCAATCTTCTATAATATATGGTTGTATGTACATGTTATATGGTCAACCTACTATAATATATGGTTGTATGTGCATGTTATATAGCCAATATTCTATAATATATGGTTGTATGTACATGTTATAAAGTCAACTTTCTATACTATATTTGCCGTATACATGCAATATGGTCAATCTTCTATAATATATGGATGTATGTACATGTTATATGGTTAACCTTCTTTAATATATGGTTGTATGTACATGTTATATGGTCAACCCTCTTTAATATATGGTTGTATGTACATGTCATGTGGTTAATGTTCTTTAATATATGGCTGTATGTACATGTTATAAAGTCTACCTTCTATAATATATGGCTGTATATACATGTTATATGGCCAATCTTTTATAATATATGGTTGTATGTACATGTTATATTGCCAATATTCTATTATATATGGTTGTAGGTACATGTTATATGGCCAATCGTCTATAATATATGGTTGTATGTACAAGTTATATGGCCAATATCCTATAATATATGGTTGTATATGCATGTTATATGGTCAATCTTCTATAATATATGGTTGTATGTACATATTATATGGCCAACCTTCTATAATATGTGGTTGTATGTGCATGTTATATGGTCAACATTCTATAATATATGGTTGAATGTACATATTATAAAGTCAACCTTCTATAATATATGGTACCGTACACATGCAATATGGTCAATTTTCAATAATATATGGATGTATGTACATGTTATATGGCCAATTTTCTATTATATATGGTTGTATGTACATGTTATATGGCCAATCGTCTATAATATATGGTTGTATGTACACGTTATATGGCCAATATTCTATAACATATGGTGGTATATGCATGTTATATGGTCAATCTTCTATGATATATGGTTGTACGTACTTGTTATACGGTCAACCTTCTATAATATATGGTTGAATGTACATGTTATAGGGTCAGTCTTCTATACTATATGGTTGTATGTACATGTTTTATGGTCAACCTTCTATAATATATGGTTGTATGTACATGTTATATGGTCAATATTCTATAATATATGGTTGTATGTACTTGTTATATGGTCAATCTTCTATAATATATGGTTGAATGTACATGTTATATGGTCAATCTTCTATAATATATGGTTGTATGTACTTGTTATACGGTCAACCTTCTATAATATATGGTTGAATGTACATGTTATATGGTCAATCTTCTATAATATATGGTTGTATGTACTTGTTATACGGTCAAACTTCTATAATATATGGTTGAATGTTCATGTTATAGGATCAATCTTCTATAATATACGGTTGTATGTACATGTTTTATGGCCAATCTTCTATAATATATGGTTGTATGTACATGTTATATGGTCAATCTTCTATAACATATGGTTGTATGTACATGTTATATGGTCAACCTACTATATAAGGTTGTATGTGCATGTTATATAGCCAATATTCTATAATATATGGTTGTATGTACATGTTATCAAGTCAACTTTCTATACTATATTTGCCGTATACATGCAATATGGTCAATCTTCTATTATATATGGATGTATGTACATGTTATATGGTTAACCTTCTATAATATATGGTTGTATGTACATGTTATATGGTCAACCCTCTTTAATATATGGTTGTATGTACATGTCATGTGGTTAATCTTCTTTAATATATGGCTGTATGTACATGTTATAAAGTCAACCTTCTATAATATATGGCTGTATATACATGTTATATGGCCAATCTTTTATAATATATGGCTGTATGTACATGTTATATTGCCAATCTTCTATAATATATGGTTGTATGTACATGTTATATGGCCAACCTTCTATAATATGTGGTTGTATGTGCATATTATATTGCCAATCTTCTATACTATATGGTTGTATGTGCATGTTATATGGTCAACATTCTATAATATATGGTTGTATGTACATATTATAAAGTTAACCTTCTATAATATATGGTACCGTACACATGCAATATGGTCAATCTTCAATAATATATGGATGTATGTACATGTTATATGGCCAATCTTCTATTAAATATGGTTGTATGTACATGATATATGGCCAATCGTCTATAATATATGGTTGTATGTACACGTTATATGGCCAATATTCTATAACATATGGTTGTATATGCATGTTATATGGTCAATCTTCTATAATATATGGTTGTATGTACATGTAATATGGTCAATATTCTATAATATATGGTTGTATGTACTTGTTATATGGCCAATCTTCTATAATATATGGTTGAATGTACATGTTATATGGTCAATCTTCTATAATATATGGTTGTATGTACTTGTTATACGGTCAACCTTCTATAATAAATGGTTGAATGTACATGTTATATGGTCAATCTTCTATAATATATGGTTGTATGAACTTGTTATACGGTCAAACTTCTATAATATATGGTTGAATGTACATGTTATAGGGTCAATCTTCTATAATATATGGTTGTATGTACATGTTTTATGGCCAATCTTCTATAATATATGGTTGTATGTACATGTTTTATGGTCAATCTTCTATAACATATGGTTGTATGTACTTGTTATACGGTCAACCTTCTATAATATATGGTTGTATGTACTTGCTATACGGTCAATCTTCTATAATATATTGTTGCATGTACATGTTATAGGGTAAATCTTCTATAATATATGGTTGTATGTACATGTTTTATGGCCAATCTTCTATAATATATGGTTGTATGTACATGTTATATGGTCAATCTTCTATAATATATGTTTGTATGTACATGTTTTATGGCCAATCTTCTATAATATATGGTTGTATGTACTTGTTATACGGTCAACCTTCTATAATATATGGTTGTATGAACATATAATATGGCCAATCTTCTATAATATATGGTGCCATACACATGTTTTATGGTCAATCTTCTATAATATATGGTTGTATGTACATGTAATATGGTCAGTCTTCTATAATATATGGTTTTATGTACATGTTTTACGGCCAATCTTCTACAATATATAGTGTTGTTCACATATTATATGGACATTCTTATATAATATATGGTTGAATGTACGTGTTATATGGTCAATTTTTTTGATATATGGTTATATGGACAGGTTTTATGGCCAATCTTCTATAATATATGGTTGTATGTACGTGTTATATGGTCAATTTTCTTGATATATGGTTATATGGACATGTTTTATTGCCAATCTTCTATAATATATAGTGTCGTTCACATATTATATGGCCAGTCTTATATAATATATGGTTGTATGTACATATTATATGATTGGCCTGTCTTATATAATATATGGTTGTATGTACATGTTATATGGTTAGTCTTATATAATATATGGTTGTATGTACATTTTATATGGTCAATCTTCTATAATATATGTTTGTATGTACATGTAATATGGTCAATCTTCTATAATATATGGTTTTATGTACATGTTTTACGGCCAATCTTCTACAATATATAGTGTTGTTCACATATTATATGGACATTCTTATATAATATATGGTTGAATGTACGTGTTATATGGTCAATTTTCTTGATATATGGTTATATGGACATGTTTTATGGCCAATCTTCTATAATATATGGTTGTATGTACGTGTTATATGGTCAATTTTCTTGATATATGGTTATATGGACATGTTTTATTGCCAATCTTCTATAATATATAGTGTCGTTCACATATTATATGGCCAGTCTTATATAATATATGGTTGTATGTACATATTATATGATTGGCCTGTCTTATATAATATATGGTTGTATGTACATGTTATATGGCCAGTCTTATATAATATATGGTTGTATGTACATTTTATATGGTCAATCTTCTATAATATATGGTTGTATGTACATGTTATAGGGTCAATCTTCTATAATATATGGTTGTATGTACATGTTTTATGGCCAATCTTCTATAATATATGGTTGTGTGTGCATGTAATATGGTCAATCTTCTATAATATATGTTTGTATGTGCATGTTATATGGCCAACCTTCTAAACTATATGTTTGGATGTGCATGTTATATGGCCAATGTTCTATATATATTGTTTTATGTACATGTTATAAAGTCAATCTTCTATGATATATGGTTGTATGAACATGTTCTATGGTCAACCTTCTATAATATTTGGTTCTATGTTTATGTTATATAGTCAACTTTCTATAATATATGGTTGTATGTACATCTTATACGATCTACCTTCTATAATATATGGTTTTATGTACATGTTATACAGTCAACCTTCTATAATATATGGATGTATGTACATGTTATATGGCCATTATTCTATAATATATGGTTGTATGTGCATGTTATACGGTCAACCTTATATATATATATGGTTGAATGTACATGTTATAGGGTCAATCTTCTATAATATATGGTTGTATGTACATGTTTTATGGCCAATCTTCTATAAGATATGGTTGTATGTACATGTAATATGGTCAATCTTCTATAATATATGTTTGTATGTACATGTTTTATGGCCAATCTTCTATAATATATCTTCTATAATATATGGTTGTATGTACATGTCTTATGGCCAATCTTCTATAATATATGGTTGTATTTACATGTAATATGGTCATTCTTCTATAATATATGGTTGTATGTACATGTTTTATGGCCAGTCTTCTATAATATATAGTGTCGTTCACATATTATATGGACATTCTTATATACTATATGGTTGTATGTAAATGTTATATGGTCAATCTTCTTGATATATGGCTGTATGTACATGTTTTATGGCCAATCTTCTATAATATATGGTTGTATGTACATTTTTATGGCCAATCTTCTATAATATATAATGTCGTTCACATATTATATGGCAAGTCTTCTATAATATATGGTTGAATGTGCATGTTATTTGGCCAATCTTCTATAACATATTGTTGTATGTTCATGTTTTATGGTCAACCTTCTATAATATATGGTTGTATGTACATGTTATATGGTCAATCTTCTATAATATATGGTTGTATGAACATATAATATGGCCAATCTTCTATAATATATGGTGCCATACACATGTTATATGGTCAATCTTCTATAATATATTGTTGTATGTACATATTATATGGTCAATCTTCTATAATTTATGGTTGTATATACATGTTATATGGTCAATCTTCTATAATATACGGTGTCGTACATATGTTTTATGGCCAATACTCTATAATATATGGTTGTATGTACATGCTATATGGTCAATCTTCTGTAATATATATTATGATTGTATGTACATGTTATATGGTCAATCTTCTATAATATATGGTTGTATGTACATGTTATATGGTCACCCTTCTATGCTATATGGTTGTAAGTACATGTTATATGGTCAATCTTTTATAATATACAGTGCCATACACATGTTATATGGTCAATCTTCTATAATATATGGTCTCGTACTCATGTTATATGGTCAATCTTCGATAATATATGGTCTCCTACACATGGTATATGGTCAATATTCTATAATATATGGTGCCGTACACATGTTATATTGTCAGTCTTCTATAATATATGGTCTCGTATACATGTTATATGGTAAATCTTCTATTATGTATGGTCGTATGTACATGTTATATGGTCAATCTTCTATAATATATCGTTTTATGTACATGTTATATGGTAAATCTTCTATAATATATGGTTGTATGTACATGTTATATGGTCACCCTTCTATGCTATATGGTTGTAAGTACATGTTATATGGTCAATCTTTTATAATATACAGTGCCATACACATGTTATATGGTCAATCTTCTATAATATATGGTCTCGTACTCATGTTATATGGTCAATCATCGATAATATATGGTCTCCTACACATGGTATATGGTCAATATTCTATAATATATGGTGCCGTACACATGTTATATTGTCAGTCTTCTATAATATATGGTCTCGTATACATGTTATATGGTAAATCTTCTATTATGTATGGTCGTATGTACATGTTATATGGTCAATCTTCTATAATATATCGTTTTATGTACATGTTATATGGTAAATCTTCTATAATATATGGTGGTATGTACATGTTTTATGGTCAATCCTATAATATATGGTTGTATGTACATGTTTTATGGTCAATCTTCTAAAATATATGTGCTGTACACATCGTCTGTAAAAAAACAGAACCTGGTATTAACGTTTTTTGAAATTGTTCAGGAACGTGAAAAAACGTTGTCAAATGTAAAAAAAATCCATATTTACACAAAATTCTTATCAATTTGACTCATCGATACATGCTTTAGTAATATACATATTTTTAAATTATTTGTTCTTCAAATGATGACATATAAGACTATTTAGGTTTTGGCAGAATAAATTTAGTTAAAAAGCAGTATTTATGAATAGGTTAAACATCTTATCTACCGATAAGAGGTTCTGGTTTTGAGCAAAATGAAAAGTGTTCTTTATTTCAGCCAACCATACCCTGGTATCTATAGATGCATGTTTTTAGCATATGTGAATAAGAGATATTTCTGAAAATATTTTATGCCAGAACCTAGTATATAACTATACCAGTCTTTAGCTTTAAGGACATGATAACACATTGTATATGAATGGAGAGGCAAAATGTTGTATTAACCAAAACAATATTTTGGCATTAACAAAAGCAAGAGTTAAGTACTATTTTTATTTTGCTATATAAGAGTATAAATGAATACAATGGTATGGCAGTACAACTTGATGACAAAAATCTAATAAGATAAAGACATAACACTGTAAATTGCCAAATGCTGTTCTGGTTGTAACATAAGTCGCAGAAAAATTGAGACTATTTAAAACAAAACATATTATCTGGTGGGTTGATAACATTTATAATCATGATAAAGTCATTTTAGATTCATTAGCAATTGAGAGTTTTTTTATCACACACAATGTGATTATATTTCTCGTAATCAACAGACATGCAATTCAGGTATATAAGGCTTTAACTATGTTTTCTTTTAATGATGAAAGAAACATTTACACATTTATTATACACACATTTTACCTACTATTACATAGTTTTTTCTATCAGACCTAAAATCGTGCCTTTTTGCAATTCGTGGTTCTGATATCATTATAATCATTTTTCCTGTACACCCTGGATATTTCTTGTTTCAAGCTGTTTAAATACTAAGACACTGAGTTGAGTATCTTTAAGTACATGAACACTGAATATTTTATTGAATGTTTTTTTTCAACTGTCTTGTCTTCTACCATTACATTTATATAGATCTATGCTGTTACATGGGACATGTTTAAGTTTTAGTACTCGTTGAAGTAGGATGGTATTCCACCATTCTTTCACAAAGCAATTGTGTCCTTTTTCTTGGCACTTGATATTTGTAGTTTTGCTTTGTACAAATACAGCAGTTGTTCTTTTGACTATTTATTACGCATCATCCCCACTTTCTGATATTCCCTTAATTCGTCAAAATCATATTTAAAGTGGCACATATCTGGGTCATCTTTAATGATTCGCCCCACTTTATGCTGGTTTATTTTGTTTTTGCTCATTTTCCGTGTTGTTGTTCTGGGTGTTTTATATCTCACATTCTTTGAAATCCATATGTTTCTGGGTCACTATGTAGTAAGGACTTTTTTTTGCAGTGTCATTGATATCACAGTGTCCCACTAGCTTGTTAAAAAGATATTTGATTTTGACTTTTTTACTTCAATAGCTGCGTACATACAATTGCATATTATATGCATTATGCCCACTCTCAAGACATTGATGGTCATTTATTTTGATGTTAGGTACTTTTTTACAGAAATATAGATACATGATCTGAGTTCTGTTTTGCCTAGGTTATACCCCTGAGTATAGAATAACGTGTTCAACTGAAGATTCCAAACTTGAAAGATTGAAATGTTTGATTTCTGATCAAAGACAATATGCTACCCTTTTGTCACCTGCACCATATATAGGTAAGATATAACAACACCATTAGTTTATGCAATACATCACATTTACTAGTAAACATGGTGTGTACACGACTGATTGTCAGGTACAGATGTGAGCTTTGCTTCTCTGCCTTGCAATATTGCTATCTTTGTGTTTTTGTTCGGGGCAAATGTTACAGCATCACTATCATTATTTGGGATGTACTTGTTGGTACACTTAATAAGAATTCGAAATTGTATTTTAATATTTTTCTTGTAGGCATTCACTTTGGATTTTATTGTTTCTTACTATCACTTCTATCTCCAAGTTCACTTTCCACTGTATTTCTAGCAGTTTTATTTACTTCTGTGATATACTTATGGCTGCTTTATCGTTACATTAGTTTTCCTCTGTGACAGCAATAACATTATGCGACTTATCTTTTATGGTAATTGTATCATCAAGTCTGTTTTCCTCTGTGACAGCCTTTAATTACCCGTCTTCTCTTTCATGGTTGTTGCATCGTTACATTTATTTTCCTCTGTGACAGTACTTACATTTTCCGATTTCTTTTTTACGGTTGTTGTATCATCACGATCGTTTTCCTCTGTGATAGTACTTACATTACCTGACTTCTTTTTAATAGCTGCAATATCGTTACACTCATTTTCCTCTGTGACAACACTTACAGTGTCCTTCTTCTCTTTTATGGTTGTTGTATTGTTACATTAGTTTTCCTCTGAGACAGCACTAACATTATGCGGCTTCTCTTTTATGGTTATTGTATCATCAAGTTTGTTTTCCTCTGTGACAGCCTTTAATTACCCGTCTTCTCTTTCATGGTTGTTGCATCGTTACATTTATTTTCCTCTGTGACAGTACTTACATTTTCCGATTTCTTTTTTACGGCTGTTGTATCATCACGATCGTTTTCCTCTGTGATAGTACTTACATTACCTGACTTCTTTTTAGTAGCTGCAGTATCGTTACACTCATTTTTCTCTGTGACAACACTTACAGTGTCCTTCTTCTCTTTTATGTTTGTTATATCGTTACACTCATTTCCTCTGTAACAACACTTACAATATCCATCTTCTCTTTTATTGTTGTTTTATCGTAACACTCAGTTTCCTCCGTGACAGCACTTACAATATCCAACTTCTCTTTTAGGGTTGTTATATCATTACACTCATTTTCCTCTGTTACAACACTTACAATATCCATCTTCTCTTTTATTGTTGTTTTATCGTTACACTCATTTTCCTCCGTGACAGCACTTAAACTATCCAACTTCTCTTTTATGGTTGTTACATCATTACACTCATTTTCCTCCGTGACTGCACTTACACTTTCCAACTTCTTTTAAGGGTTGTTATATCATTACACCCATTTTCCTCCGTGACAGCTCTTACATTATCTTACTTCTCTTTTATGGTTGTTATATCATTACACTCATTTTTCTCTGTGACAGCACTTACACTATCCAACTTCTCTTTTATGGTTGTTATATCATTACACTCATTTTCCTCTGTGACAGCACTTACATCATCCAATTTCTCTTTTATTAGTTGGTATATCATTACACTCATTTTCCTCCGTGACAGCACTTACAATATCCAACTTCTCTTTTATTGTTGTTTTATCGTTATACTCATTTTCCTCCGTGACAGCACTTACAATATCCAACTTCTCTTTTATGGTTGTTACATCATTACACTCATTTTCCTCTGTGACAACACTTACACTATCCAACTTCTCTTTTATGGTTGTTATATTGTTACACTCGTTTTCCTCTGTGACAACACTTGCAATATCCAACTTCTCTTTTATGGTTGTTATATCATAATACTCATTTTCCTTTGTGACAGCACTTACACTATCCAATTTCTCTTTTATGGTTGTTATATCATTACACTCATTTTCCTCTGTAACGACACTTGCAATATCAAACTTCTCTTTTATGGTTGTTATATCATTACACTCATGTTTCTCTGTGACAACACTTGCAATATCAAACTTCTCTTTTATGGTTGTTATATCATTACACTCATTTTCCTCTGTGACGACACTCGCAATATCAAACTTCTCTTTTATTGTAGTTATATCATTACACTCATTTCCTCTGTGACAGCACTTACACTATCCAACTTCTCTTTTATGGTTGTTATATTATTACACTCATTTTCCTCTGTGACAGCACTTACACTATCCAACTTCTCTTTTATGGTTGTTATATCATTACACTCATTTTTCTCTGTGACAACACTTGCGATATCAAACTTCTCTTTTATGATTGTTATATCGTTACACTCATTTTCCTCTGTGACAACACTGACAATATCAAACTTCTCTTTTATGTTTGTTATATCGTTACACTCATTTTCCTTGGTTACATCAATTAAAATATCAAACATTTCTTTTATGGTTCTAATTTCGTTGCATTCATTTTTTTTGTTATAGCAATTATTTCATTTCCAGAAATGTTTCCATTTTCAACCGAAAACTGTTCTATCTGTGTGGCAAAGGTATAAAGGTCGTTGTCATTATCATATGGCTACATCTAGAAAATTATTTACTGATAATAATTCTGTATTTTAAACTAACCATTTATCATGTTGCTATAATATGAACAAATGCACGATAACCACAAATAGTGTTACGGTGACCATAGTAATAATTGATATAATTATTCAGTATTAGTACAATTTTAATTTATGAATCAACTAATTGGTTGACATATACAGGAATAATTATTGAAATTTTGGTATTTATTCATAATATTTATTTCTAGTACAATAAATACTGATGCATTTATCTATAATATTGAGTGATGCATAAAATAACATACCTTTAAAATTCATAATTTTGTGTCACTTTTTAAAATTTTTTTATTGTGTTCATACCATTGCTTATCATCAACACAGTAACAATTAGATGAAATCTGATATACCAGGTTATCAACACCAATTTGCACTTCTTTGGTCAAATACTTGCTTTTAAAATGTTTCATTTACAAATGATATGGACTGGTTTTTACCACACCAGACATTGTCACTATTTCTCACACAGCCATACAATTGTATTGTTTAATACCAGGGTATGGCTGAATATTGTTTGTATTTATTTACTAGTAGACATGTGTCTCCCCAGATGCTAGGTTTTGGCAAAATGGTACAGATGATTATAGTTGTCTCATGTTAAAGCTGTAACCTGTCATAGTCATATACTTTGTTCTGGCTCTGGGGATTTTACCGATTTCTTAGTTAAAAACCAAAATATTGTATGCACAGGTGATATACTCTGGCATGCAAATGAGTTGCATAATTGACAAATATACATAGTATCTTCATTTACAAGATTTTGGCAGGTGAAAATCAGATTGATTTCAGATACAAGGTTTGATCTATAATCAATATCTTCAAAACTAATTAAGATATAAGGCTGAAATTTTGAGACAAAATGTGTTTACAAGATATCATACAAATAATTTGAAAACCCTATTTTCGGAAATTTGGGTAGATACCAGGTTTTGGTTTTTAAAAGACGACATGTTATATGATCAACCCTCTATAATATATGGTGCCTTAAACATGTTATATGATCAACCCTCTATAATATATGGTGCCTTACACATATTATATGATCAACCCTCTATAATATATGTGCCGTACACATGTTATATGATCAACACTCTATAACATTTGTGCCGTATACATGTTATATGATCAACCCTCTATAATATATGTGCTGTACACTTGTGATATGATCAACCCTCTATAATATATGTACTGTACACATGTTATATGATAAACCCTCTATAATATATGGTACCGAACACATGTTCTATAGTCAACCGTCTATAATATATGGTGCCGTACACATGTTATATGATCAACACTCTATAATATATGGTGCTGTACGCACGTCATATGATCAACCCTCTATAATATTTGGTGTCGTACACATGTTATATGGTCAACCCTCTATAATATATGGTGCTATACACATGTTATATGGTCAACTTTCCATTATATATGGTACCGTACACTTGTCATACGCTCAATTTCTATAATATCTGGTTGTGTGTACATATTATAATGTAATATTTTATGCACATGTTAAATAGTCATTTTCCTATAATATATTGTGCTAGGCACATGTTAAATTGTAATTATTCTATAGTAGATGGTGACGTACACATGTTTTATGGTCATCCTTCCATAATATATGGTACCATACACTTGTCATACGGTCAATTTCTATAATATCTTGTTGTGTGTACATATTATAATGTTAACATTTCATGCACATGTGATATAGTCATTTTTCTATATTAATATATTGTGCTATGCACACGTTAAATGGTAATAGTTCTGTAATATATGGTTCCGTACACATGTTTGATAGCTAATCATCCATAATATATGGTTCCGTACACATGTTTTATGGCCAATCTTCCATAATATATGGTTCCGTACACATGTTTTATGGCCAATCATCCATAATATATGGTTCCGTACACATGTTTTATGGCCAATCATCCATAATATATGGTTCCGTACACATGTTTTATGGCCAATCTTCCATAATATATGGTTCCGTATACATGTTTTATGGCCAATCATCCATAATATATGGCTCCGTACACATGTTTTATGGCCAATCATCCATAATATATGGTACCGTACACTTGTCATACGGTCAATTTCTATAATATCTTGTGTGTAAATATTATAATGTCAACATTTCATGCACATGTGATATAGTCATTTTTCTATATTAATATATTGTGCTATGCACATGTTAAATGGTAATTGTTCTGTAATTATATGGTTCCGTACACATGTTTTACGGCCAATCATCCATAATATATGGTGCCCTACACATGTTTTATGGCCTATCATCAATAATATATGGTTCCGTTCACATGCTTTATGGCCAATAATCAATAATATATGGTGCCGTACAAATGTTTTATGGCCAATCATCCATAATATATGGTGCCGTACACATGTTTTATGGCCAACCATCCATAATATATGGTTCCGTACACGTTTTATGGCCAATCATCCATAATATATGATGCCGTACACATGTTTTATGGCCAACCATCCATAATATATGGTTCCGTACACATGTTATATGGCCAATCATCCATAATATATGGTGCCTTACACATGTTTTATGGCCAACCATCCATAATATATGGTTCCGTACACATGTTATATGGCCAATCATCCATAATATATTGTTCCGTACACATGTTTTATGGCCAATCATCCATAATATAAGTTGCCGTACACATGTTTTATGGTCAACCATCCATACTATATGGTGCTGTACACATGTTTTATGGCCAACCATCCATAATATATGTCTCCGTACACATGTTTTATGGCCAATCATCCATAATATATGGTTCCGTACACATGTCTTATGGCCAACCATCAATAATATATGGTGCCGTACACATGATTTATGGCCAATCACCCATAATATATAGTTCCCTAACACATGTTTTATGGCCAATCATCCATAATATATGGTTCCGTACACATGTTTTATGGCCAATCATCCATAATATATGGTTCCGTACACATGTTTTATGGCCAATCATCCATAATATATGGTTCCGTACACATGTTTTATGGCCAATCATCCATAATATATGGTACCGTACACTTGTCATACGGTCAATTTCTATAATATCTTGTTGTGTGTACATATTATAATGTCAACATTTCATGCACATGTGATATAGCCATTTTTCTATATTAATATATTGTGCTATGCACATGTTAAATTGTAATTGTTCTGTAATTTATGGTTCCGTACATATGTTTTATGGCCAATCATCCATAATATATGGTGCCGTAAACATGTCTTATGACCAATCATCCATAATATATGGTTCCGTACACGTTTTATTGCCAATCATCCATAATATATGGTTCCGTACACATGTTTTATGGTCAATCTTCCATAATATATGATGCCGTACACATGTTTTATGGCCAATCATCCATAATATATGGTTCCGTACACATGTTTTATGGCCAATCATCCATAATATATGGTGCCGTACACATGTTTTATGGCCAACCTTCCATAGTATATGGTGCCGTACACATGTTTGATGGCCAGCCTTCCATAATATAAGGTTCCGTACACATGTTTTATGGCCAATCATCCATAAAATATGGTACCGTACACATGTTTTATGGCCAATCATCCATTATATATGGTTCCGTACACATGTTTTATGGCCAATCTTCCATAATATATGGTTCCGTACACATGATTTATGGCCAATCATCCATAATATATGGTTCCTTACACATGTTTTATGGCCAATCATCCATAATATATGGTTCCGTACACATGTTTTATGGCCAATTTTCCATAATATATGATGCCGTACACATGTTTTATGGCCAATCAATCATAATATATGGTTCCGTACACATGTTTTATGGCCAATCTTCCATAATATATGTTGCCGTACACATGTTTTATGGCCAATCATCCATAATATATGGTGCCTTACACATGTTTTATGGCCTATCATCCGTAATATATGGTGCCGTACATATGTTTTATGGCCAATCATACGTAATATAAGTTGCCGTACACATGTTTTATGGCACATATACATAACATATTATACATAAATAACCATAAGAGGTACCCAGGGGCAAAATTATTTTACCAGTAAGTGGTTCTGCAAGGTACGGCTTTTGTCAAGGCTCTGCAGACATACAAACCACGGGTGCATAATCTATCCATGGTATTATTAAGAGTAAAACAACAGCAGTAACGTTTACATGTTGAACACTTGCTTGTGATTAGTTAACATTTCAGGAGATTTTGCGACTATTTCTCACGCATGAAATATAAACACTTTCTTTTTTATTGGTGAATTATTTTTTAAAACAACTTCTTTCCATGTTTCAGATCCTGGTATCACCATTTGTGGTTCTGACATTTTGTTTAGCAGTGTACTATGGGGTGTCAACTATCATGGAGGTGTAATTGATTTCAATCGGACCAGCAGCGGCAATGAGATCAAACCATTTTCATGTAATGCATCAATTTCGTCACTTCCCTTATGGTCAACACCAATCTCATTTTCATTAATAAGTGATATACAAGGTTCAAATGTGACTTTGTGTTTGGAACCATTATCTGATGATATTTGTGTCAAACATCGTAACGATAAAATGACGAGCAAATCCAACCAAGCCGAATTAGTTATTACAGGTGACGCAAATACCGACATGTCATTCACAATGATTTTTAACAAGTTTCAACGGGATCTACATGGTGTATGTGGCAGTTCATATTTCAAGTGCACGAATGGACGATGTATTGACAAATCTTTGGCTTGTGTTCCGCCATACAATTTTTGTGGTGATGACACACCGCCTTGCTATACCCCAACCCGTTCTACTACGATAAAACACAATAATCAGGTAACTGAAAACACAACAACCAACACTGATTCTGATAAAGGGCCAGATATTGTAGTAATTATAGGTATACTTGCCGTAATAATCGTTCCCATCGGCATAATAGTGTTCTTCTGTTATCGAAGAACATTTTCTAACAATAGATCAAGGTATAACACCCCAGATAACGATATTCCTGAAAGAGCGCGTGCAGCCATCAACATGGTGTCATTAGAGCCGCGTGCAGAGACAGAGGCGGAAGTACCTGCACCATCCGCGCCAATTGCGCCGACTGATCTCGTTGATGAACCACTTGACGAAACCGAAAATAACGGTAGTGATCTCCCTCCAAGTTATGATGAAGTGCTCTGGAACGCGGACTTGTACACAAGAAACAAATAATTTATTCAACGCGTCCATATATGACGATAGATGTCTAGCCAAATGCAATATTTATCTTAATTGATACTACAGTGTAATATATAGGTACTGAAATTAGAAATCCCTTGCGTATTAAGACTGATTTGTTAAAGGTATATATGATGTCGTTAAACACATGTTTATTATATGTATTTTGGAAAGTTTGTAGCACGAGTTTAATTATAAATTGGGATTGTTTGAATATTTAGCGTCAGTTAATGCAATCGAGGGCTAACGATCAGATAATCTTATCTTTACTTATGGGAGGTTACTCTGCACACCCATCTCTGCAAATTACTGATAATTTTCCGTCTTATAAAATGGTACCAGTATGTATAAAATGAAATAAGGCACTGGTTAAAAAGAAATGTGTCAATTTTAGTTTAAACATATTATATTCATAAGTTAGGCACAACATATTCCACAACATACATAATAAAATGACTGGAAAAAAAAGAAAACAATTATTATATAGTTTCTCTCCACAGTGGATAATAAATTGATTCGTGTAAAGTGGTGAAGATTCATTTGGTTTGTGTATTAATTTTGACATATCAACTAAACACAGTTATATAAGAAAAATACAATTTTACATTGATAGTCGGATATCATGTTTAGTTTTCAAAGGAAAAAAACCCTTATAATTAATCATTAAATTCAGAATTAACAAAAATAGATAAATAGAAGGAAAATGCGGACGAGTTCAGGATTAGACAAGCAATATTAAAATTAACATAACATAAATTATTATTCATATGTCATTATTTACAGGTCTACAGCGGTGTTGGATAATATTTTAATAATGTCATTAAAACGCTTGTTCGGGAGTATACTATATATGAACAGCAATATCCATTTTGACCAAATCGAATACAGTTAAGAGTATTCTCGTCCTGTTCAGTAGATTGTTCCGTTTTATCACGATACAAAAGAAACAGCACTGAATTGCACCTTTCCATTGTATTTTCTACCTGTCACATGATATTCCATGATAAATGTTTATCAATGGTAATTCCTAACAGTTTTCATTTTCGGATTATTGTAATGGAATGTCATTCGCTGATATAATTGGCGGATCTTGCAATAGTGTAGTTAAGCTCATTTTGAAGAAATGAACATACCTTGTTTTATGTTGTAATATTTAGAGCCATATTGTTATGTTTAACATTGTTTCAATGTCTTTACTTGCTGTATTCAATGTCGATTCATCAGCAAATATCGAGATTACAAAATTGCATGTGTGAGGACACAGTTAACAATAAATATGAGAGGTCCCAACAAGAACCCTGAGTCACACCTATTAAAATATTTGTTTAAATATTCTTGAATCTCTAACTTTTTGTGTACTTTCACAATCTATTATTTAGCATAATAAATATGGGTGACGGTGTAAGTTTGAATAGGGCAGTGTTGAAATCGATTCTGTATCCGGAAATCAAATATATTACGGAGAGGTTTTGTGATAAAAATGGACAGAGAATGGCATTTTGATTTGGGCTATCAATATCAATTATTAATTTAAAAATATTAAAATATTTTCCAATGTATTTAGGCATGTCCAAGTTTTTAAGGTCACAAGAATACGTTTTTAGTTAAGATCGAATAAATGACGCTGTGACTAGAGAGCAACCACAGATAATGCAATATCAGATTATTCAAGTGGCGTAATATGGACATAATATAATCAAATTAGGCCAGTTCAGGAAGTTGGTAAGGATATTATGGTTACATAGCTTATGTCTAAGTCTAATAATGAAAGTTACATGTACCAGAGCACCAACAATGTATTTCTTATTTTAATTATAGGATCATAATACAGTTGCTACAGCAATGCCTCTATCTGAAATATATCTGACAGACTTGCGGATATCATGGTACATGTAACTTACTTTGAATCTTTGACTCGTTTGACCTAAATATTTGAAGAAGCTTCATATACATCGCAATTATATATATATATGTATATATATATATATATACACATATATAAACATAAATGCTTTTAATTTATAATTTGAATCATACATATCAGGTTTATTTAATCAGATGCTACTTTACCTGTATATTCCATTATAAATGTTTATTTATTGTAATTCCTAAGAGTTTTGATTTCGGATTATTGTAATGGAATGTCATTCACTGATATGATCGGTGTATCTCGCAATAGTTAAGTTAAGCTCGTTTTGAAGAAATGAACATACATTTATTTATTTTTTGTAATATTTACAGCCATGTTGTTATTTTTAACATTGTTTCAAAGTCATTAATATCTGAATTGGCATTGAAATGGTTTGATATACCTTCAATGGCTTTACTTGCGTTGTTCAATGTTGATTCATAAGCAAATATACTTAGTATAAAATGATACTTTACTCTCTTTAAAGTTCAATAACTTTTTTGTTTATTTCTACACGTTCAACTTAGATGTTAGACCCAATACGCTATTTTGAAACTATGTCATTCTATTTTTAGATGGAACCTTCGGAATTAGGGGTGTTTGCAGTATGATAGCAGATTTATATAAATTATAACATGATATAGATATCAATATTAAGTGTGTTATACTACTCTCCGTTCCGATAGCGTAAATGGTAACGGGTTTGACCGTCAAACCAAATGTCGCGAGTTCGAACCGTATCTACCCTGAACTTCTTTTTCAATTTAATTTGCTCTGACATTACCAGAGTACTTTTTTTAATTGATTTATATATATATTGTGTAAATTGTATACTTTTTTATTTATTTATTTTTGTCATAACATGTTCTTTTTATCAATATTTTTTTATCTTTTAATAGTAGTATGCCAATACAAATATCTTTATAAACCATTTAACCAGCAGTGTCGGTAGCTCCTCTGCCCTCTGATGCCGTGTCGGTGGCTTTGTCGTCGGTGCTACTGATGAAAGGATATTTTGGTATTAAATATATGTCTCTACATTTCTATCCAAAGAAGGGGAAGTGTTTGCACATTATGCATTTTTTACCATCCAGCGTTTGTTCATGCTGTTTAACTTTTTTCAAGATCCATCGGTAAAGAAACCTTAACTTCAAATTAGCAGATGTGAAGAGGTTGATTCATGAAGGCGCCCAATCTATCACTCCAGAATCATGGGCAGTATGCTGTGAGCGAGTCAACAAGAATGAGGCAGCGTTCAAGGTGAATGATATCTCAAAAGAAGCCGATGACGAGTGTGTTGTCATCACCCTTGACCCTGACACTGACGTCAGCACCGACGACGAAGTCATCGACACCGCAGCTGAGGGTAGATAAACTACCAACACTGCTGATGTAATCTTACAAGTTTAGTTTATAAAAATTAATCAAAATTCCCCCACTATAACACAAACACACTCAAGAGGGCGCAGCATATAGGCATTGAGAAATAAGTTTCTCATAGGAAATGAAAGAAAGATCTCGTAAATGATAAAATATGTAATACTGATTTTTGATGATATTCCCAACACGGTCATCAAAAAAAAAAGAGTGTTTGTCAGTTGTTTCTCAAAGTTACAAAGTTTTACCACAACGGATTTCTTAACCATTAAAATAAACAGTAGCAATATTTTTCATGCAAACCTTTACTTTTGTTTTTGGATGAAATATATTAACGTTTTGTTTTCAGTGTATTGATACACATGTCATTCAAATTACACCAGGTAAAAGCAAATATCTCACAGATTTCATTTGTTCAGTGAGTTTTCTGGTATCAAAAATAAAAGACCAGTTTCTTTATATATCGTCTTTTTTTATAAAATATTTTCCAGGAAAAAACATAGGTTAAAAGTTGCATATGTGTTATTAGTAATATTATATTCTGATCGGAACAGAAAACCCGCCACCTGACATTTCATGATACCATTGCAAAAAGGAAGTGCTTCCGTGGGGTAGTCGCATAATGGCGGTTATAAATAATCCTCAATTCTTCTTCTTTAAAAATGCATTTTCCTTATTATAATGCTCATTTTTTTATTTGAATAGCATTATTGATGTATTTTGAACATTTTGATAGCATTGTCATGTTTGAATTGTGAATTTAGAAAAAAAAAATGATGCTTGGAAATTGGGGTATGAATTCATGATTTCGGAAGTCAACTTTCACTTTGTCACCAGTGTACACACTGAGCAGAAAAAAATCTCTTATATGACACATGACCCCTACTTTTCTCATCATATTTTGATAGTGCAGAGGTTGACAAACAGTAAAATGTAGGTTTCACTTCTTTCATTTGGGACTCTCTATGAATGACAAGCCTTCAAACTTTTATTATTTACTATAGGATAAAGAACAAAAATCAATGGTGGGGTTACACCTATACGTGTAGTTGCCTTTCTTACTGATAGCTTCTTTGTGCGGTATAAGTGGGATTGAACATTGTTCTCTATATTTATGTGTACTAGTTAATGGCCTTCATAATTGTTTGACGTCTGAGAAAAGCTCCTGTATTCTCAAACCGATTTGAGGGAGTAACAATTTCATCCTAGGTATTGTGTTGTCTCGCACATTCAGCGATATTCCCTATTTATGTGAAAAGTTCTTAATTACTGGATTCACGGAAAAAATAAATATTATGTACAGGTTAGTAATTATATTGAATTTTATAACTAGCTTAGATGTTGATCTACTATCTCGTTCTTGGAACGATTTCATTGGCTGAGATCTACTGACGCTCATGTATTTCTATGTAAAATATTTCTGTATTAAGACCTTAGCAATTTTATTGGTTGATAATGTATGACATAATAACATTGATAACATTTCAAGATATATAAAAAGACACATTGGAAAACAGTGTAAAAGGTTCAAGCCTAGTGTCCATCCTCATTTCATTTATGCATACCTTTAATAAATATTGGTTACATACTCTGAACTATAAAGTATATACCGTAGTAATAGCTGTTAAATGACTCCGTTTTATGTTATGTTGTATCATTTATAATGATGTATTTTATACAAATTTTAATAAAATATAGTTTCTGTTCTGTTCTAGTCTGTTCCATTTATTTCTACATTATGATGGTTATTTTGTGATGTTCCTTCTTTTGACTGGAATGACGCAATAGCCTCTGCTTGGCGCATGCCCACAACGATGCTGTATCTCGGAGGACACCTATCAGAGTCCATCAAAATGTCTCCCTCATCTTCTCCGGAAGACTGCGTCATACCTACCACAACACTGTATCTCGGCGGTGGATCAACATTTCTGAAATCAAATTCCTCGTTGTGAGGGGCATGCTCCAAACTGTGCATTCGAACAATATAAACACTGCGTGATGAGTTTGTGGTTGAATCATTTTCGTGTCTGTCTTGGATGGAACTACCAAAACACTGTTTCATTACCCGGAATCGCTCGTCACAGTTTACAGCACATTTGCCTGCTACTACCTTACTCATAAGGAAAACGCCAATGACAATAAATGAAACAACGATTATAACACTGGTGACTGCTATAGGTGTAGTTCGTCCGTCTACTGCATCAGTATCGGTATCCTGCTCTCCAATGTCTGGACACAGCTCTGTGTCGTCATTACAGAGGTTGTAAGGCGGAACACATGACACTGACTTGTCTATACATCTTCCATTGTTACATTTGAATTCTGTATCTAAACAATCTTCTGTATGGAATGCACTAAATATCAATTTATAATTCGGTAGAGTTGATCCATGAACTTTAAATACTAAAGTTGATATCGACGAATGACTAATTAACTCCTTGGTTGACCAGGCAAAACAATTTTTATTAAACATTAAGCAAACTTCTACGCTTACATCGTTAATATCTCCCAACCGCTGTACGGCTATTGTATATTTAACATCAGTATGCGATATATTGGTTTCACAGCTATACGGCGGTGAAATTAGGGATTTAGAAAAGTCGGTAATAACAGTGGCTGTGTGGGAATTGTCAAGTAAAATGGTTCTGTTACAAATAGCACTTGGTGGATCTGAAATATAAAAAAGGGAAACAGGTGAATATGATTGAATTAAAGTGGTGTGTTTGTTTAACAGTTTGTTTTACTTATTAAATTCTATGACACTATGATAAACACGGGCACGCACTGAACTTAATGCAGATAGAGGTACATGTATATGAATTTTTATGATTTGTTTCCCTTATTTTATACTGAATGATGAAGCTTCTATATATCTTAACTTATATAATACAATATTAGATATATGTAATTATACCGAAAGTTCGTATAAAACAGTAAAATATGGCACAAGTCGTTTAATCATAAGATTTATAGGTAAAAACTCATTAATCACTTATACAACATCAACTTATACTAAAATATCACTTTAGCATACGCACGTACGCACGCACATACGCATACACCCACACACTAAGAAAATATTACAAAAAAGTAAGTGGATCTTATTTACAATTAATTCGCTTTTGTAAGATTGATATGGGACAAATCCAAGTAAACATTAATTTGTACATGTACAGTCAAACCTGTGTAAGCCGTCACCTCTATTAGGCAGCCACTTGTCTTAAGCAGTCACATTTGTTATATTCCATTTCTATGCTTTGAGAGCAAATAGATCTGTATTAAGCACAACCTATGATAAAAGGCAATATTTGCTCCTTCCCTTGACTGACTGCTTAAGATAAATTTGACCGTATTTTTTTGGGGTGGGGGGGAGGAACACATGTCATCCGTAAAACAAATAGATTTAACATAAATTACACGTGGTTATATATTTATATATATATATATATATATATATATATATATATATATACACTTTTATATCTATGTTTGTGAGTAAAGACTGGTTTGATGCATAAACGTGAATAGTCAGTCTATCCTGGCGGAGATCAGGCGGGGATCAATAAAGTCAGTATATCCTGGCGGGGATCAATAAAGTCAGTATATCCTGGCGGGGATCAATAAAGTCAGTATATCTTGGCGGGGATCAATAAAGTCAATATATCCTGGCGGGGATCAACAAAGTCAATATGTCCTTGCAGGGATCAGGCGGGGATCAATAAAGTCAATATATCCTGGCGGGGTCCGGCGGGAATCAATAAAGTCAATATATCCTGGCGGGGATCAACAATGTCAATATACCCTGGCGGGGTCCGGCGGGGATCAATAAAGTCAATATATCCTGGCGGGGATCAGACAAGTCATCAAAGGATGTGGGATCGACCGACTTTCATCAGCGAACAAGCGATGAGCTGTATGCTGGTGAAGTGTTTTATTTCTCACAGAGAACTAAGAAGAAAGAAACATTTACACCCATTGCACAAAGAACAAACGGCAAATTGCAAACTTAGAGTAATGGCGGTGATACCCTTCCATAGAGCTGAATCGTCCAGTTATAAATAGACAAATTAAAGTTTGTGATGTAAAACTATAATAAATTAAGTAACAACAGAGATTGTCGATACATCAACATGTCAACTCGTTATAAAACACTTGACAACATACGTTATCAATTGTAAACTAATAGTTATAAAGCGTAAACTGTAGACATGCTGTAATTTTCTATTAATTGTGTAAAATGATTTTTTATTTTTTGTCCCATCCATTACAAATATTGTGTTGTTTTTTTCTATTAATTGTGTAATACTACACTTTTGTCTTACTAGTAAGAATAATTAGGTTACAGCCAATAAATTCAAAACAATTAATTTGAGTCACACACTTGTCAAGTGCCACTGCAGCGGTAGACATATATGTTTCACTGTCACTGAGTAAAAACTAAATTCTCAAATATATGTATCCTTTCGAATATGAAATGTTTTATGCAGGCATGTATTATTTTGTTCGATACTGAACAAGTATGACGCAAACCCATAGAACTAGATGGAACAAATCCATAGAACCAATATGGAACAAATACATAAAACCAGTATGGAACAAATCCACGGAACCAGTATGAAAAAAAATACATAGAACCAGTATGGAACAAATTCATAGAACCAGTATGAAGCAAATCCATAGAACCAGTATGGAGTTAATCCATAGAACCAGTATGAAGTAAATCCATAGAACCAGTATAAAGTAAATCCATAGAACCAGTATGAATGAAATCCATAGAACCAGTATGAAGTAAATCCGTAGAACCAGTATGAAGTAAATACATAAAACCAGTATGTAGCAAATCCATAGAACCAGTCTGAAATAAATCCATAGAATCAGTATGAAGCAAGTTAAAAGAAACAGTAGGGAACAACTATTTAGAACCAGTATGAAGTAAATACATAGAACCAGTATGAAGCAAATCCATAGAACCAGTATGAAGTAAATCCATAGAACCAGTATGGAACAAATACATATAACCAGTATAAAGTATATACATATAACCAGTGTGAAGTAAATACATAGAACCAGTACGAAGCAAATACATAGATCCAGTACGAAACAAATACACAGAACCAGTATGAAGTTAATACAGACGTACCGCACGTGGTCTATTTCTACATTTTCAACACAGACATAAACAGCTTACATGTAAGAATTGCGCGTGTACGAATATCCAAGAACAGTTGTACTAATACGAAGGCTGCCCACAAATCCCCTACATACGTCAGAAAACTTGCCCGGAATGTCGTCCACATTATATGTCACTATACTATTAGGATAATCACGTTTACAATGTGAAAGTATTGTTACAGTATATACACGTCAAAGGCAATTGTGGACACGCCTCATTAACTCCCAACCGCAGCAGTCATGCGTCCAAACATAGGTTTATACACGTACGTTTGAAAACGTGCGTGTTCATGTCCTTGCGTGCGTGCGTGCGACCGTTCTTGTTGCCCACATACGCTTGTCCGAGAATTTGCCTGTCTTTCTATGTGTACAGATGTGTGCATAAACGTGCATTACGCGGGCGTGGTGGCAGATGTACATGTGAGTAGGGCCAGGTGCACGCGCCCATGAAATAGTCTCGTTAATTGTGATTTTTTCCCCGGTTATTTTATTTTGGATATTGCTTAGAATTTAACAAAACATGTATGATAACTAGGATGCACACAGTGTGATTTCTATACAAATAATTGGTCGACAAGCTACTGGGTTGTGGAGATTCGAGTTAGTCATTCGTCGGTAACAATATCCGACATTTATGTAACTGAGTTGCAAACTGACAAATGGAAAGTAAATGCGATCCAGTAGTAAGCGTACGTCGGCGAAAAAAGTATAAAACATTTTTTTTCAAAAAAAAATAACAGATTTCAATGTATCATATCCTACGTCAAATTTTCATGATATAATTTAATAAAGAAATTAATATAAGATAATAACAATATTATATTATTATTATTATTAGTAGTAGTAGTAGTAGTAGTAGTAGAAGTAGTAGTAGTAGTAGTAGTAGTAGTGTCATTTTTATTTTCATTGTTATTATGTTTTAATCATTTTGATTATTATTATTCTTATCATTATTTTAGCATTATTACTATTATCATTATTACTATTATCATTATTACTATTATCATTATCACAATAATTACTCTGATAACAATAAAGATCTTTTTTTTATAAACAACCACATTATAACTGACTGAAATGACAAGTCAACTATATATATACTAATTTAAATGCCTTATTTAATGTATCGGTGTGTAAAAAAGCGGTATCTGTGTCTCGTTTTGCCGTTTAAACACAATGTTATAATATAAAAGTAATAGTTACAGCAGTCATGCATAAAAACGGTGTTCAAATAAAACAATTGTTTTACTACACGCTCAAGAGTAACGGGAGAGACTCCGCTATAGATTTGGGGTTTAAAAGAAATCAGTTGGTCCAGTAAACAAAGATTTGAAAGACCTTTAAAAAAAGAACAAAAAGTGATTGTAATGAATATATGTTGTCTTGTGGTAGGTATTTAAACATTCACAATAGTTTTATGATTTTGTGAAAGATTTAAATACATGGTATTGTTTAAGCTCATTATATGTTTATGTTTTACTGCAAGAATTACTGCAAAGTGTTCTTCATGATTTTGATGTGCAGGCATTTCTTACTTTTACTGCGTGAGGAAATAACATTTAATCATAAAGGTGTGATCTTGGACTAAAACGTATATCTCAAACAAGTGTATGGATACACACACTGAATATAATAAATATAAAAACGAACACTTAGTTCGGGAACATAAAGGCAGTGATCGAATTAAATTATCTTGAAAATGGATGATGCATCATGTGACCCCTGCAAGGCTAGGTCAAGGTCAGTACAAGCCTCGTATTGGTGTCCATTCTGCCATGAAGCGTTTTGCAAAGTATGTTGCCAGTTTCACCAAACAATGAAACTAACACGCACCCACAAAATACAACATTTAACGGAAGTTGGCGCAAAAGAAAAAGTTCGTAATCAGACTAACCGGAACCAGTTTGAGGAGCTGACGGCGTTAACTTTCAACGAGAAGACACAGTTGCGGGAAATTGACAATGTTTTACTAAACATGGATAGTCTCGGTGACACTGCTCTAACTCTTAAAAAAATGAATTTTGACATGAAGATGAAGAACGAAACGAGGAAGAATGAGACGATGCGAAAGGTCATAGTTTTTAAAAATCGTCTGAAACAGCTAGCAGACGATTTTGAAAAACATATTTCCAGTGAACTCGACTATTTACAGCGTGCAGAAACTTTACAAATTGAATCTAGGATTGAAGAATGTGAGAATATCTTTACCGCTATAGAAATGTCAAAGGATGTAACTCAGTCCGTGAAAACAGAATATATAACGTCTCAGACCATCCACAAGGTGAACGCGGCGCGACAAAGATGCAACGAGTACAAATACTCTCTACAACGGATCCACAGTAAAATGCAGTTGGTACAATACAATCTTGCAATTGATCGCAACGTTTCAGACGCCATTAATTCAAACCCTGGAATCATAGGCAAGATTGAAGTATCACGTGACTCGGAAGAGACCACTGACGACGAAAACATCGTGAAACAACAAGGCACGACACTCGCTAGGCGCAACAGCAGACGTGGAAGTAACATTTCGTTTAACAGTTTGAGAATAGCAGAAAATAAGTATCAAAATTCAAAACATGCACAAAAGCTTCACGAGATTTACTTACAACGGAATGACGACCAAGACGAGAACATGATAACGGCCATATGTGCGTTCGATACAAACAACTTCATAACGTTGGATCGTAACAATAACAAACTGACTCTCGTTCGCGCAGACGGCACTGTGTTGACACAGTACGTTTTGACAAACCAAATATGGGACATGGCACTGCTAGATCAGGAGACCGTCGGAGTTACAGTTCCTGACAACGACAAGATTGTGCTAGTTAAAATACGCGATGGCAACATGTGCGCCGAGCGGCTCATTAAAACTAGCAACATATGTCACGGCATTACTTCTATTGACGGGTTTATTGTCGTCACTGTGAAGGGTGGCTACGTCAAAGTTGTGACAAAAGCAGGTGAGGAGGTTGCTTCGATACGCCATAACAACCACGGTGAGATTTTATTCAAAGATCCGCAACACATTGCAACGAACCGCGACCAGACGGAAATCTATGTCACTGACGATGTGCTGCATACGGTTACTGGTTTGTGTCTTACCGGAGTAAAAATCGACTCACAGCCGAAATTTGTATTCTGTGACAACGAACTACGTAACCCGACGGGACTATGTTTAGACAGGCGTGGAAATATTTACGTCTGTGGTTTTTCGTCACACAACATCGTCCAGCTTTCGAATAACGGTCAACTGATCCAGGTGTTGCTTACGGGAGTAATTAACCCTCAAACCATTGCCTTGACAACGATGGAAGACAGATTATTTGTATCAAGTCTCTTCAGTGGGAATCGTTCCAAACACATGCAGAATGTCATTGAAGTGTTCCAGCTTTTTTAAATAAAAACCGAAACATTCCAAAATTTGGAAATATATTCAAGATATTATAAACATTGTACTTTGTATAACTTTAGGTTACTGTATTGTTCATTTATTTACACTACATTGTCATTGGATTAAATAAACAATAAAATAAGTAACAGAACGTACATGTATTATTTAAGGACGATCGCTTTAGTTTTTCATGCGCACCAACTCCGCGCACAAAAAAATATATTATATAGCTATATCGTGTGGCTTAAACATTTATCTATCAAACATTACCTAATGGTTTTAAAATTCATTTTGTATCGAAGAAGTACCAACCGTCGTTACATTGAAAATATCGAGAAATTTCTGCAATGTAGATTATCCAGTGAGGTCCACAAATGTCACGAGTCCACAGTGTAATTTTGTTTAATTGACGTTTGATCGAAAAATAAATAGATTGATGTTTACCCAATCAGATTATTTCTTTTAGCAAGGCGATGCTGCGGACTAATGACATAATGAAAATGGCCAAACTATTGTTAGAAATAAAAATCTGGGATTTTGACATTGTTTTTCTCGCCAGCATTTTATAAACGTGAAGGACATTTTGGGTTGTGGCATTTGTTATAGTTGTTACATGGACGAGTGGCTGTTTATCATGACACGTTTGTAGTGAATAGTAATGGAAATTTCTCTTTTGTTATGGTGTCAAGAATGACCTGATGTATTCGTATGGTTGTTATTGTAGTCGTTAGAACGGGACGGGATAAAGTATGCAATCACAATACAAAGAAAGACATATTTTATAATAAAAAGTTCATAAAACAACGTTATTTATATAATTGCCTTATAGCAAGAACTTATATAAGTTATTGCTTATTATAGTTGTTAGTAAAAGTAAAAATATTTGCTCGTGTGTCATCATGATCTATTACAAAATATTAAATATGTTTTTGTCATGTTTAGTGCGGGATGGAATCGACCCCACTTGACCTATGACGAGGATAATAACTACCTACATGGAGCTATAATCATTATTTAATATATTATCATAACACTATTTGACAATAAACTTTTCAAATAGTCCCACCACAACATACACACAAATAAACAATGTAAAAGCAATTAATGAGTTTCATTTCGAGCAGTTATTTAATATGAGTGTCTTTACTGGTAAAAGAGTCTATAAAACTAATGATGATCATTCAAACTAGATGACATGAATGCGTAATACTATTACCGTGATATATACATAGGCCACAGACATACATTATACACAATTACGTACCAGCGTACCGCACATTGCTATCTATGGTATATCAAAACGTGGCGATAGTGTCCTCCCTCCCTCTCTCTATATATATACACTGTATATGATAGGGAGAATCATACGTCTAACAAAACACCTTCCAGGAGCATGGGATCCGCGAAGGATACATAGAAATAGTGAATACAGTAGAGAGAATTACCTTTTTACAGTGCTAAAACTCAAAACGAGATATCCTTAGCTAGCTTTCGACTTTACGCCTTCATCAGAGGACAAAAATAAAATAAAACAAAGACAAAGCAACAACACAAGAATATAAACAATTTTCTATATTATATAAAATACTGCGGACAAACTGAGAAACCTACTGAAAAATATTACAAACTAAAACTTGTAACTATATACACTACAAACGCGCACGACCACGCGCCCATAACCGATATGACGGTAGTATCACATAAATTTGTTGTTTTTAGAAACGTAGAAGCATATATTAGCAACAAGTAGTTAAAATTATTGTGACCTACAAAACACAGAGGTAGCGTTTACAGAAATGAGTCTTGTTACAGAATCGTAGAGCGGTTAAAAATAGAATCGCAGACAATTGCGTGAAGATGGTTTTGTACTCCGACATTTATTATAAACTGAATATTAGATATAAACTGTATCAGTGGAATAAACCGTGTGATTGCTATATATAGCATCATATTGAACAAAACATATTAAGATGAATATAACTGTGTGAGTAAGATTTAAACTATTGTATATATGTATTGGTAGAGGCACTGGCGAGGTATATTATTTGTGTATAGCAACACGTGCATCGTCCCCTTTGTTGAGGCCAAAAGTATGAATAGTATTTAATCTGCCGATCCAGTACGATTCTCGTATTTTGCGCTTCTCGTCTGACCAATTAGGGTTATGATCTATGCAGATAATGGATATCTCCGAGAAAACATGTCTCGTGGAGCATAGGTGATCAGCCACTGGCGATCTGGTGAACTTACGGGTAAGTACATCGGATCGGTGCGTGTTAACTCTCAGATTAAGAATCTACTCGATGACTTGCAAACAATGTGAAAAACAGTATGTCGGTGAAACGAAAACTCCTCTTAAAAGTGTCTATAATAAAATAATATATACTTTATTTTTAATTGCTGAGAATTCATGCGCTAGTTGCACATCCAGGAATTGATGCAGAATTGTTATTAGAATGAATGAATGAATGGTGTTTTACGGCACGTCGACACATAAATAGGTCATTTTGTGCGCGCAAAGATTAATGAATGTGATGACAAAAATAATTATATTAAATAAATATGGTTAAAATTTATTAAAACTATTTACAAATAAATAAATGAAATTATTTACAAATAAATAAATAAATGAAAACATCAATTAAATACAGGGAAATTAACGATATACTAAATCATTTAACCCGTCAACGGGTTTGTTATTAGAAGTTTGCCGCACAGATAGAGTGTGTGAGTCGTTCGTGTGTCAGTCAGTCTGCCAAACAGAGATAGTAAGTAGTGGGGTTTTCCGTCCCTTTACCAATCATCCCCGACCATATGTATAAATCTTTATGTTGATCACAATGTATATCGTCGAAAAGGTTTAATCCAAGGATTCCAGGTATCCAGAAATACTAGTTGATACATATAATCCTACTGTTTAGACATGTAAACAAAAGTAAAACGAGTGTTTCAAATAAAAAAATTTAGTAGCAAACTGGGTACAGGTCACGTAATCGGCCTGCTGCCACAACGACATTGCTTGTTTCTGCACGTGCCACATGCGACATATTTAGAATCAGTCGTATTCGGAGCCAATGGCAATACTAAGTTCCCCTGGGCTGACGAATGTGCTGTGATACCAGTGGTTCACATTTAACACGACTGAAACATAAACAAATAAACAAATATAAACAAATAAACAAATAAACAAACATAAACAAACATTACAGGTATTAATCTACACTAACCTACATAATCCAGTAGAAAAGTGTCTTTCTTTGAAAATTTAGTGTTCATTTTTTTTTTATCTAAGAAGATTGATCTGTACTCGAACACACTTATTTCCGCATGTAACCGATATAAGCCCCACTTGAATCAGCGATGAGAGACGAACGACAATGAGGCGCAATGTCGTATACCAATCGTCACGGAGGCCGGGTGGAAATAAATAATATTTTTTGAAGTTAATTTGGTATTTGTGTTTCGTCTTTCAATTTTAAACTGACCAGAAATGAACCTTTCCTGCCTTCAATGTTGAATAGTTACACAATTTTTTGATAGCGAATCTAACTAACTTCTAAATACCAAGTTTACAACTAATCATGTAATCAATGAACAATAAACCATACGAGTCTTTACCCAATTGTTTTAATTTTACATCGTTGTGAAACAAGTTTTTACAACTAAGACAAATCACGTTCCAAGTATTCTTAGTAGGACTAGTACTAAACATATGTTAAAGTGTCTTACTCAAGGACACCACACATAGCCGTGACGGAGGAGCGAACCCACTACCCAAAAGGGCACTACACATATTCGTAGCAGAGGATCGTACCCATGACCACCAAGGACACTACACATAGCCGTGACAGAGGAGCGAACCCACTACCCCAAAAGGGCACTACACAAATTCGTAGCAGAGGATCGTACCCATGACCACCAAAGACACCACACATAGCCGTGACGGAGGAGCGAACCCACTACCCCAAAAGGGCACTACACAAATTCGTAGCAGAGGATCGTACCCATGACCACCAAGGACACTACACATAGCCGTGACGGAGGAGCGAACCCACTACCCCAAAAGGGCACTACACAAATCCGTAGCAGAGGATCGAACCCACGACCACCAAGGACACTACACATAGCCGTGACGGAGGATCGAACCCACGACCCAAAAAGGGCACTACACAAATCCGTAGCAGAGGATCGAACCCACGACCACCAAGGACACTACACATAGCCGTGACGGAGGATCGAACCCACTACCCCAAAAGGGCACTACACAAATTCGTAGCAGAGGATCGTACCCATGACCACCAAGGACACTACACATAGCCGTGGCGGAGGATCGAACCCACAACCCCCGATTCTTGGTCTTTGCTCTACCACTTGACCATGTGGTTCGATTTTAACTCTTATTCAGTGATATAATTCAGTGTTTCTGAAACTTGAATTTTAAGAAAATATTCTAATACGTGAAATATAGGAAAACGAAATGTATTTCTATTTATTATGGGGTGGTGCATTTAGAATGTTGACAAATATCTAAAGTATTGCATGTTTCATGTGATTATCATGTGGCAAATTGCGTGTACCGACTTGTTGCTTGAATACAGTCGGTGCGTGGTCCAGTGGTAGAACATCAAACCCAAGATCGGAGGATCGTTGGTTCGTTGAACCGCCAAGGCTATATGTTGTGCCCTTGAGCAAGACACTTTATCCAAACATGTTTAGTATTTGTTGTACCCAGTAGACATCAAGTGTGATTTGTCTAAGTTCTAAAAAATTATACGGTGAATACGCACTTGCGTGTTCATGCTTTCACTTCATTTTGGTATTTCAATTTCGAAGTGTATTGAATGTAGAATAGAGAAATAGCTATTGCAAGAAACTGAGATTATATTTACCTATATCACCTTTGTGGACGGTGACGTTCATGGACCGGCAGACAGATTCACACTCGGGTACAGGAACCAAAGTCCATGTCTTTGTTCCGGATATCTGAGCCTGCCACGAAGGGCGGACTTCTTCGTCCAGCTGATTAAATTAATTGAAGTAAATAAAATATAATATGAACATTTCATTTACACGTTGTTTTATTTCTCAAAAGGTTCAGTGTTCTTACAAACGTTTGAACTGTTGCCATGAGTATAGTATAGTATAGTATCGGCATCAGATACCCAATTTTATGCAGCCTTTCCATTCATTGGAACGATATTATGACAGCACTTAAAAGTAAACATGTTATGTGTATTTATATTTTATTTCTTACTTTTATTATATTTTTTCTTTTTATTTATCTTTTCATTTCCTTTGATTGTTGGTTTATTTCTTATCGACTTTTATAATTTTCATCTTAATTCAAATGTTTATTGTATATTGAAAGTGACGGGCCGTATTTAAAGTTGTTTTAACTTGTGGCCCAACCCGTTTGCTCGTTATGTGAAGAATGCAATAAAATATGTTTAAAATAACAACTTACATGTATCCCTACGCCGTGACCCGGAGTACCCATGAACACCCAGTTAACGGTGCTGGACTCGGTGTCATTTGGTAGAAAGTAGGGCCTCGTGTAGTGTTGTCGCATCACCTCCTTAATATCCGTCTTACACGTCATCCTGGAACAAATAACCATCACAACAATATTAGTGAACATAACAGGCGATGCGTATTGCAATATTTAAGTTGCGATGCAATGCGCATCAGGATACAGATCTTATGTAGTCACCATGATTGTTTAATACGGTGTATGTAATAGCTATGCTCGTATGCAACTTAAAGTATCTTTGTAAACAGAGAACAACAGAACTTATTACACTGCATAACTGCATTATTTGTTTGTTTGAATATTAAGCGTCATTTTTAAACCATCGAGTGCTAACAGACGATCAGTTGTCCTAACCACTCTCTCCTGGGATCCTGGTTAATCGGTACTGGGAACACGTCCATTTCGGCATGTGGCTGACAAGAGACACAATGAAAATAAAGTTTCTTGTGTTTTCTGCGGATCGAACCCGCAACTTCTGGCGCGAACAGCCAACACTCTATCCATTAAACTACCGCCCCGCTTTTGTTCTTTTTATAAATGTTGTTACCGTCATTCCAACTGCATCTTCTACTATTGATAGCAGTGTTGCTGTTGCTACTTATGCTGTTAGTTTATAGTAAATTTAATTAGTTTTTGTTGATGTTGTTGTATTAATTCTATGTAACGATACCTTGAGAAAAGTTCCTAGGCTAAGTATACTATACTTAATTATATGTCGATAATTGAAAAGTCTGCACCTATAAACCTTTTTAAATAAATATAATTGAAATATAACCGAAATTGTCTACTTTTCAACTTTCTGTTCCATACCGTTTGGTTTCATTATTTTTGCAGTTAGAGTGGAATAACAAATCTTTTAAATGAGGTTTTCCTGATTTAATTAGCTCGAATGCGGGGTATGCTCAGAGCTTCTGTGAACCCTAACGGGACGATGCTCTACCGGCTGAGCTAACTGAACTGCTTACATATGCTAAACTGTGGCATATTCCCTCACAAATTTGATATTCGTCCCCGAATTACCACATAGAGCAGAGAATCATGTGAATGTTTCTCGGAATATAAGTCACAGTCCCACGTTGGGTGACAGTGTAATAGGACGAGGAAAATGCAGCCGCCAGAACTCGAACTCGGAACCTTTCGCTTACAGAGGAATAATGTACCGGTTGGGCGTTATTAACTGCTTACACACGCTTCTCTCCTAACAGGTTACATACTGTGAAATAGTTATGTGAAGTCATCGTCCCGAGCCTTGGATCGAACCCATGACCAATGGAACCTGCGGCCGAACACCCTACCAAATACACCATCGCCCTGCTGTAATCGAACTTAGACTTATATGTATGATACTTTGTTTATTGCCAACTGTATGTGCAATATACACGACTGTTTCTGTAAATGTGCATTAGAGAATAAACAAAAACATAATTACCAGCCTATATACCATGGCCTTTCACCCTCCTTGCCCTTCGCCCTATTGTCCGGCATCTTGAATACGTCTTCCAGTGTGTCAAACTTAGTTGAGTATTTCATAAAATATAGACATTTATCGCCCTTTGTGTCATAAAAAGCACCAGGTGTCTGTTGGTAAAGATTCTTAAACCAATCAAAACTGAACGTTGACATAGCCTTCCAATCCTTGGTTGCCCCCTTGATGAGAACCGGAACTGACGTGTATGCGTACTTGGCCTTAAATTCTTCTATGGAGATATTCCACACCACCGGTACTTCCATCAGTGAACGGCACATGTCACAGTTCACCAGTGGTCTGATCATGGCATTGAAATAGTCGTTGTTCTTTATCACGCAAGTGTTCTCTCCAAGTAAACACTTTAATTTGAAATCGTTCCAGGTCCGGATATCTCGAACATAATACCCTAACAAAGCGGTCAGTATTGTAACGCCGATTGCAACACTATGTACTTTCAAGTTTCCATTTTTATTTTTTAATTTATTTTCACGTTTGCGTTTTGCATTTTTCGCGTTGGACTGTTGATCAGATGCTGATAAGAAAATATCACGTATCCGTTCTCTTGTCACTCCCTTTTTCTCAGCTTCTATGTTCAATTTAGAAATACGTTCTAGCAACTTTTTCTTACTCGTGACCCTGCCCTGTCTCAATCGCGTCGCCATTATAACTACTTGCTTACAACACAAACAGTAAAAAACACAAACAATTCTTTCCCATTTAAAATATAAACAATCGTGTATTAAGTCGCAATTTTATCAATATCACTTCACACCGAGCACAAGTTTATATGATCTTATTAAATATGTCTCCATCCTGGTCAATGGACCGGAACCACTGTTTAATGGGCTATATATGAAAACATAGCTTATCCTCAACGCTTCGTAAACTTTTAAATATTGCATTTAAACGAGATGTGAATAGTTATTTATACTCTCAAATACATGTGTATATGTACACAAAATGTTAACGAATATTGCATATAGTCGGTATCCAGCAAGCAGAAAGTATGTAGTTTTTTTTGTATAATAATTTGTTTAGTATAATGATTTGTTTAGTAAAATGATATGTTTAGTATAATGATTATAATGATTTGTTTAGTATAATGATTTGTTTTGTATAATGATTTGTTTAGTATAATGATTTGTTTTGTATAATGATTTGTTTAGTATAATGATTATAATGATTTGTTTAGTAAAATGATATGTTTAGTATAATGATTTGTTTAGTATAATGATTATAATGATTTGTTTAGTATAATGATTTGTTTTGTATAATGATTTGTTTAGTATAATGATTTGTTTTGTATAATGATCATACGCTGAATATATTGGGTATCTATGACAAAACATATGTACAACGTTTTACGGTATGATAAAAAAATATACAAGACGTTATCAACTTGCAGGTTTAAAGATTAAACCAAAGTTTGTTTTAAATGACTAACACTTCCAAATGGTTAAATTGTCTAGGATTAATCTTTTCTTTTCTGTTTTGGGCTTAAAGGGGGAGTATTAAAGCCAGTATCAGACATTTCAGGTTCCAGTTTTGTTGATTCTGCATAGACCCACCATCCTTCAAAAAGTACATGTATTGTTGAAGGGTCGGGTCCAGTTAGCTCAGACACTAGTGCGTCTGACTATCAATCGAGGGGTTCGAGTTCGAGTCTTCATCCGGTCACATTCCCCGTGATGGTTGGTACACGACACAGTGCTCTTTGGCATTATTAACTAACCTCTAGTTTAAAAAGGAAGGTTATCAGTTACTTTCGGAGATGGGTGTGCTCGAGTACTGGTTACCCTTTCAAGAATCCAGGAAATAGTGGATAAGTTAACTGACCATCTGTTAGTCCTCGATGGCATAAAATTGACGCTAAACATTCAAACAAAAATAAAAGTATAGAGGTTTATTTACAAGGGAACACGCTACTGACATACGACAGGCATAAAAGTGACTATGCTGCCATATATAACTGTATAATCAACTTTATTGCAAGAAACAAACCAGTTCCAGTTATATAAACACTTAAGAGATGACAGAATTATAATATACATAATATAGGAAACAGTCAATGCTTGATACAAACGCATGACGTATTTATAAATTAAAATTATTTTATTGACTGTAGTAATTTTGCAAACATGCGCGTCCGTATTAATAACCTTTTCAATTATTCTACATTTTACCATATTTAATAAAATACATCATCACTCCAAGATTTACAAACTAATTCTAATTTTATTCTCATTTAATATGTATTACACTCGGCTCCTTGTTACAATAACGAGACGATGTATCATACATACTGTGTTCTGACTACATATAACATCTGATGTGAAATCTTTAAACTATTTAATAAAAAAGAACTATTCATCATTTGCGTGATTATGGTGCATGCCGACCGTAAAACGTGAAAGTTTTCTAATTGCATAATTATGCATAATAAAAAGGTGTAACAGTACATAACGCCTGTGTTACCATAGTAATCATTTTTCACCTGAGACACCTCTATTAGCAAATGTAAGTGTTTTTATTTATATCAGGTTTTAACATTACAGGACAACATCAATTTGTGTAAGCAATGATTTTCAATAAGATTAAGATATTGTTTTCAATATTAAAGTGCACATGTACACACAGCAAGATAAATGTCTTTATGGGAAACACAATCTAATAAAAAATATAATGATCACGTCCTTAAGACACAATTTAAATCCAAAAATATTTATATATAACTATGGTGTTAATTTCATAAAAATCAAACAGGTCTGAATGAACTAGTGTGAGTGTTCCGAAGTGTATTTCACAGTCCATTCCTGTCCACATCGCCATAGATACCACGTATCAGACTACTTGACCTTCGCACTTTGCTTTATTGTACTTTACAGGGATCGGCCAGAACTATTCGCTTCCCGTCTGGAAATATAACATTATATTTTCACTTAATGAATATTTCTCGTAATATTAATTTTAAGTAGTCCATTAAACACAAGTTGAAGACCAAATATATGATCGTCTGCATGCGGTCTTTATAAAGGAAATACATAATAAAATGCAATTCTATCACACTTGAGGAATTTCCTGTGATTGCATTGGTTGGTGCTCTTAGATTTGCGAATATTAAACTTGCATATACCGCCGGCGGTAAAACCAACACACTTTTGCGTTCTATGCAATACTTGGTTATTTGTTTACAATGGCGAACGCATCCGTAAAAAAGTTGTTCAAAAAGACAACTTAACATGTTTGTCGATTTAAATTTACTATCTATTTGTAAAATGTAAAAAATATAAAGATGTTTTTAATATTTTAAACAGTTTGACGATTTAGTTCGATTTTTACCAGTATTTTATAACGAATCAGTTGCTGATATGCGTCATTCAGTAACTGTTTGATCAATTTGAACACTAGCTGCCCGAGTAACTTGGTTCAGTGAGCGGATTTTAAGGATAAAACGTATATGTTTCACTACACAGTAATGCCCCTTTTTCCCACATGGTAATATGATTCTTATGCTTAAAAACAAGACCTATGTAATTTGGTTTTGAATTATTTTCAAAATGGTTCATAGTAGTTGCGATTTCTTGCTGCAGATGAGTAGAGCAAAAGTTGGTTTAGCATATACTGCAATAAGACATCACTGGTGTTAAAAAGGTGACCTTTCTAGGATTTCAACGTATGCGGGTTTTTATGAGAATTTGAGGACTTCTTTTTCAACAAATCTCAGGGTGTCTCTGCACCCTTTTTAAAAAAAAACAACGTGGTTAACCTACCAGTAATTGTTCATTTTATGTGGGTTTACATTCCTGCTATGAAAAAAAAAACTTACAAAAAAATCCTATGTGGAGTTCTTCTTTTTAAACCATGGACATCCTAGACCTTATTTTATACAGAACAAAAAACAAAATTCAAATGTGAAGTGAGACCTATACGTGCGTAAGAATATGGTTAAGTGTAATGTTTTTAGTTCTGTGTTGTCGTTTTAAAAACATAAAAAACCTCATATACGGTCGCACATTTCAAATTTACAATATACTTAACTTTATAATTAATTACTTCAATTTTTAAACGAACTAGATAAATATAAATGAATAACTGAAGAATAAAAACTGATCTATTGTTACCCAAGCTATATCTCTCCATAATGGCTTCGCCACACATAGGGCACTCTCTGGTCCTGAAGGAGCACTGCTTACACAGTACCCGACAGCCACATGGCATCAGGCGAGCATCGGAGATCTTCTCCTGGCATCCCATACACGGAACAGGTAACCCGAGTAGACTTGCCAGAAGGGTTGTGCCCTGACCTCTGCGGGTACCAATAGCACCAGCTCTTCTACCACCACCTTGCCTAAAATAAATCAGTTTTATGAATTTCGGCACCGAAGTCATAAGAGGTACTATTCGTTGTACAAGAATATCGTTTTCACTGAAATTTATTTCTAAAAGTCAAATTATAATCACTTTAACGTCATTGTCAACCCATGACAAGTAATATATGGCATATCCAGTTAAAGTTTAAAATCATTTACTTTACTTCAATTGTGAAACATGTTATTACAACTTATACAAATCATGCTCGAAGTCTTTCTGTGCAGAACAAGTACTAAGCATATGAGGGACAAAGACACCACACACAGCCGTGGGGAGGATTGAACCCACGACCGTCTGATCCTGGGCTCGATGCTCTACCGCTGAACCACGCGCACAACATCCCGTTATATGGAGAGAGGAAGACTTCGTCAATTATTTAAGTTGAACCACCGTTGGCTCTGCGCACAAAACTAGAACGGTTTTTCACCCAATATCGTCTTGGATACAGAAAATTATAAATTATTATTCCTTATCTTATAATGGTCACAACACACTTTTCAGTGAATACTTCCATTCCGAATTAGAAAACATTATTTAATTGGGGTACAAAGTAAACAAACACTAATTAGAAATTAAACCAACAGCAGACGTAACATCCAAAGGATACAGCCGCCATAAACATAAATAATATACATGAGGAAGACGTGATAGCAGAGGTCAGCACATTGTAACGGCCAGTAGAAAAGATCGCCATTGGGGAACTTAAATCTAGTAAACGGTCCCCAACTGTATATACACAAACTACTGCACTACCAGCGCTTATAGGCGTTAAATGACGGAGTATGTCTGCGTGCATATATACGTGTCACATAACAGAGATAATCCCCTACTGTATATACACCAGCTACTGCACTACCAGCGCTTATAGGGGTTACATGACGGAGTATGTCTGCGTGCATATATACATGTAACATAACAGATATTATCCCCAACAGTATATACACCAACTATTGCACTACCAGCGCTTATAGGGGTTAAATGACGGAGTATGTCTGCGTGCATCTATACGTGTCATATAACAGATATTATCTCCAACTGTATATACGCCAACTACTGCACTACCAGCGGTTATAGGGGTTAAATGACGGAGTATGTCTGCGTGCAAATATACATGTACGTGTCACATAACAGAGATTATCCCCAACAGTATATACACCAACTATTGCACTATCAGCGCTTATAGGGGTTAAATGGCGGAGTACGTCTGCGTGCATATATACGTGTCACATAACAGAGATTATCCCCAACTGTATATACACCAACTATTGCACTACCAGCGCTTATAGGGGTTAAATGACGGAGTACGTCTGCGTGCATATATACGTGTCACATAACAGAGATTTTCCCCAACTGTATATACACCAACTACTGCACTACCAACGCTTATAGGGGTTAAATGGCGGAGTACTTGTGTGCATATATACGTGTCACATAACAGAGATTATCTCCAACTGTATATACACCAACTACTGCACTACCAACGCTTATAGGGGTTAAATGGCGGAGTACGTTTGCGTGCATATATACGTGTCACATAACAGAGATTATCTCCAACTGTATATACACCAACTATTGCATGACTAGCGCATAGAGGGGTTAAATGGCGGAGTACGTCTGCGTGCATGTATACGTTTCACATAACAGAGATTATCTCCAACTGTATATACACCGATTACTGCACTATCAGCGCTTATAGGGTTAAATGACGGAGTATGTCTGCGTGCATATATACGTGTCACATAACAGAGATTATCCCCAACTGTATATACACCAACTATTGCACTATCAGCGCTTATATGGTTAAATGACGGAGTATGTCTGCGTGCATATATACATGTCACATAACAGATATTATCCCCAACTGTATATACACCAACTACTGCACTACCAGCGCTTATAGGGGTTAAATGGCGGAGAACGTCTGCGTGCATATATATGTGTCACATAACAGAGATTATCTCCAACTGTATATACACCAACTACTGCACTACCAGCGCTTATAGGGGTTAAATGACGGAGTATGTCTGCGTGCATATATACGTGTCACATAACAGAGATTATCCCCAACAGTATATACACAAACTACTGCACTACCAGCGCTTATAGGGGTTAAATGACGGAGTACGTCTGCGTGCATATATACGTGTCACATAACAGAGATTATCCCCAACAGTATATACACAAACTACTGCACTACCAACGCTTATAGGGGTTAAATGGCGGAGTATGTCTGCGTTAATATATACGTGTCACATAACAGAGATTATCTCCAACTGTATATACACCAACTATTGCACTACCAGCGCTTATAGGGGTTAAATGAAGGAGTATGTCTGCGTGCATATATACGTGTCACATAACAGAGATTATATCCAACTGTATATACACAAACTACCAATGCTAATAGGAGTTAAATTGAGGAGTATGTCTGCGTGCATATATACGTGTCACATAACAGAGAGTATCCAAAAGTGTATATACACAAACTACTGCACTACCAGCGTTTATAGGGGTTAAATGACGGAGTATGTCTGCGTGCATATATACGTGTCACATAACAGAGATTATCCCAAACTGTATATACACCAACTATTGCACTACCAGCGCTTATAGGGGTTAAATGATGGAGTATGTCTGCGTGCATATATACGTGTCACATAACAGAGAATATCTCCAACTGTATATACGCCAACTACTGCACTACCAGCGCTTAGAGGAGTTAAATGACAGAGCACGTCTGCGTGCATATATACGTGTCACATAACAGATATTATACCCAACTGTATATACACCAACTACTGCACTACCAGCGCTTATAGGGGTTAAATGGCGGATTATGTCTGCGTGCACATACGTGTCACATAACAGAGATTATCCCCAACTGTATATACACCAATTATTGCACTTCCAGCGCTTATAGGGGTTAAATGACGGAGTATGTCTGCGTGCATATATACGTGTCACATAACAGATATTATCCCCAACTGTATATACACCAACTACTGCACTACCAGCGCTTATAGGGGTTAAATGGCAGAGTATGTCTGCGTGTATATATACGTGTCACATAACAGAGATTATTCCCAACTGTATTATACACCAACTATTGCACTACCAGCACTTATAGGGGTTAAATGACGGAGTATGTCTGCGTGCATATATACATGTCACATAACAGAGATTATCTCCAACTGTATATACGCCAACTACTGCACTACCAGCGCTTATAGGGGTTAAATGACAGAGCATGTCTGCGTGCAAATATACGTGTCAAATAACAGATATTATCCCGAACTGTATATACACCAACTACTGCACTACCAGCGCTTATAGGGGTCAAATGGCAGAGTATGTCTGCGTGCATATATACGTGTCACATAACAGAGATTATCCCCAACTGTATATACACCAACTATTGCACTTCCAGCGCTTATAGGGGTTAAATGACGGAGTATCTCTGCGTGCATATATACGTGTCACATAACAGAGGTTATCCCCAACTGTATATACACCAACTACTGCACTTCTAGCGCTTATAGGGGTAAAATGGCGGAGTACGTCTGCGTGCATATATACGTGTCACATAACAGAGATTATCCCCAACTATATATACACCAACTACTGCACTACCAGCGCTTATAGGGGTTAAATGACGGAGTATGTTTGCGTGCATATATATATATATATGTGTGTCAAATAACAGAGATTATCCCAGACTGTATATAAACCAACTACTGCACTACCAGCGCTTATAGGGGTTAAATGACGGAGTATGTCTGCGTGCATATATATGTGTCACATAAAAGACATTATCCCAAACTGTACATACACCAACTACTGCACTACCAGCGCTTATAGGGGTTAAATGACGAAGTAAGTCTGCGTGCATATATACGTGTCACATAACAGAGATTATCCTAAACTGTATATACACCAACTACTGCACCACCAGCGCTAATAGGGGTTAAATGGCGGAGTATATCTGCGTGCATATATACGTGTTACATAACAGAGATTATATCCAACTGTATATACACTAACTACTGCACTACCAGCGCTTATAGAGGTTAAAAACGGAGTACGTCTGCGTGCATATATACGTGTCACATCACAGAGATTATCTCCAACTGTATATACGCCAACTATTGCACTACCAGCGCTTATAGGGGTTAAATGACGGAATACGTCTGCGTGCATATATACGTATCACATAACAGAGATTATCCCAAACAGTATATACACAAACTACTGTTCTACCAGCGCTTATAGGGGTTAAATGGCGGAGTATGTCTGCGTGCATATATACGTGCCACATAACAGAGATTATCTCCAACTGTATAGACACAAACTATTGCACTACCAGCGCTTATAGGGGTTAAATGACGGAGTATGTCTGCGTGCATATATACGTGTCACATAACAGAGATTATCTCCAACTGTATTTACACCAACTACTGCACTACCAGCGCTTATAGAGGTTAAAAACGGAGTACGTCTGCGTGCATATATACGTGTCACATCACAGAGATTATCTCAAACTGTATATACACCAACTATTGCACTACCAGCGCTTATAGGGGTTAAATGACGGAATACGTCTGCGTGCATATATACGTGTCACATCACAGAGATTATCCCCAACAGTATATACACCAACTATTGCACTATCAGCGCTTATAGGGGTTAAATGGCGGAGTACGTCTGCGTGCATATATACGTGTCACATAACAGAGATTATCCCCAACTGTATATACACCAACTATTGCACTACCAGCGCTTATAGGGGTTAAATGACGGAGTACGCCTGCGTGCATATATACGTGTCACATAACAGAGATTTTCCCCAACTGTATATACACCAACTACTGCACTACCAACGCTTATAGGGGTTAAATGGCGGAGTACTTGTGTGCATATATACGTGTCACATAACAGAGATTATCTCCAACTGTATATACACCAACTACTGCACTACCAACGCTTATAGGGGTTAAATGGCGGAGTACGTTTGCGTGCATATATACGTGTTACATAACAGAGATTATCTCCAACTGTATATACACCAACTATTGCATTACTAGCGCTTAGAGGGGTTAAATGGCGGAGTACGTCTGCGTGCATATATACGTTTCACATAACAGAGATTATCTCCAACTGTATATACACCAATTACTGCACTATCAGCGCTTCTAGGGTTAAATGACGGAGTATGTCTGCGTGCATATATACGTGTCACATAACAGAGATTATCCCCAACTGTATATACACCAACTATTGCACTATCAGCGCTTATAGGGTTAAATGACGGAGTATGTCTGCGTGCATATATACATGTCACATAACAGATATTATCCCCAACTGTATATACACCAACTACTGCACTACCAGCGCTTATAGGGGTTAAATGGCAGAGTATGTCTGCGTGCATATATACATGTCACATAACAGATATTATCCCCAACTGTATATACACCAACTATTGCACTATCAGCGCTTATAGGGTTAAATGACGGAGTATGTCTGCGTGCATATATACATGTCACATAACAGAGATTATCCCCAACTGTATATACACCAACTATTGCACTATCAGCGCTTATAGGGTTAAATGACGGAGTATGTCTGCGTGCATATATACATGTCACATAACAGATATTATCCCCAACTGTATATACGCCAACTATTGCACTACCAGCGCTTATAGGGGTTAAATGACGGAATACGTCTGCGTGCATATATACGTATCACATAACAGAGATTATCCCAAACAGTATATACACAAACTACTGTTCTACCAGCGCTTATAGGGGTTAAATGGCGGAGTATGTCTGCGTGCATATATACGTGCCACATAACAGAGATTATCTCCAACTGTATAGACACAAACTATTGCACTACCAGCGGTTATAGGGGTTAAATGACGGAGTATGTCTGCGTGCATATATACGTGTCACATAACAGAGATTATCTCCAACTGTATATACACCAACTACTGCACTACCAGCGCTTATAGAGGTTAAAAACGGAGTACGTCTGCGTGCATATATACGTGTCACATCACAGAGATTATCTCAAACTGTATATACACCAACTATTGCACTACCAGCGCTTATAGGCGTTAAATGACGGAATACGTCTGCGTGCATATATACGTGTCACATCACAGAGATTATCCCCAACAGTATATACACCAACTATTGCACTATCAGCGCTTATAGGGGTTAAATGGCGGAGTACGTCTGCGTGCATATATACGTGTCACATAACAGTGATTATCCCCAACTGTATATACACCAACTATTGCACTACCAGCGCTTATAGGGGTTAAATGACGGAGTACGCCTGCGTGCATATATACGTGTCACATAACAGAGATTTTCCCCAACTGTATATACACCAACTACTGCACTACCAACGCTTATAGGGGTTAAATGGCGGAGTACGTTTGCGTGCATATATATGTGTCACATAACAGAGATTATCTCCAACTGTATATACACCAACTATTGCATTACTAGCGCTTAGAGGGGTTAAATGGCGGAGTACGTCTGCGTGCATATATACGTTTCACATAACAGAGATTATCTCCAACTGTATATACACCAATTACTGCACTATCAGCGCTTCTAGGGTTAAATGACGGAGTATGTCTGCGTGCATATATACGTGTCACATAACAGAGATTATCCCCAACTGTATATACACCAACTATTGCACTATCAGCGCTTATAGGGTTAAATGACGGAGTATGTCTGCGTGCATATATACATGTCACATAACAGATATTATCCCCAACTGTATATACACCAACTACTGCACTACCAGCGCTTATAGGGGTTAAATGGCGGAGAACGTCTGCGTGCATATATATGTGTCACATAACAGAGATTATCTCCAACTGTATATACACCAACTACTGCACTACCAGCGCTTATAGGGGTTAAATGACGGAGTATGTCTGCGTGCATATATACGTGTCACATAACAGAGATTATCCCCAACAGTATATACACAAACTACTGCACTACCAGCGCTTATATGGGTTAAATGACGGAGTACGTCTGCGTGCATATATACGTGTCACATAACAGAGATTATCCCCAACAGTATATACACAAACTACTGCACTACCAACGCTTATAGGGGTTAAATGGCGGAGTATGTCTGCGTTAATATATACGTGTCACATAACAGAGATTATCTCCAACTGTATATACACCAACTATTGCACTACCAGTGCTTATAGGGGTTAAATGACGGAGTATGTCTGCGTGCATATATACGTGTCACATAACAGAGATTATATCCAACTGTATATACACAAACTACTGCACTACCAACGCTTATAGGAGTTAAATTGAGGAGTATGTCTGCGTGCATATATACGTGTCACATAACAGAGAGTATCCAAAAGTGTATATACACAAACTACTGCACTACCAGCGCTTATAGGGGTTAAATGACGGAGTATGTCTGCGTGCATATATACGTGTCACATAACAGAGATTATCCCTAACTGTATATACACCAACTATTGCACTACCAGCGCTTATAGGGGTTAAATGACGGAGTATGTCTGCGTGCATATATACGTGTCACATAACAGAGAATATTTCCAACTGTATATACGCCAACTACCGCACTACCAGCGCTTAGAGGGGTTAAATGACAGAGCACGTCTGCGTGCATATATACGTGTCACATAACAGATATTATCCCGAACTGTATATACACCAACTACTGCACTACCAGCGCTTATAGGGGTTAAATGGCGGATTATGTCGGCGTGCACATACGTGTCACATAACAGAGATTATCCCCAACTGTATATACACCAACTATTGCACTACCAGCGCTTATAGGGGTTAAATGACGGAGTATGTCTGCGTGCATATATACGTGTCACATAACAGATATTATCCCCAACTGTATATACACCAACTACTGCACTACCAGCGCTTATAGGGATTAAATGGCAGAGTATGTCTGCGTGCAGATATACGTGTCACATAACAGAGATTATTCCCAACTGTATTATACACCAACTATTGCACTACCAGCGCTTATAGGGGTTAAATGACGGAGTATGTCTGCGTGCATATATACGTGTCACATAACAGAGATTATCTCCAACTGTATATACGCCAACTACTGCACTACCAGCGCTTATAGGGGTTAAATGACAGAGCATGTCTGCGTGCAAATATACGTGTCAAATAACAGATATTATCCCGAACTGTATATACACCAACTACTGCACTACCAGCGCTTATAGGGGTCAAATGGCGGAGTATGTCTGCGTGCATATATACGTGTCACATAACAGAGATTATCCCCAACTGTATATACACCAACTATTGCACTTCCAGCGCTTATAGGGGTTAAATGACGGAGTATCTCTGCGTGCATATATACGTGTCACATAACAGAGGTTATCCCCAACTGTATATACACCAACTACTGCATTATCAGCGCTTATAGGGGTTAAATGACGGAGTATGTCTGCGTGCATATATACGTGTCACATTACAGAGATTATCCCAAACTGTATATACACCAACTACTGCACTACTAGCGCTTATAGGGGTAAAATGGCGGAGTACGTCTGCGTGCATATATACGTGTCACATAACAGAGATTATCCCCAACTATATATACACCAACTACTGCACTACCAGCGCTTATAGGGGTTAAATGACGGAGTATGTTTGCGTGCATATATATATATATGTGTGTCAAATAACAGAGATTATCCCAGACTGTATATACACCAACTACTGCACTACCAGCGCTTATAGGGGTTAAATGACGGAGTATGTCTGCGTGCATATATATGTGTCACATAAAAGACATTATCCCAAACTGTACATACACCAACTACTGCACTACCAGCGCTTATAGGGGTTAAATGACGAAGTAAGTCTGCGTGCATATATACGTGTCACATAACAGAGATTATCCCAAACTGTATATACACCAACTACTGCACTACCAGCGCTAATAGGGGTTAAATGGCGGAGTATATCTGCGTGCATATATACGTGTCACATAACAGAGATTATCTCCAACTGTATATACACTAACTACTGCACTACCAGCGCTTATAGAGGTTAAAAACGGAGTACGTCTGCGTGCATATATACGTGTCACATCACAGAGATTATCTCCAACTGTATATACGCCAACTATTGCACTACCATCGCTTATAGGGGTTAAATGACGGAATACGTCTGCGTGCATATATACGTGTCACATAACAGAGATTATCCCAAACAGTATATACACAAACTACTGTTCTACCAGCGCTTATAGGGGTTAAATGGCGGAGTATGTCTGCGTACATATATACGTGCCACATAACAGAGATTATCTCCAACTGTATAGACACAAACTATTGCACTACCAGCGGTTATAGGGGTTAAATGACGGAGTATGTCTGCGTGCATATATACGTGTCACATAACAGAGATTATCTCCAACTGTATATACACCAACTACTGCACTACCAGCGCTTATAGAGGTTAAAAACAGAGTACGTCTGCGTGCATATATACGTGTCACATCACAGAGATTATCTCCAACTGTATATACACCAACTATTGCACTACCAGCGCTTATAGGGGTTAAATGACGGAATACGTCTGCGTGCATATATACGTGTCACATCACAGAGATTATCTCCAACTGTATATACACCAACTACTGCATTATCAGCGCTTATAGGGGTTAAATGACGGAGTATGTCTGCGTGCATATATACGTGTCACATTACAGAGATTATCCCAAACTGTATATACACCAACTATTGCACTACCAGCGCTTATAGGGGTTAAATGACAGAGTATGTCTGCGTGCATATATACGTGTCACATATCAGAGATTATCCCCAACTGTAAATACACCAACTACTGCACTACCAGCACTTATAGGGGTTAAATGGCGGAGTATGTCTGCGTGCAAATATACCTGTCACATAACAGAGATTATCTCCAACTGTATATACACCAACTACTGCACTACCAGCGCTTATAGGGGTTAAATGGCGGAGTATATGTGCGTGCATATAAACGTGTCACATAACAGAGATTATTCCCAACTGTATATACACCAACTATTGCACTACCAGCGCTTATAGGGGTTAAATGATGGAGTACGTCTGCGTGCATATATACGTGTCACATTACAGAGATTATCCCCAACTGTATATACACTAACTACTGCACTACCAACGCTTAAAGGGGTTAAATGGCGGAGTACGTCTGCTTGCATATATACGTTTCACATAACAGAGATTTTCTCCAACTGTATATACGCCAACTACTGCACTACCAGCGCTTATAGGGGTTAAATGGCGGAGTATGTCTGCGTACATATATACGTGCCACATAACAGAGATTATCTCCAACTGTATAGACACAAACTATTGCACTACCAGCGGTTATAGGGGTTAAATGACGGAGTACGTCTGCGTGCATATATATGTGTCACATAACAGAGATTATCTCCAACTGTATATACACAAACTACTGCACTACCAGCACTTATAGGGGTTAAATGACGGAGTATGTCTGCGTGCATATATACGTGTCACATAACAGAGATTATCTCCAACTGTATATACACCAACTACTGCACTACCAGCGCTTATAGGGGTGAAATGGCGGCGTACGTCTGCGTGCATATATATGTGTCACATAATAGAGATTATCTCCAACTGTATATACACAAACTACTGCACTACCAGCGCTAATAGGGGTGAAATGGCCGAGTACGTCTGCGTGCATATATACGTGTCACATAACAGAGATTATCTCCAACTGTATATACACAAACTACTGCACTACCAGCACTTATAGGGTTTAAATGGCGGCGTACGTCTGCTTGCATATATACGTGTCACATAACAGAGATTATCTCCAACTGTATATACACAAACTACTGCACTACCAGCACTTATAGGGGTTAAATGACGGAGTATGTCTGCGTGCATATATACGTGTCACATAACAGAGGTTATCTCCAACTGTATATACGCCAACTACTGCACTACCAGCGCTTATAGGGGTTAAATGGCGGAGTATGTCTGCGTGCATATATACGTGTCACATAACAGAAAATATCCCCAACTGTATATACGCCAACTACTGCACTACCAGCGCTTATAGGGGTTAAATGACGGAGTACGTCTGCGTGCATAGATACGTGTCATATAATAGAGATTATCCCCAACTGTATATACACCAACTACTGCACTACCAGCACTTATAGGGTTTAAATGGCGGAGTATGTCTGCGTGCATATATACGCGTCACATAACAGAGATTTTCCCCAACTGTATATACACCAACTACTGCACTACCAGCACTTATAGGGGTTAGATGGCGGAGAATGTTTGCGTGCATATATACGTGTCACATAACAGAGATTATCCCTAACAGTATATACACCAACTACTGCACTACCAGCGCTTATAGGGGTTAAATGACGGAGTATGTCTGCGTGCATATATACGTGTCACATAATAGAGATTATTCCCAATGGTATATACGCCAACTACTGCACTACCAGCACTTATAGGAGTTAAATGGCGGACTATGTCTGCGTGCATATATACGTGTCACATAACAGAGATTTTCTCCATCTGTATAAACACCAACTATTGCACTACCAGCGCTTAGAGGGGTTAAATGACGGAGCACGTCTGTGTGCATATATACGTGTAACATCACTTAATAGTATATATTTATGCATATATTATCTGAACATTTATGCACGTAGACGTACTCCGTCATGTTATTTCTGTGAGCGCCGGTATTGCAGTGGATAGAGTGTTGAGCGCTAACAACTGGATAGATTGTTGAACGCGTACAACTGGATAGAGTGTTAAACGCTTACAACTGGAAAGAGGTGCAGAGCGCTTACAGTTGGATATAGTGTTGAACGCTTACAACTGGATAGAGTGTTGAGCGCTTACAACTGGATAGAGTGTTGAACGCTTCCAACTGGATAGAGTGTTGAACGCTTACAACTGGAAAGAGGTGCTGAGCGCTTACAACTGGATAGAGTGGTATGAGCTTACAACTGGATAGAGTGTTAAGCAATTACAAATGGATAGAGTGTTGAACGCTTACAACTGGAAAGAGGTGCTGAGCTCTTACAACTGGATAGAGTGGTATGAGCTTACAACTGGATAGAGTGTTAAGCAATTACAAATGGATAGAGTGTTAAACGCTTACAACTGGAAAGAGGTGCAGAGCGCTTACAACTGGATAGAGTGTTGAGCGCTTACAACTGGATAGAGTGTTGAACGCTTCCAACTGGATAGAGTGTTGAACGCTTACAACTGGAAAGAGGTGCTGAGCGCTTACAACTGGATAGAGTGGTATGAGCTTACAACTGGATAGAGTGTTAAGCAATTACAAATGGATAGAGTGTTGAACGCTTACAACTGGAAAGAGGTGCTGAGCGCTTACAACTGGATAGAGTGGTATGAGCTTACAACTGGATAGAGTGTTAAGCAATTACAAATGGATAGAGTGTTAAACGCTTACAACTGGAAAGAGGTGCAGAGCGCTTACAGTTGGATATAGTGTTGAACGCTTACAACTGGATAGAGTGTTGAGCGCTTACAACTGGATAGAGTGTTGAACGCTTCCAACTGGATAGAGTGTTGAACGCTTACAACTGGAAAGAGGTGCTGAGCGCTTACAACTGGATAGAGTGGTATGAGCTTACAACTGGATAGAGTGTTGAACACTTACAACTGGAAAGAGGTGCTGAGCGCTTACAACTGGACAGAGTGTTAAACGCTTACAACTGGATAGAATGTTAAACGCTTACAACTGTATAGAATGTTGAGCGCTTACAACTGGATAGAGTGTTGAGCGCTTACAAATTGATAGAGTGTTGATCGCTTACAACTGGATAGAGTGTTGATCGCTTAAAACTGGATAAAGTGTTAAGCGCTTACAACTGGATAGAGTGTTGATCGATTACAACTTGATAAAGTGTTAAGCGCTTACAACTAGATGGAGTGTTTAGCGCTTACAACTGGATAGAGTGTTGAGCGATTACAATTGAGGTCACGGGTTCGATTTCAGGTTCGGACCGATGACCTCTCAAAGCAACACTAACATTCAGTTCTAGCCAGGAAATTAACTCAATAGTTGTCCAATAGGCTCTGGGTTTACTTCGCAATCGAAATAAATTATTATAAACTAATATCTGAATTCGAGTCATATTTACTGTTTCTCGGCAAACATCCTGACAGCGTTCCTCATCCTTTCATTTGAGCAGCATTCCAACGCCGTCCTTCCTCTGTTGTTTCTGACCGAGACTTTAGCTCCTTCCTGGATCAGGTAGCAGGCCAAGTTGGTTCTGTCCTTCGTCTCTCGCTCATTTTCAACACGAATTCCCAGTAAAAGTTTAGCAAGCTTTCAAAGTAGAAAATTAATAACAAGGTGTTCGTATTTTTTAAAAACTAATTCAAAACCAAATGAGCAAACAATCGGCAAAAAAAAAACAATTGTTAATGGAATTATAAAAGTTTTAATATTGAGTTTTGCTAAGTATTTAAAACGTGTATATCACAGTATACATTAAATCGTAAGGTTGATTGATACAATTAAACAAAAGGTCCAACAGGCTTCATATGTATATATTGTTATACGACATTGCGTCTCATTGTCATGTCTCTCATCTCTCGTTTAAGTTGATATTTGGTAACTTGCAGAGGTGGTGTGCTTCAGTACTGGTTAACATTCCAGGATCCCAGGAAATAGTGGTTAGGCTTATTTTTGTCTGTTTTCCCTTGGTGGCATAAAAATGACGCTAAATATTCAAACAAACAGACAAACAAACATATATCGTAATGTTTTTGATAAAGTTTATTATAATTTATCATTTTTCTTTACCATAGGCGTAGGAGCCGGGGGTGGGGGACCAAATTTAAGTTCAATATAAAAATACCTGCTCCTCTTGACCGCCAGACCTCCGACCCATTATAACCACGTGGAGTGGTGTGTCTCCGTCGCTGTCTTTTGCATTGATATCAGCAGCTGAAAACAATTAAATCATGAATTAAGATTGTGATTATCCTTAAATCCTCAGATTTAGTATATTGAACTGCAGATTACTAACGTGAGCATTCCTCATATGTTTTAAAGAAAATCCATGAATGGAACAAATACAGTTAATAAATTACAGCATATGCTTATTTCACCTCACGAAGAGTGTGAATGACATGGTTAAACATCGGCGCCGTGAACGGGGGTTCGCGGGTACGGACCGCACCATGGTCATGTTTTTGCCATTAAGCAAGGCACCATATTCGCAAACGCTGAGTGCTAGTATTGTCTAGTAAGACTTCTAACTTGATTTGTCTAAGTTTAAAGGACTTATTTCATAATGACATAAGTAATTTTAATTAAGCAGTCATTTTGAAGAGTAATTGAACTTAAGCATGGTCACACTTGAGTGTCTAATGAATGAATGGTGTTTTACTGCACATCGACACATAAACAGGTCTTTTTGTGCGCGCATTGAGAGTCTAAAATACTTGTTGAAGATTTTATGTTGGGTTTTGCATTATTTTAACATAGTAAATGTATAACTTACAATTTTCAACCAGCAGTTTTGTTGTAGGTATATAGCCTTGGTGACAGGACAGGTGCAGGGGAGTAAGACCTTTTTGGGTGGGTCTATCTACATCTGCCTTGGCCTACAATCGGCACACAAGCATACTATTAAATATGACTAATATCAACGATTTTATAAAAGTGTAGATAGATATCAAAATGATATATATAAACCTACTTACTAAATGCGCATTATGAATTTCCGCTAATTAGGACCTAAATTAATCTATATGCTGAATATGAGATTTAGACTCAAATTGTCAAAAATTTAATATTTAAATAATATCTATTTAACAAGCAAATTACCATATCTATTTTCACAAAAAGAAGCTTTAATGATTATTTAATAGAAACTGTTATAGAATCACTCGTATTACTCATAATTGTATGTTTACAGGGTTTTGCAAAAATATAAGATTTTGAGTCTGAGATAAATTATTGATGAATTTAGGGTCTGTTTCCTCCTAACAAACTTTAACTAATAACAATCTTGTTCCTCACATACAAAGAGAAAACGCACAATAGTAACTGATATTTCTAGGTATGTGTATAGTACATGTCAATATACCATTAATTGAATCCATAAACAATTGATCGAGTTATTCATTGTTTTTTTATTATGTACTCATATGTACAGTAGCATTTTTTTCAATGTTGATAAGAGCGTCAAACTGAAATTAAGTTTTAAATCATTACACTCTGTGCTTATTGTGGTGCTTAAACAAATGGCAACGAGGACGAGAGGCCACACGGACAGGTTGTTGCAGCAACAACACCGAAGAAAGTAAGGGTAATAGCTGAAGTGGATGGACGTTACACTGTTTCTGTGATAGCTCATGTGGTGGGAATTGAAGAAGGTATAGGTACTAGTGTTAATAACATTTTGGACAACTGATTAACAATGGAGAAAAGTTTTACTCCATATATCGTTCATTTATGAATCTAATCAAAGAATAAACCTGAGTGAGTTACTGGAAATGACAAATGGGTTTATAGTTTTGAACCCCAGTAACGCACAAAAAATAAACAAAGGTTGGAAAAATTAGACAAGGCCAGGATTTGCTAAGCAAACAAAAATCGCCAAAAAGTTCTTTTGTGCCTTTTTCTTCAATTCAATTTTATGTTGTTTATAATAAAGAAGGCAATTCAATCACAGCTAACTTTTAAAGAGACAATGACCTCAAATGCTCTCGGTGGTAGTGCAATATTTTACAGTGTTTCGACAGGACACCTAGTTTAACAGTTAACAGTTGCTTGATTGCTTAAGCGTGTTTCTGTTCAGTGGAAATACTTCCTTTAAGGGATTATAATAAAAAAAGACAATATTATATACAATATCTGCTGATACATATCGGCAGTGACAGAATTGATTTAATACAATTGGCCTGATGCGGCTGTCAGTTAAACAATCAAATAATTCAATCAGCGATTAATTTTGTTTCCATGCCGCCATTTTCCTAAGACAAGTTAACGGTCTCTAAGTTAACACTACATTGTATTGCATTTACTTGATTAAACAATGCCACGTGGCCAGTGTGCAGAGCGATCAATTTACCTGTCACGAGAGCGACTATCGCTCCGCCCACTATCCGCGTGGCGTCGTGATGTAATCCAAATGTAGTGTTTTCTTAGAGACAGCTCGCTTGTCTACCGAAAATGTTACTGTAGCGACTAATTGGATAACCGACCTGTTTGATTAACACAGCCCGCGTCAGAACAATTCAAATAATGCTGAGAACTTTACGATTATTATCAAAGTTTAATATAAAACGGTGTTGCTAATTAATATATAAGACTGTGATAAAACAAAAGAGGAATTTACTACTGCACGACTTACCTTAATGAGCACCTTTACAACATCTGAATTGTCGTTTATGGCAGCAATATGTAGTGCTGTGTAACCATCACTCTTGGTGGAGTCTTTGAGTTCTGGAAATTTTGTCAATATCCGTGAAACAGACCTATAGAGAAAATAGCAAAAACTCATGGTTAAATATTCTCAATAGATCAGCTGTTTTCTTTTTCAAACCTTATGTTTAAACATAGATTATTAGTTTTGCTAATTTATTTTAGCTAGAATGCAAAAACATTCAAGCTTATATGAACCGCTCTCGAGTCCAGTTCCTTGGAGGAATCAGTGCTGAGTGTCTTTAAGAATCATCGGGTCGATGCGGGGATCGAACATGCAACCTCTTTCGTGAGCGGTCAACAGTTTATCCACCAAACTACCACCACGCTTTGTTCTATTAATATGTCAGCTAAGCTTCGCAAATCAAGTTAAAACTCCGAATGTCCCAGGAATGAAATAGATATCGAAGAAAAACAACCGTTACGTCTTTTGAATGTTCACATGTTTCAAAACTCCATCTGGCGTCTTGTTTGTTGATGATTATCCAGCAGAAACCGGACTATCAGTCAAAGATCGGCATACAGCTTTATTGTCGCCAGGCACATGTACCATTATAATTTCCTGGTGATAAAGGCGTTTGTTTGTTTTTTATCAAGCGTGAAATGCAGAATATTGTTATACAGGGCGTAGTAACATGTAACTTACATATGACATAAACAAAATGGCAACAAAGTAATTTTATAAAGTTTCTACCACATCGTACGGAAAGAAAAGCATTAAAGGATTTAATTATTCTGATAACACAAATGTATCTACATTTTGTGTCAATTCAATTCAATTTCTACATTTCTTCCTATTGGAGATTAGTACATACATAATGAATTATAATCAAAATAATGTAAACAACAATAATTTGGAATATATACATATCATGACATACACACACTCTCATACACACAATCACTTGACAGTCCTTGTAAAAGAATAATGAGATGTTTATGTCGTTATATGCTTGTACTTTAGGTCCCACTACACAGTTGAATTTTGTTTTTTTGTTCAATGTAAAATAGGGTCTAGGATTTCCCTTGTAAAAAAAGAATTACACATAGAAATTTTTTATAATTTCTTTTACATAGCAGGAATGTAAACCCACATAAAATGAACAATAACTGGTAGGTTGACTACGTTGGGTTTATTTTAAAGAGGGTACAGTGATACACTGAGCTTTTTTTGAAAAAAGAAGTCCTCAAATGCTCATAAATAATGCATATGTTGAAATCCAATAAAAGACACTTTTTTAACACCAATGATGTCTTATTGCAGTATATGCTATACCAACTTTTGCTCTACTCATCTGCAGCAAGAAATCACAACTACTATGAACCATTTTGAAAATATTTCAAAACCAAATTACATAGGCCTTGTTTTTAAGCGTAAATATCATATTACCGTGGGGAAAAAGGGGCGTAACTGTGTAGTGAGACGTTAAGATATTTAGATTCAGTCTCAAAATGGCAAAACAGTAAGTAACAATAAATAACACCTACTTAACAAAGCCAATCGCTATATTCATTTGCAGAAACAGCAGTTTTAATGATAAATTAACAGAAAATGTTACAGGATCTCAATTCTTATCCATTATTTTAAATTTACTGGGTTTACAAAATTGTAAGATTTTGTATTTGAGTCCGATTCTCAGACTCCAATTATTGATGAATGTAAAAACCTGATTTAACTTACAATTCGTCATCTTTCATTGCGGCTAGATGCAGCGGACTGAATCCTTTCTTATTACACAGCCGAATATTGAGTTTTTGCTCGGCCACAAGGAAAGACACCGCTGTGTTGTTTTTGTTCAGAATAGCATCGTGTAAAGGTGTATCTCCCGTTATGTCCTGAAAGAAAGAAAGAAAAATCACCTCAACCGTTAACAATTGCTCAAGTAAGTTTTTCTGATTGCCATTTGTCCGTAGATACCCCAATCGCCAAATAACGCTTTACTGTTATTATTCTTTTTAGCCCAAACTTACGAAGAACTTGTATTTATATAGCCAAAGGCTCGAGATTAACTACTGCTCTGGTGAGGTTTTCTGATTGCCATCTGTCCGTTGATACGCCCATCGCCAGGTAACTTTTTACTGTTATTATTCCATTTAGCCCAAACTTACGAAGAACTTGTATTTATATAGCCAAAGCTCGAGATTAACTATTGGTCTGGTGAGGTTTTCTGATTGCCATCTGTCCGTAGATACGCCCGTCGCCAGGTAACTTTTTACTGTTATTATTCTATTTAGCCAAAACTTACGAAGAACTTGTATTTATATAGCCAAAGCTCGAGGTTAACTATTGCTCTGGCGAGGTTTTCTGATTACCGCCTGTCCGTAGATACGCCCGTCGCCATGTTACTTTTTACTGTTACTTTTCCATTTAGCCCAAACTTACGAAGAACTTGTATTTATATAGCCAAAGCTCGAGATTAACTATTGGTCTGGTGAGGTTTTCTGAAAGCCATCTGTCCGTAGTTACACCCGTCGCCAGGTATTTTTTTACTGTTATTATTCTATTTGGCCCAAACTTACGAAGAACTTGTATTTATATAGTCAAAGGCTCGAGGTTAATTATTGCTCTGGTGAGGTTTTCTGAAAGCCATCTGTCCGTAGTTACACCCGTCGCCAGGTAACTTTTTACTGTTATTATTCTATTTGGCTCAAACTTACGAAGAACTTGTATTTATATAGCCAAAGGCTCGAGGTTAACTATTGCTCTGGTGAGGTTTTCTGAAAGCCATCTGTCCGTAGTTACACCCGTCGCCAGGTAACTTTTTACTGTTATTATTCTATTTGGCCCAAACTTACGAAGAACTTGTATTTATATAGCCAAAGGCTCGAGGTTAACTATTGCTCTGGTGAGGTTTTCTGAAAGTCATTTGTCCGTAGTTACACCCGTCGCCAGGTAACTTTTTACTGTTATTATTCTATTTGGCCCAAACTTACGAAGAACTTGTATTTATATAGCCAAAGGCTCGAGGTTAACTATTGCTCTGGTGAGGTTTTCTGAAAGTCATTTGTCCGTAGTTACACCCGTCGCCAGGTAGCTTTTTACTGTTATTATTCTATTTGGCTCAAACTTACGAAGAACTTGTATTTATATAGCCAAAGGCTCGAGGTTAACTATTGCTCTGGTGAGGTTTTCTGAAAGTCATTTGTCCGTAGTTACATCCGTCGCCAGGTAACTTTTAACTGTTATTATTCGATTTAGCCAAAACTTACGAAGAACTTGTATTTATATAGCCAAAGGCTCGAGGTTAACTATTGCTCTGGTGAGGTTTTCTGAAAGTCATTTGTCCGTAGTTACACCCGTCGCCAGGTAACTTTTAACTGTTATTATTCGATTTAGCCAAAACTTACGAAGAACTTGTATTTATATAGCCAAAGGCTCGAGGTTAACTATTGCTCTGGTGAAGTTTTCTGATTGCCATCTGTCCGTAGATACGACAATCGCCAGGTAACGTTTTACTGTTATTATTCTATTAAGCTCAAACTTACGAAGAACTTGTATTTATATAGCCATGAGATCTAACAAGTACTGAACTGGCCAACTCAAACTATATTTGACTGTATAAATACTACTGAATTGTCAAATGTTGTATAATTGTGTCTTGTCGTCCTTGCAGAGCCTTTAGATGATCATCAGATCTTTATTTGAAAATGATAAATGGATCATCTTATTTTTAATTAGTTTTGTTTCTTTGAAAAATATAAAAAAAAACACAAATTTTAAACTCATCTTTGTCATCATTCTAGCGGCACCCACATTTACATATTATTTTGCTTCTTATACATGAATGCATATTTTTATATTACAGTTTTCTTCATCAATTATCAAAATGTAAATGGAACTCAAAAAATAGCAACTTCCACTCATTTGTATTTATGTACAAGGATGCCGACCACACTTTCCACATAATGGTGTTTAATAAATATTACATATAGGAAAAATACCGTAATGAAATAAATATGGTAGCACATTATTACCCGCCTGTCTAACTGTAATTTTGTATTATTTATTTTGTGCTCATACATATTATAATTAGTGTTTTGTAATCTGTGAACCAAATAATGTTATGTTCTGTTCTGTTTTCTAGTCTTACAAACCGTACACTGTGCTTACATAACCGTAATTTATGGGTCGGGTGTTTGCAATGGCATATCGGCACGAACTAAGTACACGACATGTGGCAATTCGTAAAGATAATGTATTTGGTTCATTTATCGGACATTATGGAATTAAATCTATTTGAATATATAATAAATCAAGTTTATTATGTTATTCGTATCCGTTTTATATATTAGAGACGTCTTTGCGTGTCTTTGCCCGTTTTTGCGTGTCTTTGCGCGTCTTTGTCCGTCTCCGTGTGTCTTTGTCCGTCTTTGCGTGTCTTTGCGCGTCTTTGTCCGTCTTTGCGTGTCTTTGCAGTATTTAGTAGGACAGGTTCTCTTTGCTGTAGTTTTTTCATTTGTGGTATCTCTTGCGGGTTTGTTTGACATTGGAAATGATATATGTCGTGTCTTTTCCAGTTCCTGATATCTTCCAAATCAGGTATGTTCAACCCCAATGAAAGAGCAGAGTATTCTTACAAAAAAACGTTATATGTTATGCGTGCGTTTAAAAAGCCCTATCAGTTTTCTTAGTGACCTGGCTGAATTTCCATTCAGCTACTGATATGTGTATGATATCCGCTTAATACTTTTGCATAATAAAGTAATTATAGAATTAGTTTCGTGTGACAACTTCCTGTGGATGTGATAAGCAGTGATTTACAAATTGCGTTACTTTCTGGAACACTAGTTATGAAGCAGTGTGGATTTTATTTCTTTTATTATAGTAAATTGTAGTTATTACAACTTTTCTTTTCGAAAACAATACACCCCTCCCCCATCTTCCGATTCAAACCGAGTTTATTAGATAACATAATACGTCGTGTTATAGGAGTTATTTACGCAAATTAACCACGTTCGCTAATGAAGCGAACATAACAGTCATACATGTATAAGAAATCGACTGACCTGTTTGTTGACATCAACACCTTTTTTCAGCAGTTCTCTTAATATATTGTTTACACCATTGGCAGCTGCGAAGTGGAGTGCTGTCCTGCCGTGTTGGTTACAAAGATTTACGTTCGCCCCGTTCAATATCAGTAGGGTAGACACCTCATCTCGTTTTCTAGGAAACACACAAGTATACGATCTGAACTTGCCAATTTTACCAAATTCAGACCATTGACATATACAGTTACTTATCATAGCCAATGGTAAAAAAATGTTTCTAACATCGGTAATCACAGATCAATGTTCTATGTAGGTACATGTAATAGTTGCTATATTATCTTTAGGTTTTACACACTCTTCATGTCAAAAGTGCTATATATATATATATATATGTCATTAGCTAGCTTTCGACTTTACGCCTTCATCAGAGGACAACAATGAAAGAAAACAACAACAAAACAACAACACGAGAATAAACAATTTTCTATATAAAAACGTAGAAAACGGCGAATATATGCATTGTCGCCAGGGGGTGCCACTGACGTCAAAATCGCCATATTTTCGGCAAAAAAATTAACATCATATAAAAGACAAGATATGTTCCAACAATCACCGAAAGTATCAACAAAGGGGACGACGTACGTGTTGTTATACACAAATAATATATACTCCGCCAGTACATCTACCAATACATATATGCAGTAGTTTAAATCTTACTCACACAGTTCTACTCAACTTACATATGTTTTGTTCAATATGATGCTATGACTAAACGTCGGCGTTCACGAATATGTCTTCAACAAACTTTTTTGCTTGATTCCATTAATATAAATTTGGTTTAGTATTCAGTTTATAATAAATTTCGGTGTATACATGTATACTATACACACAATAAAATTTTGGAATTGTTCTGCTATTCGATTTTACCGACGCTATTTCAACCGCTCTGCGATTCTGCAATCGCAAATGACTCTATGTAATGTGGAGCACAGCAATATTAGATAGGTGTTGTCAATAATTGTTCATACCGTTTATGAAACAACTAACTGATAAGGAAACTGCTTTAATATTTTATATCAATAGTGTTCATAGTTACACAATATATAGCAATCACAATTGACGGTTTATTCCATTTATACAGTTTTGATCTAATATTCAGTTTATAATAAATGTCGGCGTACAAAACCAACTTCACGCAATTGTCCGCGATTCTATTTTTTTACCGCTCTGCCATTCTGTAACAAGACTCATTCCTGTTAACGCTACCTCTGTGTTATGTAGGTCACAATAAGTTTAACTACTTGTTGCCAATATATGCTTCTATCTTTTCTAAAAACAACAAATGTATGGGATACTACCGTCATACGGGTTATGGGCGCGTGGTCGCGCGCATTTGTAGTGTATATAGTTAAAAGTTTTAGTTTGTAATATTTTACAGTAGGTTTTTCAGTCTGTCTGCAGTAATTTATATATAGAAAATTGTTTATCCTTTTTTTGTTATTTACTGCTCCTGGAAGGTGCTTTGTAAGACGTATGATTCTCCCTATATATATATTATAAATAGACATGTTGAATAAAGCACTCAATTTAGTGGAGGTAGATATCTTAATCTTGCGAACGTTAGTGAAATGGGCCCCAAGTCTATTTACTCTCAATAAAAAAGCAGGGAATTCCATGCTTGTTGACAATGAATAGTCAGTATTTGATGTCATTTAAACTTTCCTAGAAGCAACTGACCAGTCAATGTGCACTAATGTACAGTCAACCCGGTATTAAGCAGTCAGTCGAGGGAAGGAGCAAAAATGGCCTTTTAAGACAGGTTGTTGCTTAATTTGCTCTGAAAACATAGAAACGCGAAATAGCAGATGTGGCTGCTTAAGACAAGTGGCTGCTTAATAGTGGTGACCGCTTACACAGGTTTGACTGTACTTAAGTCACATTGCTATGTAATGGACCCGACCGGTAGAGCTGGGTCCGTTCTAAAGACTAGTGAAACATTACTTCATGAGGGCGGCCATGAGAGCCGTGCTTCCCTTCTCCTCTGTCAGGTCTGTTTTTGCCCCTGCTTTCAGCAACACCTTCACAACGTCTATGTGGCCCTCGTGACTGGAAATTATCAAGGCGGTCAATCCTCTATGTTTCTGATCAATCTACAAATATTATCTTAAAACTTTACTAAACATCTTTAATTAAAATACATGTAGGTATTAAAATGTGGTGATTAAAATTAGTCAACCAAACGGAAAAAGTTTCACAATATAGTAGAGAGAGAGAGAGAGAGAGAGAGAGAGAGAGAGAGAGAGAGAGAGACGAGGGAGAGCGTGCGTGTGTGCATGCTTGCATTTGTGTAAAACGTGAAGACAAAGAAGGTAGTGCTTAATTGTTTGCTTAATATATAACTAAATGAACATTTGAAATGACCGTTCAAACAAAGCACAACTTACAAGTAGCGGCTGTTTACTCAGCATGGACTGTATGGCTGCGACGTTGTCGTTAGCTGCAGCAGCTATAAACTGCTGGGGACCAGCGTTTGTCCTTTGTCCTCGAATCAGGAACATTTGGGCAATAAGACGCTGCAACGCATCTGCCTCCTCGTCTTCCTCATCATGGTCATCGTCGTCGTCACCCCGTCCACTTCCTCCTGTACACAATAGTTTTAATATAGTACTATCTGATGAAAGGATCGTAATAGAAACACAGCCAGAAAAAGAAAACAAGCAGACTCGTTTGGGCCTGGTTCATTAGATGTTATATCAAGTACATTTGCCTTTAAACAGTCCTTGTGCCCACTAGCACCGACTTGAGAAGTTTTTATATTCATTTCTATATTTAGATGATCTAAATGATCCCAAAGGACCAGAAATAAAATAACTGATTTTTAAAAATATAATGTTCCATTTTGCATAGAATGTCATGACCGTTACATGTGCCATATTAGTATATTATGCATCGTCAGAAACAAGGCACACATCTGCCATAATATCAATAATGTATATTACAAATATTGAAAAATAACAGAAGAAACAAAATAACGTGAAGGGTTTGATAGAATACATCAAAAGAAAAAACTCAAAACGTTATTGCTGCCCTATATTTCAAATAGAAAGAGAGAGAGCAGAAAAAAAGAATCCTATCAGGTTGAAACTTGGAACTGGGAGTTATTCAATTATATTATTTAATTTAGCAATGGTTTCATGTAAAGAAACTGTTTGCAACTAATTTCTGAATGCAATGAAACAGTTAACAATTGTAATTAAAGTGTTATTATGGGGTAAAATTCATATCACACAATTCGAAGTATCTTTTATGCTTGCTCACAGATAACTGTTCCCATTGTTTTCTAAATATAACGGAATGTAGAGTACGGTGCTGATATTGTTGATTCGATCCTCCCTCACGGTTATGTTTGGTGTCCCATTGTATCTGCATACGCTTAGTACTGGTTCGATCCAGGGAGAGCTTGAGCGTGTTTTGTCCAAGTTGTAATAACTTGTTTCACAATCAAAGTAAAATAAATAAGTTTAAACTAAAATACTATGAGCGTTATCCACATAAAACAAAAATCAGAATTTAGCAGAATCTAAAGTCAAGTATAATGGTAATATATATGATTTGTCATGAACAAGGTTCCTTACCGCCAGCCGCGCCACCACCAGTTCCTGATGAACTCTCGGTCAGTTCGAACATCTTACACCCTGGTGCTGCCTCGCAACATGCGGGGTTGAACACCCAGGCCTTGTTACCGAAGGCAACGGCGACGTCTCCATCCGAATCGATCTTTACAATCTTCCCGACTTTACCAAGCACCTGAAAACAAATGGTTGTTTGAATATGAATATATGGTTAGTTTAAACTTATCTAGAATCATTACTAAGCATATGCAGTAAAAGTGTCTTGCTCAAGGACACCACACATGGCCGTGACGGAGGCCGATGCTTTCAGAGATATAATATTTATTAAGAAACAATCTTTATTAAAAGGCCCTTTTGCTACGACTGGCTGCTTAAGATAGGTTGCACTGTATACTACTACTGATAAAAATACACCATTGTAATTATATGTGTGTTTAAATGACAAAAATAACAGGTGTGAATTCGAAATAATTTTACACTCAATCACCAAATTGTTATATCTATGAGTCAATAATTGTTTTCTTAGTTTTAGTTTTAAGCTTATTATTTTACTTCGATTGTGAAACAAAATCTTACAACTTAGACAAATCACGCTCGATGTATCCTCGGTAGAACCAGTACAAGACACATGGAAAATACGTCTTATTGAAAGGACACCATACACAGCCGTGGTGAAGGATCGATTTTTTTCAATTTGAAAACTTAAATGTATTTCTCCCAAAAACAATCATTTATCTTTGAACTATTTGAACTGACGAGAGCAGCTAAGTTAAACACATCAGGATGACCTTCAATACTACATGTATCTATTTATATACCATTTCCTAATATAAAACACTGATTCAAACAAGAAATGAAATTTATATTTTGAAGTATTTCATATATTTCACACTTCACATCTCTTTTAAACCGTCCTGCCTCTGTAGATCTACTGAATACCGGTACTAAGTTTGCAAAAAAAGATCTATTTGACTTGCGCGCGACTAGATATTCTTTACTTACACAAACACGATGACTTACAATGGCACAGATTCCTCCACGATCGAATATCAGTCTCAAGTGTTCTTACCGCTGAGGTCGTGGGTATGAGCCTAGCTCGATCCAAAAATGTGATGTGAGAAAGAGTGGCAGATACTTGCGGAAAGATGATTGTTCTGCTTGAACTCATTCTGAGGTCTTCCTTCACAAATAAAAATTGAAGTCATGATAATCTGTAATGTGTTGAAAATAGCGTGAAACCCCATTAAAAATGAAAATGCCGCGGTGCAGACAATACATACATGTATAGTCTTTTATTACAACTATATTAAAAGTGGAAATGTCAACGGTACATTTGATGTATTTGACATTCGGTTTTATAATAAAAACTTGAGAAAATGCCCAACATGTCACTGGCTCAAGTGCCAGGTTCGATTATCTCAGCCGGTAACGCATCCGACTATCAATACAAGGGTCGGGAGTTCGAGTCCACGCCCGGCAACAGACTCCGTGATGACTGATATACGACATTGTGTCTCATTAGCATTCGTCTCTCATCCCGGATCCAAGTGGGAAACTTTAAGTTACTTGCGGAAAGGGGGTCTGCTCGAGTACTGGTTAACCTTTCAGGATCCAAGGAATCAGTGGTTAGGTTAACTGATCGTATGTTAGCTCTCGATGACATAAAATGACGCTAAACAGTCAACCAATCAATCAAGTGCCGTAAGTTGGTATCCCTAAATCCTATTAAAAAAAGTTACATGTTACAGAACTGTTACTCACGGCACAGCACGTTTTTAACAAATAATAACACATTAGATTTTACTGAAACTATATGTTAACTTCATGAAACTTTCAGGTCCAAGTCTGTAAACATAAAAATCCGTTAATAAATACCGCATTCATCTCAGACTGCCAGCCGCCGTGGTGCCTCTGTAGTGTCTGTACTTTACTAGAGTCGCTCAATATTCTCACTATATCTCCGACCTTAAATGATTCAGGCATCTGGAAATTGAAATAAAATGTTAAAATATTACAATGTAAATCACGATATTCGACGATATTACACATATATTACACGATATATTACACGATATTTTACGATATTACACGATATTACAAAATATAACATATATATTACACGATATTTTACGATATATTACACGATATTTTACGATATTATATGATATTTTACGATATTATACGATATTTTACACGATATTTTACGATATTACACGATATTACAAAATATTACACGATATATTACACAAATTAACACGATATTACACATACTTGAAAAGTATTTAGCAAAGTAAGTAATATTTATTATAAATTTTAAAGTTTTCGGGTGCAATATCAGTGAAAAGTTAATACGATATTTCTCAACCGTAATAAAGATGAGTGTATCTGGAATCTAAATTGTTATTTAACTAATTTCGACGTAATTTTGATAACACGATATCTATCTTAGAAATCATTTTGTATCCAGTTGTTAAAGTTCCTCCTTTATGTACCCCCCAAACTTTTTCGTCGTTTTCCCGTTATCCATGTGAAGTGTCATCGATGCTGTACTGCATAGAACCCAAGGTTTGTCTTAGTTTGAGACTGCGATTCGAGTTTGTCTTGTTTCTGTTGCGTAAATCGAGAGCAGCCGATCTCTTGTTTTGGGTACTGTCGAGTAGGGGCAACGAGGCGAAAAAAATGTATCCGTCGACACTGTGACGTGACGCAGGGGGTGGGGAATTTAAGATAAATACAAAACAAGAAAAATGGGGGAATTACTGGTGCGGCCAAGGACTTGTATCTTCATAATTCATTGGTGCGGCATACAAAATAAATGTAAAAACGTTTGGAAATTAGCTAAAAATGTAGAAATGTTTTGATACTATTGGTGCGGCAACAATAATTGGTGCGTCTGCACCCGTGTATTACAATACCCACCTTCCTGACAGCGTCAGCGTTGAATCGCCATTCTTTACCATCATAAGTTATCACACAATCGCCATTTTCTTCAAACCTCTTCAAGGTTCCTGGCTGACCAATAAACTGCCAAAAAGACAAGAATAACGTGTAGTGCGTTGGATGGTCTTTGAATTAAACAGTGACGGAATGCAGCCGATGTTTTGAAATATTATGTACTATTTCTGCTACTTTGTCTGTGATTTATGATTGTCAAGTACCGACTGCAGAAGTCCATATCAGTGAAAAAAGACTAAAAATAGTAATTTTATAGCGCAATATATAATAGCAAAAACGTATATTTATATATAAACAATTTGTGATTCTCCATTTAAAACATCTGACATAGACCCAGGTTTAGATTACTAAATCTCAGAATTGTAGTTATAATAAAAAATGTCATATTGTTTACTAGATTCAGTGTTATCACCCAATTTCAAGAGTGTTTTGTTCTCTATTATCTACAACTTTAGAATTGAATAATAACTTCTTATTTCTATAGACTATAATTACGAGCGTGTGTCCCATGCATGCCATCATCGTATGTAATTAGTCTATAAGAAGAGGAACTATACAAGTTTACTCTTTCTATTCAATCCCCTTCATGTTTGTCAAATATTATACAAAGATGTTCATTATGAAATAAATATGTTTAAACAAAAATACTACAAAGAAAGATAGAAACACGTATTTATGTCCTAACCAATATGACAGCGTTGTTTAAATGGTACTAGTGCCATCCAACATGTTGGTGTTTTTTGACAAAATGCAAAATGATTATGAACTTGAAAAGCTTAATTTACAATTCCTTCAGTGACTGAATTAAGATGATGTGGATACATATACTTTGTTTTAAATTCAAAATGACATACATACTTGTATTTTATTTTAGTAACATTCAAACTTTATTTAATTTGTAAAAACAATCCCATCATAACTGTGTTAACAAATTTCCTGAGCTTTAAAACACATTTCTGATATGTTCTTTTTCTTGTTTTATAAATTTTATTAAACACCCGTCGTACATACATCTTTCATGCGCATGCTCCATCCCCCATGACCCCGCTGTGCTTCTTTCAGTGCCTTCTCTGGGAGGTCCACACACACTTGCTGACCTATCTGTAATCTGGGACTTTCGGCCTTCGGTTTAGGCAGCGGCACTGAAGCCTGCGTACGTCGGATTGACACCCTCGGGACGGTCACTGTGCCTGTAGCAAATGTTATGAGTCATGTTATGTGAGTTACCAGTTTGTAGCTAACAGGCCCCATCTTCACCAAATATTGAGATTTTCCCCAACTCAAGTTTTTGAAATGCTATAAATTTTTCTACATTGATCATTTTGCATGTTATTCTTTAACAATGAGTAAAGATTTGTTCTTGTTTCAATCATGTGTGGTCATTTAATATATTATGATTTCGAATAAGCATTTAAAAAAATGAAGTTTTTTAGTTGAGAAAAAAAAATATATATATGTATATCCACTGCGTCGAAATGGTTGACATAGGTTGCTATTTTTCCAATAATCCCAGTTGTTTATAGTTAACCGGAAGCAAGTTTTCAATTTATCTGAGGTTTTTGACAACTGAGTATTAACTTAAAACAGGTTACATGTAGCTGCGAATATAAAAAGTTATTTTCCCGATATAATATATTCAGTACCGGAATTATTGTTAATTTTACTCTTTTTTGTGACTATTCGTCTATCTGAATTTGATGATCATTCTTTACCTGTATATTATAACATTTATGTATATCCATAATTTATGGGAATTCAAACTATTTATAAAGAAATTAAAATCTTTTTTTTTCTAAAACTATAAACTATTTAATCTGAATGCATCGCTTAACCTTAAATTAGTTATTTTGGGAAATTACGTTTAAAAATCTTACGTTTCTGGACAATTGCAGTGTCTGTAAAATATGTTGTTCTATACAACAGCACATGTTATACAGTAAACAGAAGCTTTAACTTAAAGCAAATCAACAATTAGCAACTATGTTTAAGCTAATGAAAACATCAACATTTTGTTTTATTTCATATCGATTTATTCCTTTAACAATGATCAGTTTTCAATAGATCGATGACATTCCATTAATCGGGCACTAGATTGGAAAAGGTAGGTTTGATACCATCTTGGAGAAAACAACGTGGTGACTCGTCTCTGACTTCCACCTACATATAATATGTATTCCTATTAAACACAGTTTTGTGAAACGAATAAAGTTAACACACTAAATTAGTTTTCACAAACAGTTATAATTTGAGCATTCTGCTTCCAAACCCCAAACTAGTATTTTCTCCCAAAAAAGACCAGACAATAAAACCCAACTGAATGACTTACTCATGGCGAAGAGATGGTCCCTATAGTAATCCATACCGCCCGCCTCCTCTACACATTCCAGGTCCACCTTGCCCCTGTACCCCACCTTGTATGAGTTGGTCTCTCTGTTCGGCCATTTAACCAATACTGCATCGCGTTCGCGACCGTCCGTCCCGTAGTTCTTTGTTTCTTGAATCGTCCCGATCTGACCGGAGCCGCCTTCGAGGAATTAAAGTTTCAATGTAAATGTTAATGTTTTAACTAATCATCATTTTACATCGACTGTGAAACAAGTTCTTACAACTTAGACACACCACACTCGATGTATTCTTGGGTATAACTGGTGCTTAGCATATGTATATAAAGTGTGTTGCCCAAGGACACCACACATAACTCTATATAAGTGGCGGAGGATCGAACCCACGGCCCCCGAACATGGATCCGATGCCTGATTTACCACTAGATCACACCCTCCACACGCTAATGGTTACGGTAACATCTCCTGTTTCAATATAATTTTCTATGCTAAACGTATGTTAACTCAATCACATCTTGTTTGCATTGATCAAAAATGGAAAAGGTAAGCATTACAACCAGAATTTGATCGTGTACAATTAAAACCCATTGCAATGAATGTATGAATAACTCACAACAATAACATCAAGAAAAAAAACACTGTAAATCCCTCATATTTATAAAAATTCAACCACCGTCTGGTGGTTCATTTATTTGCCTCGTACTAAGTGCGTGATGTTCAGATACATTACCATCTTGGTTTCCGCAGTCCCAGTCGGCCCCTCGCTTCACTTTAGCTCCCGTATACAGTCCGAGTGCCCGCAGCCGGGAACTGGTGGACCGTTTAGGAACAACCGTCCTATAATTAACATCACACAAAGGTGCTCAGTAATATTATAACAACATTAGCATCAAAATCGGGTAAAATATCCTGCAATTGGGCAGCATTTAAAATTGTACATTAGAAATGCTTTATCAATCGTTTGGCTTATTGCGAAAACCAAGGCATAGGTCAACATGTTGTAAACTTATATATTTTACATCGACTGTGAACTAGGTTTAAACGACATCGACAAAAGTACGTTCGAAGTCTTTCTGGGTAAAACTAGTACTAAGCATATGCAGATTAAGTGTCTTGTTCGGGGCAACGACACATAGCCGTATCTAACCCACGAAACTCTGATCCAGGGTCCGATACTCTATGACCGGATTACATGCTTCACATACCGGCATACACATATAACAAGACAAACATACATGCATACATATATAACAAGACAAACATACCGGCATACACATGTAACAAGACAAACATACATGCATACACATATAACAAGACAAACGTACATGCAAACACATATATCAAGACAAACGTACATGCATACACATATAACAAGACAAACGTACATGCATACACATATAACAAGACAAACGTACATGCATACACATATAACAAGACAAACGTACATGCAAACACATATATCAAGACAAACGTACATGCATACACATATAACAAGACAAACGTACATGCAAACACATATACCAAGACAAACGTACATGCATACACATATAACAAGACAAACGTACATGCATACACATATAACAAGACAAACGTACATGCATACACATATAACAAGACAAACGTACATGCAAACACATATATCAAGACAAACGTACATGCATACACATATAACAAGACAAACGTACATGCATACACATATAACAAGACAAACATATAACAAGACAAACAAACCGGCCTACACATATAACAAGACAAACATACCGGCCTACACATATAACAAGACAAACATACCGGCCTACACATATAACAAGACAAACATACATGCATATAATCCAAAATGACAAGAGCCAAGAAAATTATTTCTAGCTGTTTAATTTATCGAAAAGGATGAAATATCTATACATTATTTCATCAAAATATGCTAAGGCGTTTTATATGCACAGATAACGAAACCATCTTGCTCGAATTCGAAGGATTTGAAAGTGTGAAAATGTATTCTAAGTAATATTTTAAAAAATCGGTTGCTCCAGTACCAAACTAAAAAATCTAAATTTCAAATTACCAAATCTAGTAACCATAACAGGTTAATAATGTGATTTCCTTAAAGTCGACATTATTAATTTTTTGTTTTCAACGAGTAGATTTCTTTTACAGATCTCCATTCATATTTGCCTCTATTGAATATTATATATAACAGTCGCGCACGTACCCTCTCAACCCCGGTGCATCTATTCTCCGGAAGGGGTGGCTTATAATGTGCTTGTCACTGAAATAGCACTGGGTACAAAGATCGATGTCTGAACATGTCCCACAATTCCACCTCGTACCCGGAAACTCCGATTGTTTGCATTCTGCGCATTTTATTCCGCCATGCTTGAGTCCTGTTTAAGATCAAGAACACATACACGTTGACTTTAAAAGGATAAATGATGATGTCGTGCCCACCAGCACGCCAATACGACATGGCAGAACTCAGCCACCATATATATATACTTATTCTGATCATTAAATATCTCCATGATTTAAAATGTAAAATTACACCATAACAGTATACATGTATGTTTGAATATCTACAACAAATAAAACATAATATGTATTTTATATTTTTTAATTTGACTAAATATAATCTAAGAAAATTTGAGTTTTAGTTTAAAGACTTTCATACTCATATTTTCAACACCAACGTGACACCACATTTAAAGCCTCGTTCTGGTTTTTGTATAAAACTCACCTGATAAAGTTGCTCATGTTAGATACTTACATGGTATTCTCTTTATCATGTCAATATTTCTAATTCGCCTTTTTTATGAAATTAAAAATCAGTGAAAAGTAGGATTAACGGTAGCTTTCTCCAGGTCAAAATGTATAAGAATACATAATGACGTCATGTGCCTGATAAACGTGCATTGACGTGATAAAAGGATTTTATTTTTACAAGATCCTAGTTATAAGTTTAACACGAACTCTAAAATGAAATGTTGAATATATAAAAGTAAACATTGTTTCAAATAATATATTTTATCAATGATGGTCAGTTAGCTCAGTCGTTAGTATGTCTGACTATCAATCTAAGGGTTGTGAGTTCGAATCACCGCCGGGCCACAGTCTCTGTGATGATTGATATACGATTTTGAGTCGCATTGTCAGTCATGCATCTCTCACTGCTGATTCAAGTGGAAAAGTTATCAGATACTAGCGGAGATAAATATGCTGGAGAACTGGTTAACCATCCAGAATCCCTGTAAAGAGTGAACTGATAAGGTTGACTGATCGTCAGTTTTCCCTCGATGGCACAAAAATCAAGCTGAATATCCCAAAACTCGTTATTGATATGTCGGTGACATGTTTGGGTCTGTACGTAATAATCACATCTACTATGGTCCGATTCATTTATATTTGTGATTTTGTACAAATTAACAACAAATAGAAACAACGGAAATAAAACTCATTTCCAAACTAGTGTGTTCTTAGAACGATTAAATGCATTGTGGGGAGCCATTAGAAGCATTCTGAGTTTTAATACATAGAGGTATAAATAGAATATATACCTTCCTGGTAAACACTATATTGTTATCGATTCTGGTTTTACATTAATCCGAGGTATGTCGTATATGAATAAATGGATTTAATGAATGAATCAATCAATCAATCAATCAATCAATCAGTCCATCAATCAAGTGATTTTAAGAGGATAGTCCGAAAAATAATCTTCCTTTGGGCCCACTTGTACGTGACAACCGTAAAACAAAATGCAAAAATAGTAGGTTTTGTATCATTGTTGGGCTTTGATATGTATAAGTATGTATTCGTACCGGCCGGTGCGCTGTCAAGGACACGAAGATCACATTTTCGATCTTTTCCCGTGCTGCACGTGGTACTTTCTCCCATATCCCACTGCACTTCTACCGTGTCGTCTTCGTTGTCCTGGGTAACGGTACCCACGTGACCCTCTCCACCATCTTCGTCATCGTGACCCCAGTCAGGACCCCGCACGACTCGGACACCCTCGACTGACATTTTTCTTTATCTGTTGACAGTTTAAAAATTACCCGACCTTTCATCAAAGTAAACGTTATAAGACAGATATTTAGAATGTGGGACAAAAGTCCCTTGGACAATAGCCCTTGGTAAAAAAATGTACACATGGAAAAAAGCCTTCAGTACATTTTAAAAGTTGGACAAAAGCCCCTTGGTAGATTTTAGGAGGTGGACAAAAGCCCATTGGTCGATTTTGGAAGTTGGACAAAAGCCCCTTTGTAGATTTTAGGAGGTGGACAAAAGCCCCTTGATTGATTTTGGAAGTTGGACAAAAGCTCCTTGGTAGATTGTAGGAGGTGGATAAAAGCCCCTTGGTCGATTTTGGAAGTTGGACAAAAGCCCCTTTGTAGATTTTAGGAGGTGGACAAAAGCCCCTTGATTGATTTTGGAAGTTGGACAAAAGCTCCTTGGTAGATTGTAGGAGGTGGATAAAGGCCCCTTGGTCGATTTTGGAAGTTGGACAAAAAACCCTTGGTCGAGATTTGGGAGGTGGACAAAAGCCCCTTGATTATTTTATTAAATTGCCAGAGACATATAAACATAATAATATTACATATTATTTTACTGTATTGATGTTACATTCAGATTACTGACTCTTTTTTTATTATGTTTTAAATCATAAAAAAACACATTCAAGAAATAACATTTTTTCTATTTTTATTCCCATTCCATCATGGTAATATTTACATAACAATAACTTAGATACAAGAAAACAATCAAAATGCGTTGTTTGTTTGCATTAATCAATTGATTGACCGGATTGATACTAACACAATCAGCAGCTTACTATGCCCAGTCATTGAAGATATGGGAAATAAATTCGTTTTGAAATAAATCATCACTTTTAAACAATACGTATTGCTAAATAAGTAATTATTAACACCTGTGCTGCGTGTAATATTAAAATTAAGTGAAATTATGAAATTAGATTAAACAAAATTATAACACATACTTATTTCTATTTCTTTTAGCAGCCGTCTTGGCGGCCATTTTGAAAATGATGGCTATTTCGAAAGTTACAAGTTGGGTCAATAGCTAAAATCGATCGGTATGCTTTCACCTATAAATGTGCCAAGTTTGTTGCTTTTATCACAAAGTGAACAATGTTTTCGCAATATTCTCTCACTATACTGTTCAGATAATAAATTGAAATAAATAAAACATAAATGAAATAATATCCATTCTAAAATACACAGATTAGCTTCAAGGGAATATATCAGGAGTTTTTTAAACAATATATTTTTATTTATTGCGGCATTCAGAGCTTTTTTTCATATACACACGTACTCCTCTTTAAATTGATAATGTACACAGATATGGTATATAAAATTCTATTCAGAGGCTTTTGTCCGGATACCATCAACATATTTAATTAACGGCAGAGTGTTAACATATTTATTGCCCCGTCATTTAGTTAATAATGGAAATACCAATTGTATAATTTGATGGTATCTGTAAGATACGATACAATACAGCACAGCACAGCACAGCACAATACAATAAAACGCAATCAAAACGTAACGAAAGACAACACAACACATACAATATGCAATGCAATATGTAAAACAAACTTTAAGCGGGTGGTAGTCTAATGGATAGAGTGTTGGCCGCTCACGCCAGAGGTTGCGGGTTCAATCCCCAGCTCGACCCGATGCCTCTCATAAAACAACACTCAGTACTGGTTCTATCCAGGAAGCGGACTCGAGAGCAGTTCATATAAGCTCTGAGCTTTCATCGCAATCGAGCTAAAATGAATTAGTATAAACTAAAACAAACTTTAATACACTACGGTGCATTGCCATGTTAAATTCATTTCAAACCAATTAAACTAAATTCAGTTCGTTCCATTCAATTTATTCGATACACAAGTAAAGTTATGCAATACAATTACTGAAAAACAGACACAGACACAAACACAGACACAGACACAGACACAAATAACTCACTGTTATTTACTTTACCGACGATATGCGTTTGATATAATCTCTGATCAGTCCCGTGTCGTCCTATATACAGTACAAACGTATTCAATGAGGATAGATATCGTGACAAAATAATTCAGAGAACAGGATGTTAATTTAAACTTTTTTGAAGATCGATTAAATAGCAAGTCATTTTATATACACGTTCCGGCTCCGCTTATAAAGCTACTTTATTCATATGGAACCCTGTAAAACTGCTGTTTGGTGATTATGGGCTCTGTGTACAGGAAAGTCTAAAGTTACCTTAAGCTACGACACAACTCCGTAATGGATTAAACCTTCAATCACGACCAAGTGAGCGAACAAAACAGAAATAAAATATTAAGGAAAAATACATTTGATTTCATTATTGCATTTAAAAAATAAAATTACTCATACTACTACTACTACTACTACTACTACTACTACTACTACACTACTACTACTACTACTACACTACTACTACTACTACTACTACTACTACTACTACTAATAATAATAATAATAATAATAAATAACAATAATGATAATAATAATAACGATAATAATAATATTGATAATTATAGTAAAATAAATAATTATATATTTTAACTTAGCTAAATTGCTTATTGAAACGCTACAATACAAATTAAAAATGTGCTGCTTTCAAATTTCCTGGTGCAAAGCAGATGATGTGGTTTTATTTTCATTATCAAAACTGCATAACCATACACAATATAAGTAAGGAGATTCAATTAATGGACCTCACATTGCATTACTTGCTATGCTGTTCCAAGTAAATACATTAATTTTTGATAAACCGAATAAACTTATTATAAATACATTAAGTGTATCATTTATTGAAGTTTTATAACAATAAATTGAAGTATATATATATATATATATCTATATACGTCCTTGGCGAAGTGAATAAAATCCAAAATTTGCAAGACGATTTTCCATATACCAAGAAAGTCTGTTAGTATCGGTTGTTTGGTATTCTATAGTAATTTTTATTAAGTTATTAATACTTACATCATCTATTGGTTTTATTAAATTAATTATTCCAGAGACGACACGTTCTGTCACAAATTGATTTTCTTGATCAAGTTTTGTTTTGCCAGTTATGTATTTCCCCGCATTATACTTCCTTGGTGCATTTTTTCTTGTCGCCCCACACTGATTGGTGATAAGTAATATATATGTTTGTATTTATCATTTGGCAAGGATTTAAAACCGATTAACGTTTGTAAACAGTTTCTAATTTATCTTCCTGTATTCTGGCTCAACCTCAAATTAGCACACACTACACAATAACATTCGGGTACCAGGTAGTAATGATAGCAGCCCAGAAGATAACAAAGTCCCCGTTGTAAAAAGACACATATCCATGCTTAATGTATACAGTGAACTCGTGTAACAATTATGATAGAGGGCGTTGCGGTAGCGGACAAGAATTACATTTCTATAACAATACAATTTAATTAAGTAATTTGTCTATAACATTTTAATTAAATCTCTGTCTTTTAATTTCCAGATGTCATTGACCCTGTGAAAAATCTACGATGGTAAAACACTGCGAGGTGGTTTCGGAATACCCATAATTGATCATTCTCCATTGAAAACTTTGAAATGTTTGAATTTCAAATGATATATTTTAAAAGGAATCATTTATTATTCTGCTGTCTTCCACACATACCTAAAAGAAGAGTTTTGAAGATCAGTGTTTAATATGCTGAAATGACTTTTTGATAAAAGCTGGTTGGGAAACGCGAGTTCGCTGTATCACGGTGGTGAACGTACCCCGGATATTGCCGTAACGTGATAAAAAAAAATCTCAAATTCAGCATAACTTTTGTCAACATAGTAATTTCAAACCTAATTACCTAGTGTTTTTTGTGACAACAACATAAATTATCTGTGTGATTAATAAGTAACTGATGTGCTAATGCTCTGCAACACGGGAAATAACTCAAATCTATACTGGAATGGTGAAATTTGCGATTCTCTGCCAACCTTATCATTTGATAACCGGTGTGCCATGTGAACATTTATTCAATATCGACTTATTTTTGACATGTGGTGAAAACTCTGATTCAAACGATTTAGTAAGTTTGACGCAGAGAACAAATATGCCAAATACCAGGGTTGTACGTATTAAAATGGCAGAGAAATAGATCTAATCGAGAATCGGCGTTGTACTGGGTATTGCATTTATATGTACTGGGAATTGACCTATAACAGATTTTACTGTACTGGGCATTGCTTCAATGGTAAATATGTTTTCTTGCTAACATTATCGATTAAAAGCATTTAACTTGTTTTATGTTGTCATAACTACATGAGTATATAACGTTTTAAGAAGTTGTGAACTGCCCGCTCGTCTGTTTGTCTGTTTGTTTGTATTATACCCCCCCCCCCCCCCCCCCCCCTATTCCTTTAAAGGTTACACATGTATTTTGGCATTTGGAAGAAGAATAACTTCGGTTTTTATGTGATAAGTGATGTTTGAAAATACTAGGATACTGGCGACTGACTAGGGTTCGCTAATATCATACTGTTATAAATTGAATTACATCTTTTCGGTGTACTTGTGAGTGGCCGGGAGAAATAAATGACTGATATGATAGAATTTGATTGGACTGGATGGTCAACCAGGTTGACTAACAGATGGACCAAATGGACTGACTGACAGTTCAGGTGGACTTGGTGACAATCCTTGTGGACTTGCTGACAGTCCAGGTGGACTGACTGACAGTCCATGTGAAATTGCTGGCAGTCCCGGTGGACTTGGTTTCTCAGGCTGGTTCCCATGGATACCAGAACTCCTACCAATCAATTTAATTCTTACATTTTTGTATCCCAATGATTTTTTTGCATATAATTAGTGTTAAAATTTAATTGAAACAGGAAATAAATCTATGAACAATATTTATGAAATGAAATGATGACGGAAAAGAATATTAAAAAAAAAACATATTAACACATCATGATTATAAAACATTTCAGAGATATGAAACGAAAAATAAATGACAAAAATAACTATTCTAAATATCATACAATAATAGTCTTTAACAGAGCAGGGTAACGCAACTTTAAAGCTTCAATATTCTACGCGTAGAGTATGAAAGTTTAACATTGAGATTGATTCCCGAAAAAACCTTATTTCAACACTGGACCTTTTCTTAAAGCGATAAACGTCAACCACATTTATAAAAAAATCTGAATTTTACCAATCAGACAGTTTTGGGAATATTGTAGTTAAAACAAATACATGTAGTAAGGATTACAATATTTCAATTGCGCATCTCTTCCCGCAGCAATTCTTCATTGTTGCCAGATGCTATATAAAATGTATATTCAACTATCAAATTTTTTCGCTTAACACTATTTTTGAAATTTATGTAAATCCATTTTAGTGTAAATATGAAATTAAAATACCCCAGTACGGGTGCAGAACTTTACTATGGTTGCATTCCTGATGTTTTTAGAAAGCAGGAAATGCAATGTCTAGTAAATGGTTGAAATGGGAGACAACAAAAAATAATCTGTCCAAAACAATATAAGTAAGGACCACTTTGTATTTTTAAAGACGTTTCACTCATGTTTTCAAAACAAGGGTGACTAATTAGCTTTATGAAATATGTTTCTAATTTTATTAAATATTAAGGTGTGGAGGTTACTTTACTAATAGGAGTATAGATTAATTTGATCATCACCGTAGCCATCATCATTGTCAATCACCGTTGTCATTACCAATGTCGATCACCATTGTCCATCAACAGTGTCCATCAACATTGTCATTACCATAGTCAACACAATAGCTATCACCATTATCATCTATTATCATCACCATTGTCCATCACCATTGTCATCTACATTGTCCATCACCATTGTAATCACCATTGCCATCACCATTATCATCACCATTGTCATCATCATTGTCCACCATTGTCATCACAATTGTCATTACAATAGCAATCACCAGTCATCACCATTATCATCATCATTGTCCTCCACCATTGTCATCAGCATTGTCCATCACCATTGTCATCACAATTATCAACACCATTGTCATCACCATTGTCCATCACCATTGTCATCACCATTATCATTAGCATTGTCCATCACCATTGTCATCAGCATTATCCATCACCATTGTCAACACTATTGTCCATCACCATGGTCATTACCATTGTCATCACCATGTGCCAATCACATCCACGCTATTTGTCTACCGCTCGATATAAATTTTATATCGCATCAGCAGCATAAGTCAATCACCATTGGCACCAATCTTGTGTCCATCACCAGTCACCACGATTGTCGGGAGATGCAAAATAAAAAATCTTAAAAAGGCTCCTTATATGTCAATATGTTGCACTTATCCACTTCATGTGCCTACCGCTCGATATAAACTTTATATCGCATCAGCATTATAGCCGATCACATCCACCTCATGTGCCTACCGCTCGATATAAACTTTATATCGCGTCAGCATTATAGCCGATCACATCCAACTCATGTGCTTACCTCTCGGTATAAACTTTATATCACATCAGCATTATAGCCGATCACATTCACCTCATGAGCCTACTGCTCGATATAAACTTTATATCGCATCAGTATTATGAGCCAATCACATCCACCTCATGTGCCTACTGCTCGATATAAACTTAATATCGCATCAGCATTAAAGCCAATCACATCCACCTCATGTGCCTACCGCTCGAAATAAACTTTATATCACATCAGCATTATAGCCAATCACATCCACCTCATGTGCCTACCACTTGATATAAACTTTATATCGCATCAGCATTATAGCCCATCACATCCACCTCATGTTCCTAATGCTCGATATAAACTTTAAATCGCATCAGTATTATGAACCAATCACATCCACCTCATGTGCCTACCGCTCGATACAAACTTTATATTGCATCAGCATTATAGCCAGTCACATCCAACTCATGTTCCTACCGCTCGATATAAACTTTATATCACATCAGTATTATGAGCCAATCACATCCACCTCATGTGCCTACCGCTCGATACAAACTTTATCTTGCTTCAGCATTATAGCCAATCACATCCACCTCATGTTCCTAACGCTCGATATAAACTTTATATTGCATCAGTATTATGAGCCAATCACATCCACCTCATGTGCCTACCGATCGATATAAACTTTATATCGCATCAGCATTATGAGCCAATCACATCCACCTCATGTGCCTTCCACTTGATATAAACTTTATATCGCATCAGCATTATAGCTGATCACATCCACCTCATGTTCCTAATGCTCGATATAAACTTTAAATCGCATCAGTATTATGAACCAATCACATCCACCTCATGTGCCTACCGCTCGATATAAACTTTATATTGCATCAGCATTAAAGCCAATCACATCCACCTCATGTGCCTACCGCTCGATATAAACTTTATATCGCATCAGCATTATAGCCAATCACATCCACCTCATGTGCCTACCGCTCGATATAAACTTTATATCGCATCAGCATTATAGCCGATCACATCCACCTCATGTGCCTACCGCTCGATATCAACTTTATATCGCATCAGCATTATAGTCGATCACATCCACCTCATGTGCTTACATCTCGATATAAACTTTATATCGCATCAGCATTATAGCCGATCACATCCACCTTGTGTGCCTACATCTCGATATCAACTTTATATCGCATCAGCATTATAGCCGATCACATCCACCTTATGTGCCTACAACTCGATATAAACTTTATATTGCATCAGTATTATACCCGATCACAGCCACCTCATGTTCCTACCGCTCGATACAAACTTTATATCACATCAGTATTATGAGCCAATCACATCCACCTTATGTGCCTACCGCTCGATACAAACTTTATATTGCATCAGCATTATAGCTAATCACATCCACCTCATGTTCCTAACGCTCGATATAAACTTTATATTGCATCAGTATTATGAGCCAATCACATCCACCTCATGTGCCTACCGATCGATATAAACTTTATATTGCATCAGTATTATCAGCCAATCACATCCACCTCATGTGCCTACCGATCGATATAAACTTTATATCGCATCAGCATTATAGCCGATCACATCCACCTCATGTTCCTAACGCTCAATATAAACTTTATATTGCATCAGTATTATGAGCCAATCACATCCACCTCATGTGCCTACCGATCGATATAAACTTTATATCGCATCAGCATTATGAGCCAATCACATCCACCTCATGTGCCTACCGCTTAATATAAACTTTATATCGCATCAGCATTATAGCCGATCACATCCACCTCATGTTCCTAATGCTCGATATAAACTTTAAATCGCATCAGTATTATGAGCCAGTCACATCCACCTCATGTGCCTACCGCTCGATATAAACTTTATATCGCATCAGCATTATAGCAGATCACATCCACCTCATGTTTCTAACGCCCGATATAAACTTTATATCGCATCAGTATTATGAGCCAATCACATCCAACTCATGTGCCTACCACTCGATATAAGCTTTACATCACATCAGCATTATAGCCGATCACATCCACCTCATGTGCCTACCACTCGATATAAACTTTATATCGCATCAGAATTATGAGCCAATCACATCCACCTCATGTGCCTACCGCTCGATATAAACTTTATATCGCATCAGCATTATAGCCGATCACATTCACCTCATGTTCCTACCGCTCGAAATAAACTTTATATCGCATCAGCATTATAGCCGATCACATCCACTTCATGTGCCTACCACTCGATATAAACTTTATATCGCATCAGCATTATAGCCGATCACACCCACCTTATGTGCCTACCGCTCAATATAAACTTTATATCGCATCAGCATTATGAGCCAATCACATCCACCTCATGTGCCTACCGCTCGATATAAACTTTATATCGCATCAGTATTATGAGCCAATCACATCCACCTCATGTGCCTACCGCTCGATATAAACTTTATATCGCATCAGCATTATAGCCAATCACATCCACCTCATGTGCCTACCGCTCGATATAAACTTTATATCTCATCAGCATTATGAGCCAATCACATCCACCTCATGTGCTTACAGCTCGATACAAACTTTATATCGCATCAGCATTATATCCGATCACATTCACCTCATGTGCCTACCGCTCGATATAAACTTTATTTCGCATCAGCATTATAGCCGATCACATTCACCTCATGTGCCTACCGCTCGATATAAACTTTATATTGCATCAGCATTATAGCCGATCACATCTACCTCATGTTCCTAACACTCGAAATAAACTTTATATCGCATCAGCATTATAGCCGATCACATCCACCTCATGTTCCTAACGCTCGATATAAACTTTATATCGCATCAGAATTATGAGCCAATCACATCCACCTCATGTGCCTACCGCTCGAAATAAACTTTATATCGCATCAGCATTATAGCCGATCACATCCACCTCATGTGCCTACCGCTCGATATAAACTTTATATCGCATCAGCATTATAGCCGATCACATTCACCTCATGTGCCTACCGCTCGAAATAAACTTTATATCGCATCAACATTATAGCTGATCACATCCACCTCATTTGCCTACCACTCGATATAAACTTTATATCGCATCAGCATTATAGCTGATCACACCCACCTTATGTGCCTACCGCTCGATATAAACTTTATATTGCATCAGTATTATGAGCCAATCACATCCACCTCATGTGCCTACCGCTTGATATAAACTTTATATCGCATCAGTATTATAGCCAATCACATCCACCTCATGTGCCTACCGCTCGATATAAACTTTATATCACCTCAGCATTATGAGCCAATCACATCCACCTCATGTGCCTACCACTCGATACAAACTTTATATCGCATCAGTATTATATCCGATCACATTCACCTCATGTGCCTACCGCTCGAAATAAACTTTTTATCGCATCAGCATTATAGTCGATCACATCCACCTCATGTGCCTACCGCTCGATATAAACTTTATATTGCATCAGCATTATGAGCCGATCACAACCACCTCATGCGCCTACCGCTCGAAATAAACTTTATATCGCATCAGCATTATAGCCGATCACATCCACCTCATGTGCCTACCGCTCGATATAAACTTAATATCGCATCAGCATTATAGCCGATCACATCCACCTCATGTGCCTACCGCTCGAAATAATCTTTATATCGCATCAGCATTATAGCCCATCACATCCACCTCATGTGCCTACCGCTCGAAATAAACTTTATATCGCATCAGCGTTATAGCCGAACACATCCACCTCATGTGCCTACCGCTCGAAATAAACTTTATATCGCATCAGCGTTATAGCCGATCACATCCACCTCATGTGCCCACCGCTCGATATAAACTTTATATCGCATCAGCATTATAGCCGATCACACCTACATCATGTGCCTACAGCTCGATATAAACTTTATATCGCATCAGCATTATGAGCCAGTTACATCCACCTCATGTGCCTACCGCTCGAAATAAATTTTATATCGCATCAGCAGCATGAGTCAATCACCATTGGCACCAATCTTGTGTCCATCAGTCACCACGATTGTCGGGAGACGCAAAATAAAAAATCTTAAAAAGGCTCCTTATATGTCAATATGTTGCACTTATCCACTTCATGTGCCTACCACTCGATATAAACTTTATATCGCATCAGCATTATAGCCGATCACATCCACCTCATGTGCCTACCGCTCGATATAATTTTTATATCGCATCAGCATTATAGCCGATCACATCCACCTCATGTGCCTACCGCTCGATATAAACTTTATATCGCATCAGCATTATAGCCGATCACATCCACCTCATGTGCCTACCGCTCGATATCAACTTTATATCGCATCAGCATTATAGCCGATCACATCCACCTCATGTGCTTACATCTCGATATAAACTTTATATCGCATCAGCATTATAGCCGATCACATCCACCTCATGTGCCTACCGCTCGATATAAACTTTATATCGCATCAGCGTTATGAGCCGATCACAACCACCTCATGTGCCTACCGCTCGAAATAAACTTTATATCGCATCAGTATTATAGCCGATCATATCCACTTCATGTGCCTACCGCTCGATATAAACTTTATATCGCATCAGCATTATAGCCGATCACATCCACCTCATGTGCCTACCTCTCGAAATAAACTTAATATCGCATCAGCATTATAGCCGATCACATCCACCGCATGTGCCTACCGCTCGAAATAAACTTTATATCGCATCAGCATTATAGCCGATCACATCCACCTCATGTGCCTACCGCTCGATATAAACTTTATATCGCATCAGCATTATAGCCGATCACATCCACCTCATGTGCCTACCTCTCGAAATAAACTTAATATCGCATCAACATTATAGCCGATCACATCCACCTGATGTGCTTACCGCTCGATATAAACTTTATATCGCATCAGCATTATAGCCGATCACACCCACCTCATGTTCCTACCGCTCGCTATAAACTTTATATCACATCAGCATTATGAGCCAGTCACATCCACCTCATGTGCCTACCACTCAATATAAACTTTATATTGCATCAGTATTATGAGCCAATCACATCCACCTGATGTGCCTACCGCTTGATATAAACTTTATATCGCATCAGCATTATAGCCAATCACATCCACCTCATGTGCCTACCGCTCGATACAAACTTTATATCACATCAGCATTATGAGCAAATCACATCCACCTCATGTGCCTACCGCTCGATACAAACTTTATATCGCATCAGCATTATAGCCGATCACATCCACCTCATGTGCCTACCGCTCGAAATAAACTTTATATCGCATCAGCATTATAGCCAATCACATCCACCTCATGTGCCTACCGCTCGATATAAACTTTATATCGCATCAGCATTATGAGCCAATCACATCCACCTCATGTGCCTACCGCTCGATATAAACTTTATATCGCATCAGCAATATAGCCAATCACATCCACCTCATGTGCCTACCGCTCGATATAAACTTGATATCGCATCAGCATTATAGCCGATCACATCCACCTCATGTGCCTACCGCTCGATATAAACTTTATATCGCATCAGCATTAAAGCCAATCACATTCACCTCATGTTTCTACCACTCGATATCAACTTTATATAGCATCAGCATTATAGCCGATCACATCCACCTCATGTGCTTACATATCGATATAAACTTTATATCGCATCAGCATTATAGCCGATAACATCCACCTCGTGTGCCTAGATCTCGATATAAACTTTATATCGCATCAGCATTATAGCCGATCACATCCACCTCATGTGCCTACCGCTCGATATAAACTTTATATTGCATCAGCATTATGAGCCGATCACAACCACCTCATGTGCCTACCGCTCGAAATAAACTTTATATCGCATCAGCATTATAGCCAATCACATCCACCTAATGTGCCTACCGCTCGATATAAACTTTATATCGCATCAGCATTATAGCCGATCACATCCACCTCATGTGCCTACCGATCGAAATAAACTTTATATCGCATCAGCATTATAGCCGATCACATCCACCTCATGTGCTTACCGCTCGATATAAACTTTATATCGCATCAGCATTATAGCCGATCACACCCACCTCATGTGCCTACCGCTCGATATAAACTTTATATCGCATCAGCATTATAGCCGATCACACCCACCTCATGTGCCTACCGCTCATTATAAACTTTATATCGCATCAGCATTATGAGCCAGTCACATCCACCTCATGTGCCTACCACTCGATATAAACTGTATATTGCATCAGTATTATGAGCCAATCACATCCACCTCATGTGCCTACCGCTTGATATAAACTTTATATCGCATCAGCATTATAGGCAATCACATCCACCTCAAGTGCCTACCGCTCGATATAAACTTGATATCGCATCAGCATTATGAGCCAATCACATCCACCTCATGTGCCTACCGCTCGATACAAACTTTATATCGCATCAGCATTATAGCCGATCACATCCACCTCATGTGCCTACCGCTCGAAATAAACTTTATATCGCATCAGCATTATGGGCCGATCACATCCACCTCATGTGCCTACCGCTCGAAATAAACTTTATATCGCATCACTTTATGAGCCGATCACATCCACCTCATGTGCCTACCGCTCGATATAAACTTTATATCACATCAGCATTATAGCCGATCACATTCACTTCATGTGCCTACCGCTCGAAATAAACGTTATATCGCATCAGCATTATAGCTGATCACATCCACCTCATGTGCCTACCGCTCGAAATAAACTTTATATCGCATCAGCATTATAGCCGATCACATCCACCTCATGTGCCTACCGCTCGATATAAACTTGATATCACATCAGCATTATGGGCCAATCACATCCACCTCATGTGCCTACTGCTCGATACAAACTTTATATCGCATCAGCATTATAGCCGATCACATCCACCTCATGTGCCTACCGCTCGATATAAACTTTATATCGCATCAGCATTATAGCCGATCACATCCACCTCATGTGCCTACCGCTCGATATAAATTTTATGTCGATTCGGTTTTTTTTCTATGTAAATAGTATAATTAAATGTATATTCAACGTATTTGATAAATCACCCACATATATTATTTTGAGTGTGTGTTGTATACGATGTCTATCTATAATATATTTATATACAGTATATATATATATAATACTGTATATAATTTTTCATTAATATGAAATAAATATTTAAATTAAAGTATATGTCATATAGTTACAGTTTAGTTGCAAATAATTTTAATCCAATACTATCACACGCTTATTACAAACAAACACCAGCATAATCATAAGATTGTGACATCATAATTAATTGAGTATCCCAGGAAACATGGGTAAGGTTAACTGATTGTCGGTTGGCCTTCGATGGTATAAAAATGATGCTAAATATTCAATCAATTTGAAACTCTAACTGTCTTTTTATCTACTTATCTTTCATCCAGTAGAGCCAGCCACCCTGCTACTTTGTCCCGCTACCCCGCTTCGAGCCTGTATGTCTTCTAGACAACATGAAGTACCAGTATGTCACAATCACAACACAACCGGGCACATGGACCTGTCACCATTACAAACAAAATGGGAAAAGTGATTGCAATTAATAAAGTTATTTATATAGTATATAAATTCTTATAATAATACTAATTAACATTTAATGACCTACCCATGTAAATAAAAACAACCTTGTTAGTTCTTCAGACTTGCATGTTTTAAGAAGCAAGTTGTAGACAAAATGTATTTGTGAACTGCTTCAAACAGTTTAACATTATTGCTATAATAGAATTGCTGTTCACCAAAAGAGGTGTATAGTAAGAAACCAAAGACTTATATAGTAGGATGGGAAACTTGCATATCTCTACTAAATATTGATTAATTAGTATTAAAAGAATTAATAATTTGACAAATTACTCATTTCTTTTATATAAATGTAAGGTGTATGTAATCTTAAATGTTTAATAATGTTTTAAACACGCAAACTGATCTTGATTTTAAAATATTACAATTTAAAGTAATATTTCAAGTCCTTTCCTTATGATTTTAGTTGCAGTATACACATTTTGTAATCATAAGTTCTTCTACATTTATAAAGACAATTGGATGGGAATGGTCTCGTTTTGTAGAGAATTCCATTGTGCAAAGAAAGAATTTTGATTTGTATTTCTGGTATAAATGAAAATTAGGATATTTGAAAATGAGACATCGCAAGATTTTGCGTGAATACGCGAGCGTTCATAACATCTAAATCAGTTGCGTTTCCTTCGTTGGATAAATCTTTGACACAACTCACTGACAGATGTCAGCAGTGGTAGGCGTTGATGCTGGTAAAGGTGACACTTGAGAAAGAAGTGAGCATTGCTTTCTATTTACACAGAGGGGAACCTTCAATGAGTTTAAGAAATAGATGTTGCTTAAGTGCACTACAGCTCGTTTGAATATAGATATTTGTAATATATTTCAAAGAAAGTCCAATCCCAAAGTTAAATGTTTTATTTCTGTTGTGTTTGTGGTATACACAGGCTTACATGTAAATACTACTGAAGTAATGGAACTAAAATGAACGACACAAAGCATGTGCTCTAACTAAGACGTTTAATGCTCAGTATCAAAGTAGCAAGTGATTGATGGTATAGAAACGCATGTAATTATAGAGGCAAATTATACGAGTATTTCTAATTCTAAATAAAGGGAAGTAACTAAGACATAAAATATGCTAAAGAGTAATCATGAGTTATGAACACATGTATAGATGATAATACAACAATTTTTCATAGATAGTTCAATCTCCAAGATGATCTACAAAGCAGGCTTTTCTACAGGCCATTTAAGCACAGGGGCACCCCAGCGCTTGACTAGTATATACATAAAACTCAATATCCAAGTTAACATTACTGTGCAGAACAATCACCATAATAATCTAAATATGTAGCCTATATTTAAAAGACAAAGTTCAGTCTTTAAATTATATATATATATATATATATATATATATATATATTAAAAAAAGTAAATTTAAAAGTTCAAGTGTCTATTTAAAAAAAAATAAACATATAATATGTGAAGGTATACGTTTGAAGATTTATAATGTGATTTTTAGTTATACTGAAACAAATAAGGGTTTTGAAGGCAAGGACTACTGTTGTGTTTCGTTTTTGTTATATGTATATTATATGAGTGACTTAATTACATGCCTCTGATTATATGAGTGACTTAATTACATACCTCTGATTATATGAGTGACTTAATTACATACCTCTGATTATATGTGTGATTATTTACATATATATCCACAGAATCTATGGATATATAAATACTTATTAATTGAATATAAAGATAGATTACTTTGCGAAGGGAATTAAAACCTTAGAATCACAAACACATATAAAAATAGACCAGCTGGTGATAAAATAGAACAAGGACGTATATTGGAACAGTGACTTAATTATTATTCATACGTATCTGATTGGGCCTATATCAGCTATATTTACTTCCTAAGATGACATGTAGGCGTGGAATATATATCAAGTGCGTGAATGAATGGATGGATGGATGGATGGATGGATGGATGGATGGATGGATGGATGGATGGATGGATGGATGGATGTATGGGTGGGTTTTGGTTGGTTGAGTGGGTGGGTGGATAGATGGGTGGATGGATGGATGGATGGATGGATGGATGGATGGATGGGTTTTGGTTGGTTGGTTGGGTGGGTGGATGGATGGATGGATGGATGGATGGATCATCAATGAATGAATCATCAATGAATAAATGAATGAATGAATGAATCAATCAATCAATCAATCAATCAATCAATCAATCAATCAATCAATCAATCAATGAATGAATGAATGAATGAATGAATGAATGAATGAATGGATGAATGGATGAATGAATGAATGAATGAATGAATGAATCAATGAATCAATGAATCAATGAATCAATGAATCAATGAATCAATCAATGAATGAATCAATCAATCAATCAATGAACGTAAGATCATATGGTTGTGTGCTAAAAGACTTGCTCTAAGGCTAAAAATGTGTGCGTGTGCGGAGCTAATAGGACGACAACGATTCAGTCATATTCTATTCGTGATGAAATTTGGCTATACGTTCAATAAAATATGGAAGGTGGAGCACTTCCGCTGTCAAATTAATAATTTTGTTTTGTTATTAAACTTATATTTACTGCGCTATTTTCAACACTTATTGTTTGAATATGTAAAATAATAAGAGAAGAATAAAAATTAACAACATGAAATATAATCTGGACTTCAAGGAATGTCTGAAAGATTCACCAAAATTCAGGTAAACATGAACTTGTAAAGAGGTCTGTTCGTTACTATTTATTCGCTTGTGAAAATATCTTAATTTGAGGAAGCCTTTATGAAATTTAGTTTAAATCATTGAGGTAATTTAGATAACTCAAGTAATGAGTGGTGTTATGTTTAACTTTAAGCAGCACTTGCATAAATTGACCCCACGGGCATTTTAAGAAATCCCTTGACTGGGTCTGAGCGGCCATCATATTACAAACTTATGAATTCTGCAAATCAAAGTCATAACTCAATTATTAAAATATTAAAACAGTAATTAGTACATGAAAAGTGTGTCATACAATATAACTTACAAGTATCAAAGTTGACCTTAACATGTGTTTGGCTATATTGGAGGACTTTGGGTCCAGCTTTATATTTGAATCTGTGTATTATTGCGCCTCACTACATACATATACTGAGTGTGTTGATGCACTCGAATTATCAGGAAGAAGAAGATAACTTGGAGAAAGAATCTGTCTGTGGGCACAGCACTGTCACATAATATGTCATATTTGTTTCCACTTAAGCTCTCAAGACTATATTAAGTATATAATCTAACTGTTAAACAAGATCTGTATCATACTGATTTGAACAGTAATTATTATTCCTTTATGAGATGTTGTTTCCAAAGCAATCATTATTCAGCAAAAAAATATAATTTATTTGGACTTGGCATTGCCCTTTTCCAGACCTATCCACAATTGTTCCTCTAATTCTGAATGCATCTCTGTATAATTGACCCTGTGTCATGGGCATGTTATTAAGAAACAACACACTACAGTATATTTCCTAAAGAAATCTGGGCCCGGTTAGTGCATCTGACAGCCAATTAGATTCAGCATGATGCACACAATGACAGCTTATATATATTCCCTAGAGGATGGCTTGCTTGCACAATATCTTGCCCAAATAAGTCACTATTTTAATTATCTTGATAGCTAGAGCATTGTTTAATGATAGAAGTTGAGACTGGGTTCTTTTAAGGGGATTAAATATGTTCACAAGGGACCAGTAGTGGCCCAAAAAGAGATATTGGTAAAGTTACAATTTTTCAGAAATCTTCTCTTCAGAAAATGCCCAGCCATAATTTTATTTATAATTTAATACAAATGATCCATAGAAGTAAGTGTTTTCAAATTTGTTAAAATAAAGGGTCAATGGTTCATTAGGGCCAAGTAAGCAGACATTGATTTTTACATATAGGATTAGAGTAAATAAGAGTAAACAGGAAATTCTCATTTTGGAATTATTTAATCATCTTGAAATCTTGAGCATTGTTTAGTCATATCAGCTGAGACTGGGTCCTTGAAAAAGGATTCAATTAGGGATCAACAGTGGTCCATATATAAAGGATACAACATTGACCCAATATTGTTTTTGTCATTGTTTCATCTTTAAAGTATCTCATATGCTACATTCAAAATTTGGAAAGAAACGTGAAGTGAAATCAGGTGAGCGACCTAAGCCTATCTCATCTTCTTGTTATATACTATCTCATTTTCAACACCTTTTGAGATATCAATCAACTTTTTGCTACTTTTAGGAATCAGTCAATACAAGATGAAATTCTTAGAATCTTAGATTGTTCTTCAAAAATAGTTTTGTTGTATGCCTACCAACCACCCACTATAATTACAGCTACCCAGCTTTTTTTTATTGACTTTCAAAAGTGTTGATTTCTTTTCGGGATTTTTGTTCCAAATGCACCCCTGAAAAAAAAATATGTCAAAAAAAGCTACCTACTTGAAAAATACTGGATCAGAGAGCAGAAAACAAATATTTTTTTAAGATTGCCCTTTTGGAATAAACAAGTTCGCGGCTTTTGAAAAGCATTCAATTGTTAGAAGGTGACAATTAGAGAAACAAAAGAAGTATGTTTGGGTTAATGCGGTATAGGCGCTTATCGATGGAATATTTGTATGAAAAAACTTGACTAGGTTTCGGCTGACCAGGTCAAATAAAGACAAATATAATGTGGCATGTGTTCTAGAGATTCCGGTGTTTAATGCACCAATCTCAACCATGATGCTTTTTAAGTTATTTCAGACGGTCGGTTTGTATATTTTAAATTGATTTGTTGGTATAATAATTAAACAGTTTGTGTGAATGTTTTAACTTGTGCATGTTCAGCGATATGCCTGATTCTTGCATTGTGTTGAAAGTACATCACACCAGTAATACTGCTATGGTATATATTATTATATATGTCGTTTGTAACAAGCAAAATAAACAACAATTATAGTTTCTTGATTTTGTTACTATTTTCATGGTTATTGGTTTAGATTATCATGATGTATTTTATAATTGAAAACAGGGTTATTCGAAAATGATATATACATTTGTTCAGCTGGGTTTTAGTATCCTCTCCCGCCCCACCCTCCCCCCTTTCCCCCCCACTAAATAAGTTTTGTGTTGTACGTTCCCGTAACAAAACATATCCAGGTATTCCTGTTTATGTTGTAAACATTTTCAACCTTCTGATATAAGTGTGTTACCACTGAATGGTTGGAGAAACTTGCAACTGTATGTTTATAAAACTTCACAAAATGGATAACATTTCTATTTATAGATTTGAACTTGAACATGCAGAGGGTGATATTGAGCAGCTGGAGGTCAAGCTGGAGAGGGTAAGTTTGACTTTGGCAGGCTTCTCCACAGGTCATTTAAGCACAGGGGCATCCCAGAGCTTGACTTTCAGCAATGGTATTCCCCTAGCACTTGAAATCTTTAACAAAATTTTGCAAAAGCTTACTTTACTTTAAATCATTATTTTTCTTTGTATTTCTTTTCTCATTTTATTGCCGAAAATGAAACATTCTAAATATGATGACTTGAACTGATTAATACCAGTTTTACTAGTGAAATATATTTCAACGAGTACCTTACACAGCGCTTGAAAATGTGTTGAAAGTGTAACGTGCTCCTACCACATTGCTTGCATTCCTTCCTGTGGAAAACCCTATTTGACCTTAGTTTGACCTAAGTTTTGTGGAGTGATATATCAAGTGAGACAAGCACTGTCAGTCAATGGGACTAATGGTAAAATCGAAAAATTAGATATAAAAACATAATAATATATTCATTGCAATATATTGCAATGGATTGATAATCATTATGTATGAAGGTGAGCTAATGATGTCAATTAAAAGTTTTACAGCATGCTCCCTGCCACAGGCGATATCTTCAGAATTAATGCACTTACACAATTACATAAGCATATATGTGTCATCATTGCACCTTACAGGTCACAATGGAGCCCAGTCCTGCTGATTTTAAGATTGGCTAGTGAAAGGTCATCTTGGCATTTATCTTAAAATTTCATATGGGCCATAATGAATGGAGACAGTTCATAGTGAGAGGGTGTGAGATATAACTCATTTAAATGACAAATACAGTGGGTTCAAATGTCAGAAACAAACTGACTGTAGTCATCCAAATAAATGCATTTTATTTTGGTATGGGATTTTTTTGAGGTGTGTGTTACAAAGAATATGTTTGATAATTATTTCACAAATACATCATACAATTACCTTGAAAGTTTTGCAGTTTGCGGGTTTCTGATATCTTATAACAATACAGGAAAAAATGAAAATAAATTTTTTGGGGATTTCTCAGACCCAAATTCGGGAAGGAAAATGATTATTCAGTGAATAGGGTAATTTTATGGCTAGTAGGACAATAGTTATGCGACTATTGTACTTGAGCCATGTGTTATAATAAAACTTACCATGGGGATTTCAATTTCAGCCTTGGTGACTGATTCAAGTGGGATAGTTATCAGTTACTGTGGATATAGGGTGTACAGGAAACAGTGGTTAGGTTAACTGATCATCTGTTAGCCATCAATGGCATAAATTTGATGCTAAATATTCAATCAATCAGTCACTGATAGGATGACCCCACTGATTATATAAGATAAGTCTCTAAAGTGTCAAAACAGCTGACAGGGAATCTCCATGGTTACATGTAACCAGTACTAAACACACCTTATCTCTGTAAGTCACTGACTATTTCCCCACAATGACATGTTCAGAGGTTGGAAATTCATGGCCATAGAGCAATGTTCATAGCCAATTATCACAGAGACTGTGGCTGGATGTGATTCAAACTCATGACCCTGGATTAGCAGTCAGCCATATTACTTACTGGGCTAGCTGGGCCTGGCATGTTCTGTTGTAACATTCTGCTATCAGTAATAGACATATTATATTCCGTTATGTGAATAAGCCATTTTTATGTATTTCATGAAGTGCATTATAATAATCTAGTGGTAAGATCATTTGACCTAGGACAGGAGAGTCCTGGGTTTGTTTCCATGCCACAGTTGTGTGTGGTCATAATCCTGAACAGGACACTTTCTCCACACTTTCTCGTTATTATATTCCATCTGTAATAATGACAAATATGTGTGTATGTGATAAGTTACGCAGTGAAGTGTCGTCTGTAGTGTATACAGCTGGTACACGGACGGACGTTGTTAGCCAATCACAGTAGCATGTTACTACATGTTGAAGTAATGCACTTGAAGAGACAAGTGTCCTATAATCGACAAGTTGATCTGAATTGCTCATTCTGTGGTGTGCATAAGTCAATTTTACATTTATTGTGACAAGGACATTTAAATAAAAGTTTTCATTATAAATTTTGCTTTCATGACCTTCCATAGGCAACTGCACATCGTAATGTTAGGATTTTATGGTCATAGCATGGCATTGCCCACAGTGTTTATTTTGTTTTTTGAGGGAATAGAGGTGGCTCCCTTCAGTAGAGGGAAAAAGCATTATGATGATGAAAATGGGGGAGGGGGGAATCAAAACAACGCAGATCATAAGTATGTATGTTGAAAATCCCTGTCCTTCATTGTTTTATTGTTTTAAACTGTTTAACTTGCGTTAAATAGCATTAAAAAAATTTTTTTGAATAATTTATTATTTTTATTTGGAGTTTGGTGAGGTAGCCCCTCCATAGTTTGTCCTAAAAAAAGGCTCCCCCACCCCCATCCACACACACACACACAGTGCTTGAAATTTCTGATAAAAGCTACTCATCCTCCCTTTTCCAACGGTTTTAATTGAATGCTTAAAATTAAAGAAATATTAGGTCAGTTTCTTAAATCTTACTCATTCTGACCAAATGTTGACTCGTCATGGCGAGCGGACGAGTGGAATTTTTCAGTCCTGGCAATTATTTGGCATATTATGAGTATCATGAAGGGCTCTCTGTGGTCCATTGGTCTAAGACATGGCCTCAAGATCACTGGCCTCTCACCACGATGTCATGAGTTTGATCCCTGAGTGGTCCAAATGTTTATGTGGATAGTTTTGCCTGTTATTTGGTAAAGTATGATGCTTCTGCTCAGATTTATTCTTAGGTCGTCCTCATCCAATAAAAAAATAGATGTCATATATAACCTGTCATGTGTTAAATAATTGATGCCACATATAACCTGTCATGTATTAAAAAATAGATGCCACATATAACCTGTCATGTGTTAAAAAATAGATGCCACATATAACCTGTCATGTGTTAAAAAATTGATGCCACATATAACCTGTCATGTATTAAAAAATAGATGCCACATATAACCTGTCATGTGTTAAAAAATAGATGCCACATATAACCTGTCATGTGTTATGCCACATATAACCTGTCATGTGTTATGCCACATATAACCTGTCATGTGTTAAAAATAGATGCCACATATAACCTGTCATGTGTTAAAAATAGATGCCACATATAACCTGTCATGTGTTAAAAATTGAGAATTATGATTACGGGTATGTTTTTGTTTGTAACATGAAAAGATCTATAACCAAAAGGGTAAACAATGGGAATTAAAAAAACTTTTTGTTAAGAATCTGTCTGTAAAATTTGTTGATATTTGGCATAAATAGGGGTTTGAATGAATATAAGAATTAAGGGGTTGATATTTATAGGGGACTTAGAATTTTACATTGGGATACTATAGGAAAACAGAAAATTCTCATTTTTTCATCCATTTTGGGCAAAATTATTATTTAATGTAAGGTCTCAGGCATCATATAGCCTTAGAAAATAATAATTGGTTGAATAAGGATTTGTTTAAGAATTGACTTTCTATACGGGGCCATGTGGGGTTACAGAAGTGTTAATTTTTTTTTCATTTTTGATATAGACTATCCCTATGATTAAATGTTTGTACAACTCGAGAGGCACTTTGATGTATAGAGGGCCTATGGTTAAAATTGAGAATTTCCATAAAAAAAATTCTCAACAGCCAGTCAGTCAAATATGTTTATAATTGATATAATTATTGCCTATGGGGTTGAAGCTTTTGCAAGTCCAGGGAATAAGGTATATAGGGGCCTTATAAGGGAACTTTCGAGTTTTATATACAAGTATTATGGGTAGATTTGAGAGTCCAGTTTTAATTATTTTCCATTTGTTCAATACTAATTTATAGTTTCATATCTGAAGCATTGTCTAGCAAATTGGATTTGGTTCAATGTGGAGGATGGAATTTCCAAAATGTCCCAAAGGACACATTAAAGGTTGAAATTGTGAAATTTCACAACTCTTCCTCACGATAACCTTTCTCTCAAAATTGTTCATATATGATATAAATTATCCTTACATCAGCAAGGGATTTATTAAATTTGTTGTCAAAAATGTTATTATGTTCATAGAGCATCACATAATAATTATATAGCTTGCCAACTTGTTTAATAAATTTATAAACAATCTCTTGTATAAGATCCTCTGTTTATGATATTTTATTTACATATTTCAGGTTATTAAGCTGTGTTCCACCATGGTTGACACTGGCAGAGCCTTCAACAATGCAAGCCGGTAATGCTAACTTTGAAATTTATTTCTTGTGTCCTGAACTTTTTTTTAAAGATGAATAATTCCAATCTCATTATCATATATGTATTTAAAGCATTTTCATTGGACAACGTCAATTTTTTAAAGACTTTTATTTTTCTATTAGACCCATGAGCCGGACCACTTTTACTTTTCTCGCATAAACAAAGAAGCATCGACATTTTGATGGTCAGTTTAACAATATTCAAACTTAAATGACGTTCACAACGGTTCACGCTTATTTTAATAATAAAATACAACGTAAATGAATGTCTAGTCCTAGCTGTTTTCTTCGTTTTATTGTTTTATAGATTTCTTTGGTTCAGAGATTTAACCAGGCATCACAATCAGACCACAAGTTGTTTTGAGAAACAATGAAGTAGGTCATAAAATTTTCAGATTTGAGATGTATAGTGTACCATTGAACACAACCCTGGTTTACCGAACGTGAATGGTAGTCGTTGACAAAATTTTCGACAGACCAATTTATTCGACAGGAAAAATGAAATAAAAACATGTACATGTAGCTGAAGTTCAGAAGCAGACAATCGTGAGACAAATACACAAACTTTGCACGTAAAAAACGTTTAAAATGACCAAATTCAGATTCTCCATCATTGAGCGTGGATTTGTATGACCTTCGAAAATATTGACACATTTTTTTAAAAAAATCGTGTAGTCAAAAACTAAACATGACATTTGCGGCTACACTGTGTGGGTATTTCCTGGAATTATTGAGAGATAAAAGGCGGGTGTTTAATTTTTTCACCTCAAAATATTTCGTCATTTTCGTCACACTACCCTGCACTACACTACCCTGCACTACACTACCCTGAACTACACTACCCTGCACTACACTACCCTGCAGCACACTACACTCTATTTCACAACACTACATTTATTACCTCTTTTACTACATGCAACTAATAGTATGAAATGAAATGTTGTAATATGGCCATCATGGTATATATGGCCACCAGGTTGTAATATGGCCATCATGTTGTAATATGGCCACCAGTTTGTAATATGGCCACCATAATGTTATATGGCCACCATAATGTTATATGGCAACCAGGTTGTAATATTGCCACCTTGTTGTAATAAAGCCACTATGTTGTAATATGGCTACAATGTTGTAATATGACTACCAGGTTGTAATACAGCCACCATGTTGTTATATGGCCACCATGTTGTAATATGGCCACACTGTTGTAATATGGCCACCAGGTTGTAATATGGCCACCATGTTATAATATGGCTACCAGGTTGTAATATTGCCAACTTGTTGTAATACGGCCACCATGTTGTAATATGGCCACAATGTTGTAATACGGCCACCAGGTTGTAATACAGCCACCATGTTGTAATATGGCCACCATGTTGTAATACAGTTCCAATGTATCATTTCAGTGGTTTCATTATGGGCGTGAAGGACTTGACCTCATACTTCCAGGAAGATGACATAGTGTCGGTAAGTAAAGGTTAAAGGTCATCAGTCTGGGAAGAAAACATCCTGGTGCAAAAGCATTTTATGTCTTTGTTTACTTAAGATATTAAACCTGTCTAAAAGAAGGCACCTTTTCAGTCATTATTTCACTACAGGTATTTGGGGTCCATGTGGAAAAAAGAGAATTTAAGGATTATTTTTAAAATTTAATTTCATTTTGAAAGAAACAAACTATGCCAAAGAAAATAAGTACTTAACATAATTTCTTTAATACAGTATGAAACATTCAAAACTGCGAACATGTAAATTGAGACTTTTAGATATAATGAAGTGCCAATTAAAATTGTCTTACATTTAAATATCTTTTTTTATTCATTTTAAGGTAACAATAGTGTAGTATGAGCCTGGTCACAAGTCAGATGAGCAAACATAACATAGCTTTGTTTTCCAAGGTGTCTAGCTGGGTAATGTTGGAACTAAACACTCTTGTTCACGTTGCTCATCTGAAGTATAAAATACAGTCAAACCTGTCTTAAGCAGCCACTTGAGGAAAAGAGCGAAATTACCTCTTCAGGCAAATGGCTGCTTAACGCCAGCTGATTAAAACTAAATCATAAAAATAGTAAATATAAAATGTGGCTGAATAAGTGGTTGCTTAATAGAGTGTCCACAAACACAGGTTTCACTGAAGAATAATTTAAATCGTTAGGACCTAGATATTTTAACTGTAACTATGAAAATTGCAAAGTTCATGGCCCAGTGGCCATGATCCTAAAATAGTAATGGTGCCAGAAGGTGAAGTTGAAAAACAGCATACCAAGTTCAGTAAATCATTGTGCCTTGCCATGTTGGTATGAAATAAGCAGGGGTGTGGGAGGAGGGTAATGTAATGTGAGCAACAATATTTATGTCTGAAATGATGTTTAAATCTTATCAGGATAACAGCAAAGTTGCAGTAAGTATAAAAGCCAGGGTAAATTTAGTTTGAACTCTGATCCAGGTCAGCGGGTCCTCCGTGGCCGAGTGGTCTAAGGCGCCGTCTCAAGATCACTTACCTCTCACCGCTATGGTCGTAGGTTGGAGTCCCGCTCGCTCCAAAAACTTTATGTGAGAAAGTGTCCAGTTACTTGCGGAAGGACGGTGGTTCTACTCAGTCTGACTCAGTCTGAGGTCTTCCTCCACCAGTAAAACTGGATATGCCATATATAACCTGAAATGTGTTGAAAATGGCGTTAAACCCCATTCAAAAAAAAAAAAAAAATGATCCAGGTCACTGTCATAGTACATGTTGCACCCAGGGAAGTGAAATAGAGTTAAACACATGCAAAATCCTAAGTTCAATATTTTGGGGTTTAACGCCTTTTTTCCACACATTTCAAGTTATATGTAGCATATCCAGTTTGATTGTTGGAGGAAGACCTCAGAATGAATTTGAGTAGAACCACTGCCCTTCTGCAAGTAACTGGCAAACTTTCTCGTATGGAAACATGAATTTCTGGACAGAGTTTGTCTAGCTGTTATACAGAAAGTTCCATTTAACTCTTTAATTTATATAGACGCCTTTGGACACCTCTAATATAGACGCCTTTGGACACCACTAATATAGAAGGCTTTTGAATACTAGGTGAATTATGTTTGTATTAACTGACATAATGGAAAACGTGACGAGCAATCTGAACTCTTCCTGCACTGTTTTCAAAGGCCTTTTGTGATTGGTGTGGGAAAACACATATATATGGAGTAAAGGGTTAAGAGGAGGGAGTTATAGTCAACTCATTACTTGACATTCAGTTTTTGTGGTTGAGGAAGACCTCAAAATAAATCTGATGCAAACAACGGGAAAACTTTCTCACATAAAAACTGAAATTCTGGATGGAACTGAACTTGATCTAGTGACTTCAGTGATGGGCTATGTTCATTAATGAAACATATTAAATATTTCAGGTGTGTTTATCCCCTATTACACACACACACAGTTTACCAGATACGTGTACTGTAAAAAAAAATGTTGGCAATGTATCAGAGTTTAAATATTGAATTACTGGCTGCTGTTTTGTTCTGCATCATGGGCCGGAGATGAATTCTTTGCTTTTTATTTTACATTATATATTTGGTCCCAATATTAACAGTAATGCAAGTGTGATGTGTCGGAATGTTACTCACAGAAAATTTTTCTTAATCTATGTTTAACGTCTGAGTATGTAAATCTTTTACGTGGTGCATCTGGTTTGAAATAGTTACGCCAAAAACATACCTAGCTTGAATGAAAATGACCCTAATGTTATGATTTTTGATAATTTCTTCTAAATAAATAGATTTATTCTTTGATTTAAAACTACTGTGCTGGTCTCAGTTTCACTAGACAATTCAGCTTGAGATCTTTCTCAAATTTAATTCTTGAAATGCTAGAACTTAATTTATACTGGTCATTTTGCATGCTATCCATCACCTATAAGTAAAGATTTGTTACTTCAGTTCTGCGTGGTCATTTAAAGGTAGTGTATTAGAAAAAATGCTTTTAATGTCTTAAAAAATATAAATATTTTTGAAAATGAAACATGTACAAAGCGTTCCATTTTCATTAATATATAAAATCTGAATGGTTTAGTATATCAAATCCATCAAAGTATGACAAAATCAATATTTAAATCGAATTGGTTAACTTGAAACAAAAAACCTATTCTAAAATATACAGCACTTAAATACTGCTTAATGTCCATCCCATTGTCATTTGAATTCTTTCTAAGATGTATTGATTGATTGATTGAATATTTAGCGTCATTTTTATGCCATCGAGGGCTAACAGACAATCAGTTAACCTAATCACTGTTTCCTGGGATTAACCAGTACTCGAGCACACCCCATCTCCGCAAGTAACTGATAACATTCCCACTTGAATCAGTGATGAGAGACGAATGATAATGAAACACAATGTCGTATATCAATCATCACGGAGACTTGCCGGGCGGGGGATTCAAACTCATGACCCCTGGATTGATAGTCAGACGCATAACCGACTGAGCTAATCAGGCCCGGCTTCTAAGATGGAACAATACCTACAATATGTAAACCAGTGTGACGAATCAAAATCAAAATGAAATCATGTGACTCATTCATTCGATACGTCACAAATTACGATGCAATTTCAAGCGGGAAATTTATTTCAGTCTAAACTGGGCACATAGGTCAGATTAGATAATGCCTTTTCAGTATCTTATTTTGCCATGTTTACATAGATGTCCTTATGCCAATATGGGGTCAATGAGTCTGACATTGTATAGGCATGATATATTCAAGTGGGGGGAGGGAAATCCTGATATACTTCCTCTATGTGTAATGAGTCGGTACAAGTTATCATTTGGGAAATTGAAAATTTTGAGCCGAGGAAAACCTCAGCTTAATTTCATGAACTCATAATATATCAAATGACCACATAGAATTGAAATCGTAACAAATGTTTACTCATGGGTAGATATAACATGTAAAATGATCAATTTACATGAAGTTCTAGCTTTCAAAAAATTAAATTGAGGAAGTTTTGATATTCAGTAAAACTGGCCCCAGATGATTACTGTATTGTGCAAGTAGTTTATTTGTTAACAAATGGCATGGCAAACTTAGTTATAGGGATCTGTCTGAGCCTAGTATTGTAAAAATGTCTACGTTTATCAACATTAATAATTGCTAGATTTATTGAAAACTGGTTCATAAGTAATATTTTATCATTAAAACTTGATTTCTTTAACAAAGCATGCTTGATATTTTATCTGGATTATCCAGTACCTAGGTTGTACAGTCGTTTGACACCTGGGTTGTACAGTAGTTTGACACCTGGGTTGTACAGTAGTTTGACACCTGGGTTTTACAGTAGTTTGACACCTTGTGAAATAACTGATGCTCATTATGGCCCCACCATTCAGAGAAAGCTTGAAGGGGCAGTAAGGGTTGACCCTGTCCATTTTGTAAAAATAATGTTTTTGATCAATAACTTGTGGAGAGCTTTCAATTATGATTTTATGTGTACCTGTACAGTTATAAAATTTAGGCCAAGTTCGGTACTTGTCACCCTCTGTTAAGAGTTATAGCTACTTTTTGACCTCACTTATGGTAAAAATATTAGTTTCAGGTCAATAGCGACGGCATTTGTGTTGACAGACACATTTCTAGTTTTCTTATTTGCGTACCAGTAATCTTCAACATACTAATGAACTATTTGCATGTACCCAAAAACATAACTAGTACTGTAATTTGATCATTGACATTTTAAATTGTATGCATGCATGCACAGTAGAATAGAGAAAAGGTAACTTTCTTTGGTGCATGATCAAAGGGAGATAACTTGAATTAAATTTTTGGGGTTAAAAGAATATCCACCAACGGAGATATCTTTTACTGTCTTTATTACTTCTACTAATGACAATTTGTGCTTTTCTCTTTATTGTTATTGCAAGTTATAAATATATCAGGAAAATGGATATTAAATCACATGTCTATACAATTTTTATTAGCTCACCTATTCGAAGAATAAGGGAGAGCTATTCTACTCATCCGGACGTTGGCATCAGCGTCACACCTAAAGTTTTGCATGCAAGCTTATATCTCAGTAACCATTGCATGTATTGGATTGAAACTTTACACAAGCCTTCCCGGTCATCAATCCTACTACAATAACTAAGTTAGATAACTCTTGCATGAATATAATGCAAATTTCCCTTGTTCGACTTAGAAATTCAGGTTAAAGTTTTGGGTGCAAGTACTGTCAAGTCCATATCTTACGAACCACTCAATGTATTTGATTGAAACTGAGACATCAATCCTACTACAATAACTAAGTTAGATAACTCTTGCATAAATGTAATGCAAATTATTGCCCTTGTTTGACTTAGAAGTTCTGGTTAAAGTTTTGCTTGCAAGTACTATTAAGTTGATATCTCACCAACCACTCAGTGTATTTGATTGAATCTTTACACAAGACTTTCGAGTCATTAATCCTACTACAATAACTAAGTTAGATAATTCTTGCATGAATGTAATGCAAATTATTGCCCTTGTTTGACTTAGAAGTTCTGGTTAAAGTTTTGCATGCAAGTACCAACAAGTCCATATCTCTCCAACCACTCAATGCATTTGATTGAAACTTCACAAAAAACTTCCTAGTCATCAAACCTATTACAGTTACTAGGTTAGATGACTCTTGCATGAATATAATGCTAAATTATTGCCCTTGTTTAACTTAGACATTCTGGTTAAAATTTTGCATGCAAGTTCTATCAAGTCTATATCTCACCAACCACTCAATGAATTTGATCGGAACTTTACACAAGACTTCCCAGTCATCAATCCTACTACAATAACTAAGTTAGATAACTCTTGCATAATTATAATGCATATTATTGCCCTTGTTTGACTAAGAAAATCTGGTTAAAGTTTTGCGTGCAAGTACCATCGTGTCCATATCTCACCAACCTCTTAAAACTCCACACAAGACTTACCAGTTGTCATACCTACTAAAATAATGAAGTTACATAACTTTTGCATGAATATAATGCAAGTTATTGCCCTTGTTTGAGTTAGAAATTCTGGTAAAACTTTTGCATGCAAGAACCAGATTTTTTTGCAAATTAGGGCCTTTGTTTGACTTAGAAATTTTATAACTCTGCAATCATAGCATGTATTGGATTGAAACTTCATACAATGTGTTGCAGTTATAAGACCTACTCAATTTTGTTGATATTGTAAGTTAGATAACTCTATTTGCTTGGATTTGTCATCAGTCTCAATCAAATTTGAACTTTTGTGACAAATATTGGAATAGTCGAGCGCACTGTCCCTCCGGCAGCTCTTGTTTTCATTTTGTGCCATTACAACACTTCCGTTTAAATATCATAAAAATAAGAAATACCCCCCATCGATTTTGAAACAAAATTGTATGAATATCGAGGAATCAGTTTATTATGGTATAATCATGAAGCATTAATTTAGAAACTGACATTTCTTGTCTTTCAAAATATCAATCATACAGCATTCACTTTGTAGAGGTAATGGAGTCTTTCACTGGGTGTTTGTTACATATACTAACAATTATGGTGCAATTAGTTTCTTCCTAGTGGTGAGCATTTTTAGAGTATTGGTGTAAGACACTGGTTAGCCCGGAGGAGGGCAGAGGGTATCATACTGTGCCTACAGCATGATGATCCAGAGAATGTGGCCTGGGGGTCAGCATCATGTGACTGGATGGTTTATCATACTGTGTCTGCAGTATGATGATCCAGAGAATGTGGCCCGCGGGTCAGCATCATGTGACTGGATGGTTTATCATACTGTGCCTACAGCATGACGATCCAGAGAATGTGGCCCGGGGGTCAGCATCGTGTGACTGGATGGTTTATCATACCGTGCCTACAGTATGATACTCCAGAGAATGTGGCCTGGGGGTCAGCATCATGTGACTGGATGGTTTATCATACCGTGTCTGCAGTATGATACTCCAGAGAATGTGGCCTGGGGGTCAGCATCGTGTGACTGGATGGTTTATCATACCCTGTCTGCAGTATGATACTCCAGAGAATGTGGCCTGGGGGTCAGCATCGTGTGACTGGATGGTTTATCATACCGTGTCTGCAGTATGATACTCCAGGGAATGTGGCCTGGGGGTCAGCATCGTGTGACTGGATGGTTTATCATACCGGGTCTGCAGTATGATACTCCAGAGAATGTGGCCCGGGGGTCAGCATCGTGTGACTGGATGGTTTATCATACCGGGTCTGCAGTATGATACTCCAGAGAATGTGGCCTGGGGGTCAGCATCGTGTGACTGGATGGTTTATCATACCGTGTCTGCAGTATGATACTCCAGAGAATGTGGCCCGGGGGTCAGCATTGTGTGACTGGATGGTTTATCATACCGGGTCTGCAGTATGATACTCCAGAGAATGTGGCCTGGGGGTCAGCATCGTGTGACTGGATGGTTTATCATACCGTGTCTGCAGTATGATACTCCAGAGAATGTGGCCCGGGGGTCAGCATCGTGTGACTGGATGGTTTATCATACCGTGTCTGCAGTATGATACTCCAGAGAATGTGGCCCGGGGGTCAGCATCGTGTGACTGGATGGTTTATCATACTGTGTCTGCAGTATGATACTCCAGAGAATGTGGCCTGGGGGTCAGCATCGTGTGACTGGATGGTTTATCATACCGTGTCTGCAGTATGATACTCCAGAGAATGTGGCCCGGGGGTCAGCATCGTGTGACTGGATGGTTTATCATACCGTGTCTGCAGTATGATACTCCAGAGAATGTGGCCTGGGGGTCAGCATCGTGTGACTGGATGGTTTATCATACCGTGTCTGCAGTATGATACTCCAGGGAATGTGGCCTTGGGGTCAGCATCATGTGACTGGATGGTTTATCATACCGGGTCTGCAGTATGATACTCCAGAGAATGTGGCCCGGGGGTCAGCATCGTGTGACTGGATGGTTTATCATACCGTGTCTGCAGTATGATACTCCAGAGAATGTGGCCTGGGGGTCAGCATCGTGTGACTGGATGGTTTATCATACCGTGTCTGCAGTATGATACTCCAGAGAATGTGGCCCGGGGGTCAGCATCGTGTGACTGGATGGTTTATCATACCGTGTCTGCAGTATGATACTCCAGAGAATGTGGCCTGGGGGTCAGCATCGTGTGACTGGATGGTTTATCATACCGGGTCTGCAGTATGATACTCCAGAGAATGTGGCCCGGGGGTCAGCATCGTGTGACTGGATGGTTTATCATACCGTGTCTGCAGTATGATACTCCAGAGAATGTGGCCCGGGGGTCAGCATCGTGTGACTGGATGGTTTATCATACCGTGTCTGCAGTATGATACTCCAGAGAATGTGGCCCGGGGGTCAGCATCGTGTGACTGGATGGTTTATCATACCGGGTCTGCAGTATGATACTCCAGAGAATGTGGCCCGGGGGTCAGCATCCTGTGACTGGATGGTTTATCATACCGTGTCTGCAGTATGATACTCCAGAGAATGTGGCCCGGGGGTCAGCATCGTGTGACTGGATGGTTTATCATACCGTGTCTGCAGTATGATACTCCAGAGAATGTGGCCTGGGGGTCAGCATCGTGTGACTGGATGGTTTATCATACCGTGTCTGCAGTATGATACTCCAGGGAATGTGGCCTGGGGGTCAGCATCGTGTGACTGGATGGTTTATCATACCGGGTCTGCAGTATGATACTCCAGAGAATGTGGCCCGGGGGTCAGCATCGTGTGACTGGATGGTTTATCATACCGTGTCTGCAGTATGATACTCCAGGGAATGTGGCCTGGGGGTCAGCATCGTGTGACTGGATGGTTTATCATACCGGGTCTGCAGTATGATACTCCAGAGAATGTGGCCCGGGGGTCAGCATCGTGTGACTGGATGGTTTATCATACCATGTCCGCATGATACTCCAGTGAATGTGGGGATGGTTAGGAAGGGAATGCTGTCTCAAGTATAAACTATCATGGTATAACAAATGTGTAATACAATATTTAGTTTCATTCTCATAAGTCTCTCACCACCGCGTTATAAGTTACTTATGGTGATGTGTGTGCTCTAGATTGCAAATAACGTTCATGAATGGCGGAAGATGAAAATTGGTGACATGCAAATAACCACAGAAATGGTTCACACTTGCCAGCTCGGTAGTTTAGAAATAGTTGGTTTTGAGTGTTATAAAGGTTATTTTCCGTGGATAATTAAATAACATTATCATCAGGAAATTAAAACCATAATCATCATAAATGCTTCGATGATTGTGGCATAATAAAACCATTTTCCTATAAGGAAAATAAAAATATAATTTGTCTGAATCAATCGGGGGGTTTCGCGCAACACTGTTCCATCTGCATATAATCAAATAAGGAAATGGAGCAGTGTTGGTTGCATTGAACAATCAAAATATGAAATTAAGAGTGGGCAGGATATTGTTACAGTAATTGCATTGACATATGAGATAATAATTTATTTCAGACATGTCTCACTAAGTTCTGCCAGTCAATGACCGAGATGCTGAAATTTTTCAACGTAAGTTTCATCTTAAGTTTGTTTTTGTCTTCTTTCTCTCTGGGTAGAGTTGTTTTGATGCTTGGTTAGCATAACCCATGGTTATGTAATCATTTGTAAGTGGTTTTCTCTTTGTACCGACAGATAATGTGTCATTTAACACGCATTGCTGCAAACAGGATGCAATGTTTTTACAATATATGAAAATTTTATTATTTACTGTGCTGTTAAATTCCATACACAGGAATTTGAAAGTTTAACATAACCCGAGCAATAAAGTAACCAAGTTTTGAACAACTCAGTCAACTATACTCTATGTAAATGACTTACAAACTAGCAATTATACTCTATGTAAATGACTTACAAACTAGCAATTATACTCTATGTAAATGACTTACAAACCAGCAACTATACTCTATGTAAATGACTTACAAACCAGCAACTATACTCTATGTAAATAACTTACAAACCAGCAACTATACTCTATGTAAATGACTTACAAACCAGCAATCATGCTGTTTGTAAATGACGTAAAAACCAGCAATCATGCTCTATGTAAATGACTTACAAACCAGCAATTATACTCTATGTAAATGACTTACAAACCAGAAATTATATTCTATGTAAATGACTTACAAACAAGCAATCATGCTCTATGTAAATGACGTAAAACCCAGCAATCATGCTCTATGTAAATGACTTACAAACCAGCAATCATACTCTATGTAAATGACTTACAAACCAGCAATCATGCTCTATGTAAATGACTTACAAACCAGCAATCATGCTCTTTGTAAATGACTTACAAACCAGCAATCATACTCTATGTAAATGACTTACAAGCCAGCAATCATACTCTTTGTAAATGACTTACAAACCAGCAACTATACTCTATGTAAATGACTTACAAACCAGCAATCATACTCTATGTAAATGACTTACAAACTAGCAATCATACTCTATGTAAATGACTTACAAACCAGCAATCATGCTCTATGTAAATGACTTACAAACCAGCAATCATACTCTATGTAAATGACTTACAAACGAGCAATCATACTCTATGTAAATGACTTACAAACCAGCAACTATACTCTATGTAAATGACTTACAAACCAGCAACTATACTCTATGTAAATGACTTACAAACCAGCAACTATACTCTATGTAAATGACTTTCAAACCAGCAATCATACTCTATGTAAATGACTTACAAACCAGCAATCATGCTCTATGTAAATGACTTACAAGCCAGCAATCATACTCTATGTAAATGACTTACAAGCCAGCAATCATACTCTTTGTAAATGACTTACAAACCAGCAACTATACTCTATGTAAATGACTTACAAGCCAGCAATCATACTCTTTGTAATGACTTACAAACCAGCAACTATACTCTATGAAAATGACTTACAAACCAGCAATCATACTCTATGTAAATGACTTACAAACCAGCAATCATGCTCTATGTAAATGACTTACAAACCAGCAATCATACTCTATGTAAATGACTTACAAGCCAGCAATCATACTCTTTGTAAATGACTTACAAACCAGCAACTATACTCTATGAAAATGACTTACAAACCAGCAATCATACTCTATGTAAATGACTTACAAACCAGCAACTATACTGTATGTAAATAACTTACAAACCAGCAACTATACTCTATGTTAATGACTTACAAACCAGCAACTATACTCTATGTAAATGACTTACAAACCAGCAATCATGCTTTATTTAAATGACTTACAAACCAGCAACTATACTCTTTGTAAATGACTTACAAACCAGCAATCATACTCTATGTTAATGACTTAAAAACCAGCAACTATACTCTATGTAAATGACTTACAAACCAGCAATCATGCTCTATGTACCGGTAAATAACTTACAAACGCAGGGATTCTACATACCATACTATATTATAATAATTAATACCCTCAAACAGGTTTAAACTGTCCATTATGTAGAAGTAGAGAAATGAATATTATTAAGCACCATTTCTGTGATAACAGTTCGGGAGAAATGTTTCTAATACTAGCTCTGAATAATGTATGTCTGATAGATGTTTAAGTTCATTCCTGTAAGTTGGTTGACATTTTTTAAAGGGCTTCTTCTGTAAAACTGCTGAAATGATTTCAATTTTCTGTGGGTGAAGTGTTTTCAAATTAATGTTTTTTCCCTGTCTTAACTAAAAATAGACTAAAGTCAAAGGAATTTCAAATGACACTTTCTCTAAAGTCCATGGACAAATAGCATGTGCTTGTTCCTTGGGTCAATCTTTCTCAGCATTATTTCTTGGGTCAATCTTCCTCAAATTTTTTTTGGACTTTATAAAGTATTCTAGATGGTTGCTTATTAGTGTATTATATTTGTTGTTTCTCAACTTTTTTCTTCATTTCAGATTTTAATGGAACAAGCTCAAAGATCAGTTAATAAGAACCTGAACACATTTGTGAAAAGGTAGGCAAAGTAACAATTATACGTGTAGGCAAAGTAACAAATATATGTGTAGGTATAGCAACATATACATGTAGGTATAGCAACATATATACATGTAGGCATAGCAACATATATATGTGTAGGTATAGCAACATATATGTGAAGGCATAGCAACATATACGTGTAGGTATAGCGACACATACGTGTAGGTATAGCAACATATATGTGTAGACATAGCAACATATATGTGGAGATATAGCAACATACATATGTAGGTATAGCAACATATACATGTAAGCATAGCAACATATACTTGCAGACATAGCAATATATATGTGCAGGCATAGCAACATATATGTGTAGGTATAGCAACATATATACGTGTAGGCATAGCAACATATGTGTTTAGGTATAGCAACATATACGTGTAGGTATAGCAACATATACGTGTAGGTATAGCAACATATATGTGTAGGTATAGCAACATATATGTGTAGACATAGCAACATATACGTGTAGGCATAGCAACATATACGTGTAGACATAGCAACATATATGTGTAGGTATAGCAACATATACGTGCAGGCATAGCAACATACAGCAACATATACTTGTAGGCATAGCAACATATATGTGTAGGCATAGCAACATATACGTGCAGGCATAGCAACATATAGCAACATATACTTGTAGGCATAGCAAAATATACGTGCAGGTATAGCAACATATACTTGTAGGCATAGCAACATATATGTGTAGGCATAGCAACATATGCGTGCAGGTGTAGCAACATACAGCAACATATACTTGTAGGCATAGCAACATATCTGTGTAGGCATAGCAAAATATATGTGTTGGTATAGTAACATATACTTGTAGGCATAGCAACATATATGTGTAGGCATAGCAACATATATGTGTAGGCATAGCAACATATATGTGCAGGCATAGCAACATATAGCAACATATACTTATAGGCATAGCAACATATATGTGTAGGTATAGCAACATATATGTGTTGGTATAGCAACATATATGTGTAGACATAGCAAAATATATGTGAAGGCATAACAACATATATGTGTCATCATAGCAACATATACGTGTAGGCATAGCAACATATATGTGTAGGTATAACAACATATATGTGTAGGCATAGCAACATATATGTGTAGGTATAGCAACATATATGTGTAGGCAGAACATCATATACATGTAGGCATAGCAAAATATATGTGTAGGCATAACATATATGTGTAGACATAGCAACATATATGTGTAGGCATAGCAACACATATGTTTAGGCATAACAACATATATGTGTGTAAACATTACAACATATACATGTAGGCATAGCAACATATATGTGAAGGCATAACAACACATACATTTAGGCATAACAACATATACACATGAAGTTATGAAGTTGTGCAGCTGTGTTGGAGGAGATCCTGCATATAGATTTTTATAATACATAATTTGTCAGTTAATGACCAGTGTCAGGGTCATACATTAACTCTCACATAAGGAGTATATGTCCCCTTCTCCCACCCCACCCCCACTCCGACTATCAACCTACAAGTTTGAATCCCCGCTCACTCACAGTCTCTGTGATAAATAAAATGTGACATTGCATCTCATTTTAACCTTCCCAAGATCCCGAAAAAGAGAGGTTAATTTATCTGATCATTCTGTTAATCCTTTATGGCATAAAAATGATGCTAAATATTCAAACAAAACTGATTGTCTGTTAGCCCTCAATGGCTTGAAAATGATGCTATAAATTGAAAATACGCACTTATTAATTAACTTAATAATGTTGTGAAAAAGTATTTAAATATATTTTTAGTGAGATAAAGAAAGTTAAGGAAACACGTAAACACTTTGAGAAGATCAGTGATGATATGGACACAGCGATGCAGCGTAACTCCCAGGCCTTGCGCAGTAAACCCCAGGAATGTGAGGACGCCTGTAACCTCATGATGGCCAATAAATCCTGCTTTGCGCACACATCTCTAGATTATGTGTACCAGGTATGTATGTGCACTCGTCATGCTTGTAGATAAATAACACAAGTGTTACCACTCTCCGTCCATCTGCTCATTCATCTTTCTAAGGTAAAATATATTTGGATTCTGATCAGTAGCTTCTGAAGAGGGTCTGTCTATGTGTTAAGTAGCCATGAGATGTTTTCTCAAAGATGCATTTTCCAGTAAAACTGGTCTGTATTAAGCAATCATATGTTTTAAGTAGCCACAATTTTACCTTCCGTTGGGTGGCTGCTTAACAAAGTTTACAGACTGTAATCAGTTCAAATACACCAAATGCGTTTGTTTTGCATGTCAAACGCGTTTGTTTTGTGTTTTAAATGTATTTTAGTTTCATTTATGGTTCACATTTTTTTATGATAAACGTTACGGTCACATAATCATTAGATGGCCAAACAATGCCAGACTGGTTTACACTAAAGTTAACATTATGGTATTGAAAAAGTATATAGTAAATAAATTTGAACCAGTCCTTGTTTTTATATCTGGAGTGGTGTATAATTTGCTATTATGCAAGGACACCTCGGCAAGTATTTATTTTTGTATACAAGAATAATGCATTATTTACAGGTATTTTTCCAATTATAATTTCAGTTATGAATTTCGATAGATTGTCATGTAAAACAATTATAACAATTCATTAATATTTATTTCATTGTCAAAATAACTACGATAATATTAGAGGATATCTGAATCTTTTATCTTTGTTGTGTTTAATGTTTGCTTTATCGTTTTGTATCGTTTGTGGATCGGTCATCCTGTTGCTTATTGTTTCATTTATCGTTTCATTTTGTTGATCATTTTGTTTATCGTTTCATTAATCATTTCGTTTGCATTTTTAGTCCGTTTGTATATCGTTTAAAACATGTTTGATATTCGTTCTGTTTGCGTCCTTTTGGTGTACTAGAACGGATTACAGTCTGTTACTGTATTTATAAATTAAGATTATGTTTGTAGCCCAAGTGGAGATTTTAACCCAGAACTTTCTAATTTCTATTATAACGATGTCTGTTTTATATTTACAGATAAATATATTGCAGTCAAAAAAGAGATTCGAAGTTCTTGAAACAGTGAGTACAGGAAACTTTATTGAATACTTTATCTGTAAATTAAATATCCCTTGCAATTTATCTTATAAAACTAGAAACAGTTATATAGAATTTATTCTACTTCTTTATCTTTTGTCCCATTGATTAAATTAATGTAGTTTGTAAAAAGGCAATCGAAACCACAGTCCCCAGGAGCAATTTTGAAAATATTTGAACCAAATTGCATATTTTTTCATCACAAGGTTTTTGTTACCGTTGCTAAAAATGGGGCGCAGCTCTATATTGAGATTCTAGTAATTTCTTATATCATCTTAGTCCAAGCTTTTTTTGAAAGAGCAGCCTTATTAGTGTTATTTAAAAAGTTGAATATAAGTATTGCATACATAGACATTTTATGTACTATAGACTGTAATTATGATTGTTTCAGATGTTGTCCTTTATGAGGGCCCAGTCTACATTCTTCCACCAAGGTCATGACCTTTACACTGACAGTGAGACCTATATGAAGGAGATGGCAGACCAGGTGTGTGTTATATATGATAAACCTTTAATGACTATTTCTGCTGGTTCCTATGTTGTTGTCGTTTTATGCTCCTATCGTAGAATGAGTTTTGCACTTTACAATCTGTCCGTAAATACTGGTTTCCATATTTGCTGTGTCTTTAAAATCTCTCAAACTAAATGTGGAGCCTGTGGTCCAGTGGTAGAGTTTTCTGACCCAGGACCAGAGGACCGTGGGTTTGATTCTCCACGAGACTGGAGGATCGTCCACCAAAGCTGTATGTAGTGTCCTTGAGCATAACATTTTGTCCACATGTGCTTCGTACTGGTTCTAGGAACACTGAGCATGATTTGTCAGATTTCGTCTCAATTGATGTAAAATGAATAAGTTTAAAGCACTTAATATACAGCCTGGACTCTAATTAAAATATTATTTAAATGTGGGTCCTCTATGGTCTAAGGCGCTGTCTCAAGATCACTTACTTCTCATTGCTAAGATTGTAGGTTTGAGTCCCGCTCACTCCAAAATCTTTATGTGAGAAAGTTTGCCAGTACAGTGGTTCTACTTCGATTCATTCCGAGCTCTTCCTCCACCAATAAAACTGGATATGCCATATATAACCTGAAATGTGTTGAAAATGGCATTAAACCCCATTCATAATGATTTATATGAAAGTTATGGCTCTTTTCTTGAGGACTTACATGTAGAAAAAAAATTACATCATTACCTTTTTGTTGGGATTAATTTTCATTATATTTTGGTTCAAGGACTTATTCATGGAGACTATTAATATATGTAAGTACATATTGTGGTAAGACATTCTTTGTGATGAAGAGGAATAAAAACATTTTTTTCTTCAAAAAACAACAATATTGTAAATTCCAGCAATAATATTATCTTAACTGGCTTCTGTTTCAACAGTTTACTTAAATACTTATTATGACTGGTTATTTATCTACTATAGTCAAGACCACAGCATGGTCTAGCGGTAGAGCGTCTGCCTCGCATGCGGAAGGTCGTGGGTTCGATCCCCGGCCGGGTCATACCAAAGACTTTAAAAATGGTACTAGAAGCTTCCTTGCTTGGCGCTCAGCATTAAGACGACAGTTCTAGGTCTGGTCGGCCCGGTGTCAGTATAATGTGACTGGGTGGGCTATCATACCATGTGTCTGCAGCATGATACTCAAGTGTGACAGCGCTCAGAATACTGTCTCAAGTAGACACCGTCGCGATATGACTGAAAAATTGTTGAAAGCGACGCTAAACACCATACAACAACAACTATAGTCAGACCTGTATCAAACTGTGTTAGTGGTCACCTCTCTTAAGCAACCACTTGTCTTAAACATCCACATTGTCTGTTATAGTCAAACCTGTATCAAACTGTGTTAGTGGTCACCTCTGTTAAGCAAAAACTTTTCTTAAACATCCACATTGTCTATTTACCATATTATCAATATCAATGAAATGATATGAAGTTTTCTGGAACCAGTCTAAAATTATGATCACCTGGCTGCTTTTCTTAGATTTAAGATTTTTAATATTTAAAGGGGATATATTAGGATTTTTCAATGTTATAAAACTGGCTTAAACATTTTTAGCTCTACTGGCCAAAGGCCAGAAGTGCTTATGCGATGGCGCGTTGTCTGTCGTCCGTCGTCTGTCATCTGTCGTCTTTTAGCAGCACTTTCTCTGAAACCACTAGGCCAATTAAACTGAAACTTCACATGCATGTTTCTGTTGCATAGGAGACTATACAGAAGATTTTTTTTTTTTCGATATGAAATTCATGATGGCCGCCTTTACTAAAAATAGTCCAAAACTTAAAAAATCTTCTTCTCATGAACGGCCCAACAGATTTTCAAAATGTTTATGTAGTAATGATGACCAACTATAGTATTGTTAGATTTGTTCAAATGGTGTCCCTAGGGTTAAATAGGCCCTGCCCGGAGGGTTCAATTAGGGGACCCATGTCATTATAATATTTTTTTATTTTTATTTTTTTAAAATGGAAATGATTTTGCCTATATCTTCACAGAAGCATTGTTTAGTGAAGGAGGTTCAGGGCTGCGTTTCACAAAATAACTTACGATATAAATTGACGTAAGTCAATTTGACGATATCTCCTTTGTGTGTTCAAATTTTGAATGACATTTAAAATGATTGTGTTTTCAGAAAAAATGTAACTTTCTGCATGATTTGAGCCAACTTGGCTTCATTTGGATGAAAATTGAAAATATTATAAATATCTGTTGGTTTACGTTTATGACGATTTTTGTCGTAAGTTTTTTTGTGAAACGCAATCCAGATTTGTAAAAATGAATGGGTTCCATTGTCTTAAGGGGTCAAGAGAAGGGTAAAAATTTGGAATTACTAAAATCTTTTTTTTTCAGAACCGGTATGTCAGATTTCTTCATATTTGGCATGAATTATCCCTATGTGTAGGGGTTTGATTGCAGATAAGAATTAAGGGGCTAAAATTTATAGGGGCCCTGTAAGGGGACTTAGAATTTACATAGGGATACTATGGGAAAACAGAAAATTCTCTTTTTCTTTCATTTATTCTGAAACCACTAGGCCAATTAAACTGAAACTTCACATACATGTTTCTGTTGCATAGGAGACTATACAGAAGATTTTTTTTTTTCAGTCTGAAGTTCAAGATGGCCGCCATTACTAAAAATAGTCCAAAACTTAAAAAATCTTCTTCTCATGATTGGTCCAACAGATTTTCAAAATGTTTATGTAGTAATGATGACCAACTATAGTATTGTTAGATTTGTTCAAATGGTGTCCCTAGGGTTAAAAATGACCCCGCCCCGAGGGTTCATGAGTTAGTAGAGCGCCCTCAGGCCCTCTTGGGCCTCTTGTTTGTCCAATACAGCATGCCTTACTGACCTCGTATTGCGAAAAGAATATTTATTTAAATATGCCAAAATAATATATTGAAAAGGTATTTCCTAGTTTTGTCCATGCTGGTTTATACTAAAATAGATTTCCCGCTTTAATTGCAACATATTTTGTAACATATTAAATGAGTTGCATGATTTTATTTTGATTTCAATTTTAGCCATTATGTTGGTTTTCACATTGTAAAAATTGTTTCCTCTTAGAAAGAGTCAGAATGACAATGTGTGGTGTTAAGCAGTATTTAAGTGATGCCTATTTTTAGAGTGGGGATTTCTTTTTAAGCTTATCACTCCGATTTTGTCACATTTTGGTAGATCTGATATACAAAATCATTTAGATTTTAATTATAAATGATAATGAGATGCTTTTTATCCATTTTAAGAACTTTATTTTTTAATACATTTATAGCGTTTTTTTCCTGATATATTTCCTTGAAGTTTAAAAATAGGACTTTCTTTGAAAATAAAATACTGTGAAATTAGTAATTTTTGATGAAATTAATTTTCATCGTATTTCGTTCAAGGGCTTATTCATGGGGACTTAATTTTTTTATTTTTTATTTACAACATTCTTTTGGTGAAGAGGAATAAAATATATTCCCTTTAACCCTTTACTCCATAGATACGCGTTTTCCCGCACCAGTCACAGAAGGCCTTTGAAAACAGTGCAGGAAGAGTTCAGATTGCTCGTAATGAGCAATCTGAACATTTCCTGCACTGTTTTCCACTCTATCAGTTAATATAAACAAATTCACCCATTGCTGATACGTGGTGAATTAATGCTATCAGTTTGGATGAGTCCAAGAAAATGCTTATGGAGCAAAGGGTGAAGTTTATGTTGGTTAAACAGGAGCCAGGATTCAGATTCGTGAAAATATTTCATACAAAAACTGAGCACACTATATGAGTTTAAGTAGTGTAACAAACTTAAGTATTTTCATCAGACAGATTCCTGGAGTTATATAGTTCCTGTTTTGAGCTTAATTATTATCCTGAGTGTACTAAACAGTGATGGTTGTATTGTAGGTGAAAGAGTTGAACGCCAAGGCCAAGGTTGAGTGGAAGGACATGGAAGAGAGACACAGTCTGGTCCAGAAAAAGGTACATAACTCTCTTATACCTTTTTGCAGAGTATCATAATATATATAGTTATCTCCCTTTCTTAAGACACACTTGTCTTGATAGATAAAATGTATTCTGTTTACCGACCTACCATGTAATTATCTTCATCTTCTTCTTCTTCTTCTTCTTCTCCTTCATCCTCCACTACTATTTCTTCTTCTTTTTCTTCTTCTTCTTCTTCTTCTTATTCATCTTCAACTACTATTTCTTCTTCTTCTTCCTCTTTTTTCTTCTTCTTTTTCTTCTTCTGCTTCATTCTCTTCTACTATTTCTTCTTCTTCTTTTACTTCTTCCTCATAATCACATAGTAACAGTTATTTTAATGGTTCATCAGTGATTGATCAGTTCCCATAACAATCCATCATCATCACCAGCATCATCAGCATCCAAATCATCAGCAACATCATCTTTATTATTTCCATGTAATTATCTTTTTACAATCTTTCACCATCATCAGCAATTGTTCTGACACACAAACAAAAAAAGATCTTAAATAAAAACTGAGTTAAGATTTTGATTATGTTATTCTGGCATCAATTAATTCAGCATCGGTAAGTTCTTGTGTAGCCATTATTACGGCACCATTTACCTGTTTATTACCACGGCAACAACAAAAACAAACTCAGTGATGGCTGACATCTCTAAGTGTTCTGCACTACATATCAGTTAAGCGGATGCATATTAAGTGTATAGATAATTATGAGATGCACTGATAGTCACTTATATTCATGGATATATACAACATCTCCCCTGTTGCACAGTTTGCAGGTTTTATACAAAATACATCAACCTTTGATGTGGAGCACCTACCCTCAAGGGGGATTATACATTGTAATGAATAATCTCAAGCACTTGGAGGCAAAAATAAATGTTTACATCAGTTGTTACTTAATAGCTATAATTAGTCATTAACGTTTTATACGAGATACATTATTCCCCCTAATAAATGTTCCCTCTACTACTTTGGGTTTAAATTTTTAACATTTATTTTTATTTTTGAAGTGGTTTCAGTAAAAAAACAATTAATTGTAATGTAATTAAACAGAGTTGTTATTTAAAGCTAGCTGGGACGATGTCTACGAGAGCGATTGCCTTGACCCAGGCATCATCTATAGACACCCAGGTTTAACTTTTGCATTTAGTTGCGTTTAAGTTTTGGTGTTTGCCTCCTATCTCAATCTTTGCATGGTGGTGAGTTTTATCCCATAGGTGAGCGATTTTGTCTTCTGACAACTCTTGTTTGATTATACTATACTTTCATGACTTCCTTTGGAATATTTTATTTGGATATTTTATCTGATTGTAATGTGTATTTTTTATCTTATTAAACATAAGATTGTTTGATTTGAAAGACACTAAAAAAAAAATCAGACCCATATAACCCCATCTCACCTCCTCCCCTCCTCCCCCTTATGATAAATTTATTTGTGGGGAAAAGTTTATGAGAGTATTAACTGAATGCTGTAGATTTTTTTTTTTGAATTTTGTCTGGGCTTGTTTCTGGATAGTTTAACAAGAACTAATGACATTGCCTCTCTTGCACCCGCAGGTGCAATGTTCACGGGATGTTTACGAGATGTTTATGGTCTGGTGTTCTGTTTGATACAGATTGATCTGACATCCAATTAAGTGACTTAATTGGTATAACCTATATAAAGTGTTACCTAATGATAAAACTGATTACCATCTGTCATGGAGTAGGGTGATTAATGACACTCTGCTCTCATAATATAACACTTATCAAAGCAGCACTTACAGATCTAGCTCTTTCTCTACTTGTAAGGCGACATACCGGTTAGCTCAGTCTGTAGTGCATCTATTAATGCAGGAGTCGTGAGTTTGAATCTCTTCCCAGCAACAGTCTCCATGATGATTGATATATGATATTGTGTCTCATTGTCATTCGTCTCTCACTGCCAAGTCCAGTGGGAAAGTTATGAGTTGTTTGCAGAGATGGATGTGCTTGCGTTGTGGTTAACCTTTGAGGATCCTGGGAAATTATAATTTGGTTTACTGATCGTCTGTTAGTCTGCTTCAAGGGAATAAAATGATGCTTGATAATGAAAACAACAATTCAAGTTGTTATAATCCCCTTTCCCACTTTCTCCCTTTAAAAAAGTCTGTAGGATTTGCAGTTATTGTGTCAGTTGGTCAGTCGTTTGGTTTATCAGTAATTATTGGTGAGAACTTTCGCAGGTGATTGACTTGAAACTTTGCATAGCTGATTAACATCAGGTGTAAATGTGTGCAACGCAAATATTTTTTACACTGACTTAATCCCATGGGGAGTTATTGCACTTGCACTCAGTATTCCTATGGAGTAAACCATTTCGAAAGTTTTCAGACAATTGACTTGATTCTTTTTAAAATCAAGTGTAAAAGGACATGACACAAATTTTGTGATACTGACTTTATATTTTTTTTGCACCAAATTATGCAATTCCTGTGGAGTCATAATTTTCAGGCAATTGACATGGAACTTTACACAGTGTGGTTGTGCACAACATAAATTTTGCGAAGCTGACTTCATTAACACAGACAGATTAATCACCTTCAGTGTTCCCTTTGATCTGACATCTTTGTGTTGTGTGAAGTTTAGATAGTATTTAAGATATAATTATTGGCATAAAGTTTCCTTTCCAGGATAGTATATGGCATCACATCGTTGAAGTTTCACTTGTGAGATATGTATATATAACACAGATATATCTCACTTGTGAGGTTCACATATATATAAAACACAGATATATCTCACATGTGAGGTTCATATTCACATATAACACAGATATATCTCATGTGTGAGGTTCATGTACACATATAACACAGATATATCTCACGTGTGAAGTTCAAATACATATATAACACAGATTTATCTCATGTGTAAGGTTCACATACACATATAACACAGATATATCTCATGTGTTAGGTTCACATACACATATAACACAAATATATCTCACATGTGAGGTTCACATACATATATAACACAGATATATATCACTTGTGAGGTTCACATTCACATAAAACACAGATAATCTCATGTATGAGGTTCACATACACATATAACACAGATATATATCTCACTTGTGAGGTTCACATACACATATAACACAGATATAACATGTGTGAGGTTCACATACACATATAACACAGATATATCTAATTTGTGATGTTCACATACACATACAACACAGATATATCTCATGTGTGAGGTTCACATACACATATAACAATGATATATTTAACATGTGAGGTTCACATACACACATAACACAGATATATCTCACATGTGAGGTTCACATACACATATAACACAGATATATCTCACTTGTGATGTTCACATACACATATAACACAGATATATCTCATGTGTGAGGTTTACATACCCATATAACACAGATATATCTCATGTGTGAGGTTCACATACACATATAACAGATATATCTCACTTGTGAGGTTCACATACACATATAACACAGATATATCTCACTTGTGAGGTTCACATACACATATAACACAGATATATCTCACGTGTGAGGTTCACATACACATATAACACAGATATAACTCTCTTGTGAGATTCACATACACATATACAGACCCTAAACCGCTCAAGTACCCCAATTGCACGCAAACGGAGTGCACTCAGAGCGTAAGCGGAGCGCAAGCGTAGCGCAGACGGAGCGCGAATGGAGCGCAGATTGAGCGCTGACGGAGCGGACCTGGACCGAAAGCAAACGCTGGATTTTGAATAATAAACGCACTCCTGAATGCAGGAAATAGATCGAGTGCACTCAGACACGCTGAATGCACTCAGATACGCTGAGTGCACTCAGATGCGCAGTATATGCAGTATACGCTAGACACAGTAAGATAACTGATAACAGAACTATTCGTGCGCTACTGAGTGCACTCGTTCATTCGGATACACTCTTTTTTATTATTTGATCGTGAAGTCGATACTTAAAATCGAGATAAAAAAGAAATTTTCTTTCACATAAATATAAACCATGTAGTTTATATAAATGTTTTATTGTAAAACGCATGATAAAACTTATTTTGGTCAACAATTTATCAATTATAACATAAATATCAATATTTAGCTGACCAATACAATAATGTTTAAAATACCTATTATACAATAGATGACACATCAATGGTTATCTACGGTTTCACGGCTAATTTAGTTGCATGTTTAAGCATGATTTGGTTTGCGCAACAAAAATATAAATAATTATATATATTGTGTAAATGACAATTCGAAAAGATGTAATATGAATTAACTTTTTGCCGTGTTATTTCGATATAAATTAGTTATAGAACATACAAAACATGTACTTTATTTCGATTTAAGGGTATACTGCTCCAAATACAAAAATATCAAAGCATGCGTGAATCAAACAAAACATATATATGCGGAAAATTATATGATTATGGTTCTATTTGTTTTGGTATTTCGGCAAAATAAAAATTACCAATTTTCAATTTTATTTGGTCGGACTTTAGTTTTATATTTTCCCCAAACATAGTTACACTGAGTTTGTGCTTAGTTGTGAACAAATCTACGTAAAACTGCTATATTGCAATTAAAGTGGAATCATTATACTCGTGCACATCTCATTAAAATAATAGTAATAAATTAATTGTATTCTAAAATATAAAGTGGGTCAGTAGTACAGCGGATAGGGTGCTGTCTTCAGACGGCAGAGGTCGCGAGTTTGACCCAGTTTCTAACCGACCTCTCGAAACACAATTCATTACCAGATCTAATAAGGGAATGCACTGGAGAACGATATGCATAAGCTCCGAGCTTACTTCACAATCAAGCTAAATTAAATTAATGTAAAATAAATGTATGTATGCCAAATTAACACGACAGACCGAAATAACACATTAGACACAGGAAATAAAAACTAGTAAACGTAAATTTCTGTTTGACCTTCTGTTTCTGACCTTTTTGAGGTTGTGATTTTATATTGACATAAGAACAGCTTTTGATCACGAAGAAGGTTTAAATAAACAAAAAAGAACATGTATTCACTGCCTATAAAATAGTAAATATATTCTTTTCCGGCTTTCCTACAAAATCGATACGCCTGATCACGTGCACGCAAACACGTATTATTAAGCCATTATAAAAGCTGTGAAAGGGGCAACAAGTAAGAAATGACAACAATAATAATAATAATAATGAAAATAATAATAATAAAGAAAAAAAATACTCAGATAATAATAATATAATAATATAATATAATAATAAAGTAATATAGCAATACTAACAATAATATTAATCATATTATTAAAACAGTAATAAATAATAATAAAATATATAATAGATATTAATAATAATGATAATAATAATAATATTATAAAAATCTGCATATTTTAGTATTGATTTTGACTATATATTTCTTATCCAATCACATGCCGCGGGTTAAATAAAGATTCATTCATCTGGCACAAAATATAATCAAAATGAAAATTTCACACCGGCAGGGTTCTTCGTGATCAATGGACCGATAAATCACCAATTAACTATTTATTGACACACATGTGGTTCTCACCATGGGTATCTGTTTTGATGATTGCCATGCAACTCTGCCTTCATAATAGTAATTAAATTGTTATTTTAATTGTGAACGACTGACCAGATACACGTACGCACGTATCCAATATAAAAGCTGTGACAAACCAATAAGCCAATATGTATATTATAATAATAGCTCCAATGATAATAATATTTAAAAAAATAAAACAAATAATGAAAGTAAAAAATAGTACAAATAAAATACTACATTTTTACAAGGAATTATTAAGAGACATGTCTTTAATTTTTATTAGTTTTAAAATTGTAGGATTGTATTATTTTGTAAATTAACAATTCTGATCTGTTTTTTATACGAAATCGCTATGGCAGCTGTGGTAAAATGACAGCCCTGAATAAACATCCCTTAATACTTGTATGTCACACTTTCTACCATTCATTCAGAACTGGCGTGGGGTTTTCGGTTTGTTAATTTAATGATATTAACATCATGATATTTACGTACTAAAGCGTTCTGAAACTTCGAATAACCAATATCTTAAATGATTTTTTTTATTTGTTGTTAATTGTCTGGCAGTTTTTCTTTTTTATCTTTTCTTTTCAATCACATAATGTTGGCTCAATTAAGATTCATCCATCTGGCACGAATTACAATCAAAATGAAATCATACATATCTTCCGTGGTCAATAGACCGATAAGTCACCGCTTTAGCATATAACTTAATTGACACGGCTCTCACTGGCATGTGACATAACGTAATTAACACCACCGATGTGTTGCTGCGTGTCATATAATTAGCGGTATAGCACAGTGGGTGTAGTTTCAAACAAGTTTAATATAGTTTGTCATTTTAAATAATATATAAACATAAAGCATACTATCAGTAAAAGAATAATTTGAGAAACCCACTGAAAAAAGTTCATTGCAAGTATATTTATATACATAATGATAACGAAAATAATTATAAAAACTTAAAATATCAGAATATCTTTTTTAAGTTTAGTGAAGCCACATTTGGACCCAAATCGAGAAAAACACTACAAGATTATTATTTTTCAAAATTCATTTATTATAATATCGAATTGCATCGCACGGATTATAATAAACTTTTCATCACCCATGCAGTGCATATTATTGATTATAAAGCTTATTTTAGTTTGAACATTAACAAAACCAGTGATATATCCACATGTTGTTAAGTCACTGCTTACACTGAGCAGATTTATGGATTATTATAAGGCCAACGAGGTATCAACAGTATGGAATTATTAATTAAATTTAATTATTAATAACAATGTTGATGATGTATAAAAAACTATGTAAATTTTGTGGACAAACTTTATTGCTTTCCTGTAACAAACGGCTTACGGTATATCAAAGAAGATACTGACGAAAACACATGTCGGTCTGGATAACTGAAGCCGGTATAATGTGCGATATTCTTTGATCACCCAGACCACTGATCACATATCAAAACATAGACACTTCCGTTAAACATGCCTACTATCGATACTAGTTCAACCTTTCGCCCAGCGGGTGACATAACATGTAGACAAACAATCGGATTATGAATTCATTTACCTTGACTAAATCCCATGGATACATTTTATTGCTCCATTGGAACAGATTAAATTAAAAAGTCAATATAGAATCATTTTAAAGAGTTGAGATGTTGCGATTGGTTATGGGCCGGAAACCGAACTGAGCGAACTGAATGTTGAGTGAACGCTGATCGAAGCGAACGCTAGGAGGAGTATTAAATACAGCACTCGGCTATACAGCGCTCGTGAGCGAATACTTGCGTTTGTGAGTGCATTAAATTAACCGCGTTTAATAGAGTGCACGCAAACGGAGCGCGATCTAAGCGCGAACGGAGCGCAAACTGAGCGCAAACTGAGCACAAACGGAGTGCAATTATGGGGTACTTGAGCGGTTTAGGGTCTGTAACACAGATATATCTCACTTGTGAGATTCACATACACATATAACACAGATATATCTCACATGTGAGGTTCACGTACACATATAACACAGATATATCTCACTTGTGAGATTCACATACACATATAACACAGATATATCTCACATGTGAGGTTCACATACACATATAACAGATATATCTCACTTGTGAGGTTCACATACACATATAACACAGATTTAACTCTCTTGTGAAGTTGACATACACATACAACACAGATATATCTCACATGTGAGGATCACATACATATATAACATAGACATATCTCACTTGTATAACTATAAATACAGATCAAGTTTTATATTTGTTAATGTCTGTAACCTTTACAGTAGTAATGGCCCCATTTTCACTTAATTTTGGGTAATAAAAATGTTTTTCAATCAATAGTGGGGGTTTTCATGTTGATAGACACATTTCTAGTTTGGTACTGATTCTAGTCAAGTGTGATTAGTCTAAGAAAAAAATGTACAAACTTTTTTCACAATCAATGTAAAACAAAATAGTTTAAGCTACAATCTAAATAATTGCTATTTTCTACCCAGTCAGTCAATGCTGAATTGCAAAATGGACCCAATGCACCCTTTGAACCAGAAAGGGAACAAATTGATGCTCAGTTGTATTAGAGAGTTATAGATATAATATACAGATATAGGAGACGATGGAGTGACAAGATTGGACTGACAGTTCTGGAATGGTTCCAGTACTGTTATACGAAGGTGGTATGTCTAGATGCACATCAACACTCAATGTCCACATCAGAGGTAATGAGATGTTTCCATTACCAGTGTCACTGGCATTTATCATGATGTACTAGATGGTTTGTGAGATGGTTATGTTTTTTGCTGAATTCTGGAAATTCTGAGGAACATGAACTGTTACAGGTCTTTATTTATTGGTTGAGTCAGAGAATGTTTGTTATGTTTACCACTACAGGTGGTATTGCTCAAATGCTTAACCCTTAACCCTATATGCGTTTTCCCACACCAATCACAGAAGGCCTTTGAAAACAGTGCAGGAAGAGTTCAGATTACTGGTAAGGAGCAATCTGAACACTTCCTGCACTATTTTCCACTCTGTCAGTTAATATAAACATAATTCACCCAATAATTCAAAAGCCTTCTATATTAGAGGTGTCCAAACGCATCTATATTAGAGTTGTCCAAAGGTGTCTATATTAGAGGTGTCTTAAGGTGTCTATATTAGAGGTGTCCAAAGGCGTCTATATTAGAGGTGTTCAAAGGTGTCTATATTAGAGGTGTCCAAAGGCGTCTATATTAGAGGTGTCCAAAGGCATCTATATTAGACGTGTTCAAAGGTGTCTATATTAGAGGTGTCCAAAGGCGTCTATATTAGAGGTGTCCAAAGGCATCTATATTAGAGGTGTTCAAAGTTGTCTATATTAGAGGTGTCCAAAGGCGTATATATTAGAGGTCTCAAATGGCGTCTATATTAGAGGTGTCCAACTTGGTGTCTATATTAGAGGTGTCCAAAGGTGTCTATTAGAGGTGTCCAAAGGTGTCTAAATTAGAGGTGTCCAAAGGCGTCTATATTAGAGGTGTCCAAAGGCATCTACATTAGGTGTCCAAAGGTGTCTATATTAGAGGTTTCCAAAGGTGTCTATATTAGAGGTGTCCAAAGGCGTCTATATGAAGTAAAGGGTTAAAGAGAGAATATCAGCAAACTCGCTGTAAGTGACTTACAACTAAAATAATTTTAAAATGGATACAAAGCGTCTTATTATCATTTATTAATCAAATGATTTGGTAATTTAAATCAAATAGAAAATATAAATAAAACCTGAGCATGTATGCAAAGATATGAAATCCCTTTTCAGTTTATTATTTTGGCACGTTTCAATAGAAATACTTATAGCAAAACGGGATCATTGAGTATTATATACATGTTATATTGGGGAAAAAACTTTTTTGCCATTTCCATTTTTTTTTTAAAAATCCTGATATGCTTCCACTTAATGCTAACAACTCCCTACATGCTTTGTCTAATAAAAATATCTGTTATTTAATATCATACCAGTAAAGAGACATTGAATTAACATGAATTCCTTTCCTGTTCTGAAACCCTTTTGCACATGCCACACTATTTTGTTTGTTGTGTATATTGATTGGTATACGTGTATGGTAGAGGGGGGAGGGGAGAGACGTGTTGGGGTGGGTGTTGAAGCTGATGTTCATAACTCTTAAAAGTAAGTATTTTATCTTGGGTAGTTACCATTTATTTGACGCCTGAATAAAAAACAAATCTGGAAAAAACATAGATTTTGCAATACATTCCTTTCCAGTTCTGAAAACTTAATCTTTTTTCTCGAAAAAATAAGAAACTTTAAAGTTACAAATTCATTCAGCATATTCAGGTTAACTACTGAACCTCTCCAACACACAAATATTTAATCAAGACTCCAGTTTCTCCATGACACCATCAGAAAATGTCACAAACTACTGCCTTACCTTGTTTGTACAAATGTAGCCCCTGACAGGGGGTTGGGATTTCTTTGGATAATTCAAGGTTATACAAATGTAGTCCCTGAAGGGGTTGGGATGTGTTTAGACAATTTGAGGTTGTACAAATGTAGCCCCTGACAGGGGGTTGGGATGTCTTTGGACAATTTGAGGTTGTAGCCGGGGCCAGTTAGCTCAGTTTTTAGCACCTCTATCAATTTTAGGGTCATGAGTTCAAATCCCTGCCTGACAAGTCTCCATGACGGTTGAGCTCCAACATTACATCTCATTGTCATTTGTCTCTCACTGCTGATTCAAGTGAGACAGTTGTCAGTTACCTGCAGAGATGGGTGCTGTCGCATTTTGGTTAACCTTCCACAATCCCAGAAAAGAGAGGTGAGGGGTAACACTGATCATATGTTAGCTCTCAATAGCTTAAAATTATGCTAAATATTCAAACAAGGGAAATAAATCGTAGGTCACATGCATCAAGAAAGGAATACTCGTACTACAATTATGTGTAAAATGTTTATATTTCAACACTAATATCAATTGTTTTGTAAACATTTAACGCCAGCTTCTAATTACATAATATATATGATATCTAGCATTAATTAAAAGCATGTTAATTGGAATATAATACTGTCCACAGCTCTGAACATAAAACTCTAAATATCTGGTTACAAGTCTCAAGCTGAAATGTCAGGTTATTTGACTCAATTAGCACAGCAGCCCCGTCAGGTTGTATTTTAAAATAATGAAGTTAACCCTGTCAGTGATTGACAACTTTAGAAACTTTGTTCTTTGGAAGGTATTTATGTGAAAGTTTTAAACAGATGATCATTTCATCTTAATTATTTAGAAATAAATATTTTTTACAGTTTCTGATATCCATAGCCGTGCCAATGAGCTTACGTGAAATGCATTTAAATGTTTGAAATGCATTTTTTTATCAACATTTTGCTGTCAGTTGATTGAATAAATTTACAAGTTTATGTTATGTTGCTATTTCTATACAGAACTGTAAGCTGGTTTAGCCCTTGTTTTGTTTCTTTGCCCTCTTCTTTCCTTTACCTCCACGTTTTCTACATTTGACATGGCCCTCATTGTCCACCTTACATTTCTTCCTTCTCTCACATACCATTTTTCCAGATTCATCCACTTTGCATCTTTTTGAGTGCCTTATCCTTCTCTTCTTCCTTCTCGCATCTTTGTCCTTCTTTCTTCTCAGTTTCCTTGCCTTAATTCTCTCTTCTTTCTCTTTTCTCTTTCTGGCTTTCTCTGCCTTTCTTGCAGCCTTTCTAGCAGCTTTTATTGCAGCTTTTTCCCGTTTTATCTGAGCTGCTGTTTTTGCCTGTGTATTGCTTGTACTTGATCGTGGAGGTTTTATGATAACCCGGGTACCAGCTGAGTTACTTGAAGAATCGGGTTTAGTGTTTCTGTTAGTGTTGCTGGGACCTGACCTAGGAGGCTTAATGATCACCCGGGTACCAGCAGAGCCAGAAGAATGCTGCTGCTGACTGTTACTGTTTTGGGGTGGGTTACTCACCTCGTTTTGATTGGATGTTGGGCTACTTTTATCTGGGTTTGAGTCAGATTCCTGTTGGTTTAAATTTGATTTTGAAGTAGCTGCTTCCTGCTGAGTACCAGTTGACTCTGGTTTGCTTGGTTCATTATCCGGTGTATTAACAGAATTTTGTTCCACAGGTGCGACTGGAACTTGTTCCTGTTCTGGTAAATCAACAAATTGATTTGCTGCAAGATCTAGTATTAATTTACCCTTCACACCTGCCGGTTTGTTGCAGACTGGTGCTTCATACTGATAAAACTTAACTGAAGATTCCTGCATCCAGTTATGTAACCATAGCAACTTGCTGTCGCATGTGAATGGGTTACCATCCAAGAAGACATTTTCAGCATTGGGAAATATGTTCTTTATGTTTTGCGGCAAGGTCTTCAGTTCATTATACTGCAGAATCAGTGTTGAAATGTTGGCCATTATAGGTGCATCAGACAGTTCAAATAATTCAAGAAATTTGCTAGTCAGACGTACAGAGCTCATTAAATCTATTTTTTTTAAATTGGGCATGCTGCTAAGGAAGTTTTCTGTAAGAATTTTTTCTGAGCCAGTGGCTGGATGCTCAATGTAAGACAGTGAAATATCTGTCAAATTCTCCAGGTCGGCAAACGCTCCTGCCTCAAACACTTGGACAGGGTTGTTAGTGAACTTCAGCTTTTTTAATTTCGTCAGATTGACGAATGTACCAACGTCAACCAAAGTAATCTGGTTGCCTTGGAGATTGAGTTGCTCCAGTTCTCCAAGATTTTTGAGGGAATCTTGATGCACTTTTCGGATATTGTTTGACTCCAAGGAAAATACTTTCAGTTTGGAGCCAGTTTTGAACAGCATTGGCTCCAACTCTACCACATGGTTGTTATCAATGTGGAACTTCTCCAGGGCAACTGGTAAGCCACGCGGTATGTACACAAGCTCATTCCGGCTCATCCAGAGTTCATGTAAATTCTCCAAACTTCCGAATGACCTGAATTAATTAGACAAGAATATTGTTACTATTAAAAAATTATTTGATGAAATCAATGAGTTCTGTTGAAGATAGTGAAAATGATTCACATAAACTGATGAAATTGTAACCTTTACATCCGCAAAATCAAAATATTATTAATTTTACGTGACAATCCATAATTTAGAAAATGTTACACCTTAAAATTGTATAAGCAAAAACAAAATTAACATTACTTTTTGCATTTATTTCGGGAGTAATTCTGAAAATCCTCACATTTCTTACAAAGTAAAGGAGTGACAGAGGTTCATAAGAGGGAGTTGGGACTGATGAAAGACTTACTTTGACTCCATTGTCAGTGAGTGATTTTAAAATCAACATTCTAAAGTGTTAAATAGTGTTTCTGGAATTTTCATAGTTTGATATCTAAAAATTCATTTTGAATCATTTGAAATATTGTTTGTTCTAAATTCAAATCTATCAGGTGCAGATATTAGTCGGACAATTTCTCAAACAGAGTAATATCAGTAAGATTATATTAGCCAGATGGTCTTTGTAATGCGCTGTTTTAAGTAGTTTATGGTCTGTGTAATACAGTTTTTGTCAGTAGGACATTTCAGTGCAATCTGTGTCATCCAGAGTGTTTTTGTATTTATTTTATGTCACCCAGATGATCTGTGTAACACTGTTTATATCATACATATAGTCTGTGTAATGCAGTCTATGTCATACATATATTCTGTGTAAGGAAGTCCATTTGTATGTCAGATGGACAGGCTGAGTGTCGATGAAGTCTATGTCAGTCAGATGGTCTGTGTGATGCAGTCTGTTTCATCCAGATGGACTGTGTAATGCAGTCTGTGTCAGATGGTCTGTGTAATGCAGTCTATGTCAGCCAGATGGTCTGTGTGATGCAGTCTGTGTCTGCAAGATAGTCTGTGTAATGCAGTCTATGTCAGCCAGATGGTCTGTGTAATGCAGTCTGTGTCAGCCAGATGGTCTGTGTGATGCAGTCTGTGTCTGCAAGATAGTCTGTGTAATGCAGTCTATGTCAGCCAGATGATCTGTGTGATGCAGTCTTTGTCAGCCAGATAGTCTATGTGATGCAGCCTGTGTCTGCCAGATGGTCTGTGTAATGCAGTCTGTGTCAGCCAGATGGTCTGTGTAATGCAGTCTGTGTCAGCCAGATGGTCTGTGTGATTCAGTCTGTGTCAGCCAGATGGTCTGTGTGATTCAGTCTGTGTCAGCCAGATGGTCTGTGTAATGCAGTTTGTGTCAGCCAGATGGTCTGTGTGATTCAGTCTGTGTCTGCCAGATGGTCTGTGTAATGCAGACTGTGTCAGTCATATGGTCTGTATAATGCAGTCTGTGTCACCCAGATGGTTGATTTAATTCAGTCTATTATCTGAGCACAATAAAGAAACATATACAAGTGTTATTGATACATCAAATGGATAATTTTGTTAATGCTATTGAAAGGTAAATTAAATATGAGAGAATTCTGGGTATATTCTTTACCTGTGTTTTATGTTTGTTATTTGGGTATAGTTAAATTCTTTACCTGTGTTCTACGTCTGAAATCTTGTTATCGTTCAGTGTAAGGAGATTAAGGCTTGTGATGTTCTGGAAGTCCTCATACATAATATTGGTAAGCTTGTTGTTACCAAGCCTGAAATCCTTCAGCGAAGGCGGCATTGTGCGTGGAACTGATGTTAATTGACAGTTTGTGAAATCTGCCATTGAAAGTAAAGTACTGGTAATTGTCAGCTCCGGTACACTTACGATGGGGTTGTTGCTTAAAAGAAGATAGCGTAACACATTAAGAGCCTTAAAGGTGTTTCCATGGATACTGCTTATTTTGTTGTTGCTGAGGTCCAACATTTTAATCATGGGATTATTAACAAAGTCATTCTCGTCCAAGCTTTCTATCTCATTATTTCCTAGTCTGATGGACGTTATGGTCGGCGTATTCGTGAATATCATCCCTATCTTTGAGATTTTGTTTCCGTTCAGGGATATGGTCATCAGATTTTCAAGACCATCCAATCCATTCTTGTATACTTTCGTGATCTGGTTCATTGACAAGTCGAGGCTCATGAGCTGCCGGGCAGACTTGAACACGCGTCCTTCTACTACGGTGAGTTTGTTCATGCTCAGTTTCAGAGATTGTGCGTTAGGCAAGTTAGGTACTTCACGTACTGAATCAATTTCATTTTGAGACAAATCAACAACAAATGCGTCTTCTGGTAGAGAGGTTGGCATAGAAACAAGACCCGCATTTGCACACATGATGCGTCCATCGTCGCATGACTGGCATCCAGATGGGCAGGCAGTACCTGAGTGGTAGGAGGCCAAAAGCACAACTGTTAAGAGAAGGGCTTTTACATCCATGTTATAGAATTGGCAATTCCCCCTTTTTTTCTTCATGCAGATTGTCCCAGTTCTGTTGTGTCTATAAAAGCAGATAAAGAAGAGATCATTATTTGTAAATAATTACTTTATAAGAAGTGGAACGAATGGTCCGGGATTGTATCAGCATAAAACGTAGGATGAGGTGTCCTTCAGTAAGACACTGTATCCACATTTGCTAAAAATAGAGTAACATTTGCTATTAACACAGGAAGATTTCAAGCGTGATTTATCTTAGCTGTAAGACCTTGTTTCACAATCAATGTAAAATAGATAAGATATAATTATAAAGCAACACAACAAAAATGTTTGCAATGAAAATTTATGATGAATTATAGGTGCTCTCGTTTGAATATTATACTCTCACAGTATAAAAAATTGACAGAAATTTATTGGGGTTTCTTCCAAATGAAAACGATAATTTAATGACATTTATTTATTACTTGTATATGAAAGCATGCCATCTCTTTTCTATAAAAATGATTTCTTTTTAAAGGAAAAGTTACAATTGTATAAAAGGGAGTATAAAACACTATTAATGTCTTAAACTATAAAATTATTTTTAAAATGGATAAAACATTAATAAATAAAATCTGAATGGGTTTGTTCATAATGTCAAATCCACGAAAATGTGACAAAATCGATATTTAGATTTGAATGGTAAACTTGAAATGAAATCCCTATTCTAAAAATAGACAGCAATTAAATACCTTTCTATGTGTAAACTTGTATAATGGTTCAAATTGAAATCAAAATGAAATCACTGACTCATTTAATACATCACAAAATATATTGTAACTTTACGTGTGAAGTCTATTTTAGTCTAACCTATGCGCATAGTCCAAGTTGGGAAATCGCTTTTAAATTTTGGCATATTTAACGCTTTAGTTCATATAGATGCCTTTGGACACCTCTAATATAGACACCTTTGGACACCTAATATAGGTTTTTGAATTATTGGGTGAATTATGATTATATTAACTGACAGAGTGGAAAACAGTGCACTTTTTTCAAAGACCTTCTGTGATTGGTGCAGGAAAACTTGTATCTATGGAGTAAAGGGTTAAATAAATATCTTTTTGATAATACGGAGTCAGTGAGTATATATAAGCATCGTTAATTGGAAAAAAATGTTTTAGCCAAGTTTAAAGTTTAAAATATCCTAATAATTCCCTTTACAGAAATTATGCCTCGGAAACGATGAGATTATGTGTGACAGTATTGCTGTGTTATTGTGTGTTTTAGATGATTGTACAATTGCAAGTTCACGAATATTGGCTAATGTATAATTTTTTGATTCAGAGATCTTTACTTCTTGGCAGGTATGATTGAATCACTTTGTTGTAAGACACATATTGCGGCAACAGTCGCAAACATAGCAGAAAACACAGGTGAATATCCGATTGCTATTATCATTATTTAGCCTTTGATGATTGTTATTGCCCGTGTTTGTTTCATGTGATGCATAAAACAGGTTTTTATTTCGCCATTTATTTGGCATAACATAATTGATATTACAGACCTTGTGCTTATGGTCTCTCAAAGTTCACTAATGTTTGCTGATGATATCACTGTTATTGCAAACTGTCTGGGATATAAAAAAAATTGAATGGGGGTTCAATGCCACATTTTCTCTGCCACAGTTATGTGTGGTGTCCTTAGTGAGCATTGAGCAAGACACGTGATCTACATATTCTTAGGGTTGGTTCTACCCAGGAAGACTTTGAGCGTGATTAGTCTAAGCTGTAAGAACTTTTTTCACAATCGATGTAAAATAAATAAGTGTAAAAAATAAATGTGATTTGTAATATACAGTTTTAGTGATGAAAGAAGGCCTCAGAACGTATCTGTCTTTCCTTAAGTAACTGGCAAACTTACCACTGTCTTTCCTTAAAGCAACACATCCACGTTTGAACTTTTAAAAAAAAAAATTTAATTGAGTTATGAGCACATTTCCCATACAAACATATGATCAATTAGCTGTATATGAGCATATAAACACAATCCGAACAAAATGATGCCCAAATTATAATGCATGACTAACACTTTATAAAACAAGCTTGTAACTCACCCGAGTCAAAAAAAATTGTCAAAATGACTTTCAAGGCAGGTAAAGTACACTACGCACTAAAACGTGAAGTTTTTTAATACGACTCGCATAATTCAATTTGAAGCCAAGTTGGAATCCTTGGCAATTTAAAAATAATTTATAAAGCTTTTGTCACGCTTTATAATTTGAACATCTTTTTTTATAATTCTAAAGCGTTCTGGATAGTGTTTGTTAGCACATATACAGCTCACTGACCATATATTTATGTATGGGAAATGTGCTCACAACTCGATTGAAATTTTTTTTAAAAAAGTTTAAATGTGGATGTGTTGCTTTAAGTAACTGGCAAACTTACCACTGTCTTTCCTTAAGTGACTGGCAAACTTACCACTGTCTTTCCTTAAGTAACTGGCAAACTTACATAAAGTTTTTTGTTGCTCGAGCAGGTTTTAATACCACCACCTCGTTGGTGGGAGATAAGAGGTCACTTAACAACAACAGGGCCTTAGCCCACTTGGCCACAGAGCTCTTTTGAGTATAAATAGCAGTCAGTGTGTTTGGTTTCTGAGTTAGAAAGTGTAACAAGTTTTGGTTGAATCCTTCAAATGTCTACAGCTACAGTACATGAACAAACATTCTGGCACGGATGGATTAAAATCTAAAATGCTTGTTTAAGATTTATCTGTTTGAAATTTATAGATAATAAATGTGGGGAGAGGTTGCCGAATAATCTTATTAGCCCTTTTAGACTGATATAAATTTCCCATGCTGGTTTTGAACAAAAATCAAAATGAGTTTCCTGGTAGCAGTATCTTGTGTGGGAGGCAGGTGGCACACAAGAGTTTCTGCTCAAGAGCTTTTTTTTATATTTCACATTGCCTAAATATTCTTTCTTATTCAAGTCCGAATTTTAAGGAAATTGCTACAATAGTTTTTGAGAAAATACATAAAATGCCAGGTACATAAAATGTCAGGTGGTGGGCCAGTTGTTCTGTTCAATATATATATTAAATATGGTGACATTTATTTTGTCAGTTTAACTCTGCATTTATTATAAACATATAAAAAATAGGGGATCTTACATGAGTGCTTTTTTATCACAGAATTTATTAAACGAGTTTAAAAATATACTATGCGAGGTCTGCTGAGCATTATATCATTTTTCCAAATTAATTTAATAATAAATAAGTAAGAATGTAAGATTCATTTCATCACATTATTGAAGGAAAGTTTACATTTACCATTTATTTAACAGATCAACTCTTTTAATAATGAGAAAAAATCTGGCATATTTGTTTCCATAAGTTATCATATGGTGAAATGTCTCGATATAATGTCAAATTGACGTCATTTATGTATTCAGGCAGGTGAAAAAGTATGTCTGCAATTTATGTACGAGAGCCGAGTTGCATGGAAAACAGCGATGAATCTGAAGTGATATTACACTAGGTTAATATCAAAAATATGTCATGGGTTTATTACACTACTGCACAATAAAGTATGTGATAAATATATATTGATTATTGTGGCATTTATTTTGTCAATTAAAACTTAATGAATGATAATTTAAAATCAATCAATTAATCAAACCATTATCGGCATGTAAGCAGCAAGAACTGAGCTAATGTGCATAATTAATTTGTACCTGAACTGATAGTTGAGCACTTTGCGTGCATTTTTAAATGCATTTTTGTTGAATTTATTCATATTGTTAATCTGTGCGACAGGTAACACGTACATGTATCCTAAAAAAATATTTTTCATCAATAATAATGATATTATCAAATGGAGGTACTCTGTGGTCAAGTTGTCTTATGGCTAATTACCTCTCACTGCAAAGGTCATAGGCTCGAGTCCCTCACACTCCAAAACCTTCATGTGAGAAAGTTTGCAGGTTACTTGCAGAAGGACGGTGACTCTACTCATACATTTTGAGGTCTTCATACATCCACCAATAAAATAAGATATGCTATAATTTAACCTGAAAATTGTGTTAAAAATGGCATTAAATATCATTAAAAACAAATACGAATTGACTAATGTACAAGAAATAAACTCCAGTTACCTGATATTATGTTAATAATTCCAAATCATTGATAACATTAAAAACTTAGCACTTTCACTTTTTTGTGGCTTATTCGGTTTTTGCTGAATGATAAATTATATTTTTAAATTAAATCAAATCCTAGAGACACAAAAATCTAGACGACTTGTGATGAAGTCATCTTGTAATATATCTCCATTTACTGCTTCTAATATCTCATACTAATCACACATTTTAAAAGTACAGATACCGAGCAATGTCAAGTATTCAGTGATTTCAAATTATTTTTTTTATTAATGGCACAATTTATTAAGTTTTATTTTATTATTTAGATAATTTATAATGTTTTTATTATTTGCTGTTCATTAATTTGAAGGTATTTAATAAAGATTAGCACAACAGATTCAGTCAAAATATTATTGTATTATTGAATGGGATAGTTGGTATTTTTTGTAAATAACTGTGTCCATTATTAATTAAGTCAAGTTTTGTCAGAAGTAGTATTTGACTGCATTCTCCAGATAGATGAATGCTTGTGCATTGAGAACTCTGTCCCAGGGCGCATGGTGGGGTAACATAGTGTGTCTCAGTAGTACAGTTCAGGTCTACAAACATGTTCTGCATGGTGCATAATTTGTGTTAGGTGTACAGTTCAGCTCTACAGAGCAATTCTATCTCTACATGGTTCAGAAGATTCCAATATATTTAAACTCATCAGAACAAAGCTTGCTGGATAGTAATTACCACCATGTTATGTCTGCTTATACATATTGGACTCCATTGTAATGTGTGTGACTCTACTAACATCAATAAAACATAATCTTGTGACTCTTGCTTTTTATATTTTTAATGGGGTTTAACACCTTTTTCAACACATTAGAGGTTATATACATGTATGACATATCCTGTTTTATTGGTGAAAGGATGCCTTGGAATGAATCTTAGTAGAACCACGATCCTGCCCTAAGTACTTGGAAAACTTTCTCACATTAAGTTTTTGGACCCAGAGGTAAATGATCAAAAGATGGTGGCACCTTAGGCCACTTGACCACATTGGGCCCATCCTCTAAAAATAGAACTGATTCTTATAACCTGAATGTATCTGCCAGCTTACTGAGTGGTTAAATTCTGGTGTTGTATTGTGTGTAAGTAGAAGTGATGTTTGTAACTTGACTGTACTTGCCAGCTTAGTTAAATTCTAGAATGGTTTTGTGTGGCTGTAGAATTGATGTTTGTAACCTGACTGTAATTGTCAAATTCTAGTGGTGTATTGTAAGTAGAATTTATGTTTGTAACCTGACTGTGCCTGCCAACTTGATGAGTCATAAAATTCTAGTGGTGTATTGTGTGTAAGTAGAATTAATGTTTGTAACCTGACTTTACTTGCCACATAAGTAGAACTGATGCTTTTAAACTGACTGTACTTGCTAGCTTACTGAGTGTTTAAATTCTGGTGGTGTATTGTGTGTAAGTAGAACTGATGCTTATAACCTGTCTGTATTTGCCAGCTTAGTACTGAGTGGTTAAATTCTAGTGGTGTATTGTATGTAAGTAGAACTGATGATCGTAACCTGACTGTATTTGCGAACCTACTGAGTGGTTAAATTCTAGTGGTGTATTGTATGTAAGTAGAACTGATGCTTATAACCTGACTGTATTTTCCACCTTACTGAGTGGTTATATTCTAGTGGTGTATTGTGTGTAAATAGAACTGATGCTTATAACCTGACTGAATTTGCCACCTTACTGAATGGTTAAATTCTAGTGGTGTATTGTGTGTAAGTAGAACTGATGCTTATAACCTGACTGTATTTGCCAACTTACTGAGTAGTTATATTCTAGTGGTGTATTGTGTGTAAATAGAACTGATGCTTATAACCTGACTGTATTTGCCAACTTACTGTGTGGTTATATTCTAGTGGTGTATTGTGTGTAAGTAGAACTGATGCTTATAACCTGACTGTATTTGCCAACTTACTGAGTGGTTATATTCTAGTGGTGTATTGTGTGCAAGTATAACTGATGCTTATAACCTGACTGTATTTGCCAGCTTACTGAGTGGTTATATTCTAGTGGTGTATTGTGTGTAAATAGAACTGATGCTTAAAACCTGACTGTATTTGCCAACTTACTGAGTGGTTATATTCTAGTGGTGTATTGTGTGTAAGTAAAACTGATGCTTATAACCTGACTGTATTTGCCAACTTACTGAGTGGTTAAATTCTAGTGGTGTATTGTGTGCATGTAGAACTGATGTTTGTTACCTGACTGTATTTGCCACCTTACTGAGTGGTTAAATTCTAGTGGTGTATTGTGTGTAAATAGAACTGATGCTTAAAACCTGACTGTATTTGCCAACTTACTGAGTGGTTATATTCTAGTGGTGTATTGTGTGTAAGTAAAACTGATGCTTATAACCTGACTGTATTTGCCAACTTACTGAGTGGTTAAATTCTAGTGGTGTATTGTGTGCATGTAGAACTGATGTTTGTTACCTGACTGTATTTGCCACCTTACTGAGTGGTTAAATTCTAGTGGTGTATTGTGTGCATGTAGAACTGATGTTTGTTACCTGACTGTATTTGCAAACTTACTGAGTGGTTAAATTCTAGTGGTGTATTGTGTATAAGTAAAACTGATGATTGTTATCAGACCATACTTGCCAGCTTACTGATTGGTTAAATTCTAGTGGTGTATTGTGTGTAAGTAGAACTGATGTATGTTACCTGACTGTATTTGCCAACTTACTGAGTGGTTATATTCTAGTGGTGTATTGTGTGTAAGTAAAACTGATGCTTATAACCTGACTGTATTTGCCAACTTACTGAGTGGTTAAATTCTAGTGGTGTATTGTGTGCATGTAGAACTGATGTTTGTTACCTGACTGTATTTGCCACCTTACTGATTGGTTAAATTCTAGTGGTGTATTGTGTGTAAGTAGAACTGATGTATGTTACCTGACTGTATTTGCCAACTGACTGAGTGGTTAAATTCTAGTGGTGTATTGTGTGTAAGTAGGACTGATGTTTGTTACCGGACTGTATTTTCCACCTTACTGAGTGGTTAAATTCTAGCGGTGTATTGTGTGTAAGTAGAATTGATGTTTGTAACCTGACTGTATTTGCCAACTTACTGAGTGGTTGAATTCTAGTCGTGTATTGTGTGTAAGTAGAACTGATGATTGTTATCAGACTGTACTAGCCAGCTTACTGATTGGTTAAATTCTAGTGGTGTATTGTGTGTAAGTAGGACTGATGTTTGTTACCTGACTGTATTTGCTACCTTACTGAGTGGTTAATTCTAGCGGTGTATTGTGTGTAAGTAGAACTGATGTTTGTAACCTGACTGTATTTGCCAACTCACTGAGTGGTTAAATTCTAGTGGTGTATTGTGTGTAAGTAGAACTGATGTTTGTTACCTGACTGTATTTGCCACCTTACTGAGTGGTTAAATTCTAGTGGTGTATTGTGTGTAAGTAGAACTGATGTTTGTTACCTGACTGTATTTGCCAATTTACTGAGTGGTTAAATTCTAGTGGTGCATTGTGTGTAAGTAGAACTGATGTTTGTTACCTGACTGTATTTGCCACCTTACTGAGTGGTTAAATTCAAGTGGTGCATTGTGTGTAAGTAGAACTGATGTTTGTTACCTGACTGTATTTACCACCTTACTGAGTGGTTAAATTCTAGCGGTGTATTGTGTGTAAGTGGAACTGATGTTTGTAACCTGACTGTACTTGCCATCTAACTGTGTGGTTAAATTCTAGTGGTGTATTGTGTGGAAGTGGAACTGATGTTTGTTACCTGACTGTACTTTCCATCTTACTGTGTGGTTAAATTCTAGTGGTGTATTGTGTGTAAGTGGAACTGATGTTTGTAACCTGACTGTACTTGCCATCTTACTGAGTGGTTAAATTCTAGTGGTGCAGTGTTTGTAAGTAGAAGTGATGGTCATAATAAGGTAACTGCTTGTCAGCCTCCAGTAAGATTCCATAGTGTTGATTATGATCACAAGTGTCCATCCCACTCACTGTACCAAAAGTCTCAATGTATGTATCATTTACAACCAGTCTTTGTTTTGTGAAGGGAAACTGTATTCCCTTGTCATTCTGCATTCAGGAAAGAGGGTGTAAAGATGTTACTATTTTTATACGCACATGTTTTCTGCTTTGGCGTTGTTTTTGAAATGGTCTTTCTCAATCCATAGACAGATCCAAGAATTAAGATCAGGGGCACTGGAGCCTATAAAATCACTAGTTTTGTCAGTCTTTGATAATTTTTGTTTATTCATTCAGGAAACTTAAATTATCAAATTTGACAACAACTGTATATTCTAATATTATGTAAAAAAAAATTTTTAATGTAATTAAATGCAATTTTGTATTCCTAATGTACAATTTTTTTAAAATGGTAATGCATACCTCATTATTTGTGTGTAAGGTGTAACTACATGTATACACTATGCAGGTGAGGGAAATTGGTGAACTGACATGTCTCTCTGTTATAATGATAAAGGGACTGCTGGAACAGGCAAATTTCTTGTTTCTGGGAACCACAGCGGTAGTCTGATGGTAAAGCATCTGTCTCCCATGTGGAAGGTTGTGTGTTTGATCCCTGGCCGGTCATACCAAAGATTTAAAAAGTGGTACTAGAAGCTTCCTCGCTTGACACTCGGCATTTAAAGGATAGTATTAGGTCATGTTGCCCCAGTGTCAGTATAATGTGACTGGGTGGGGTAGCATACCATGTGTCTGTGGCATGATACTCTATTATGGCAGCGCTTAGAATACTGCCTCAAGTAGACACCATCGCAATATGACTGAAAAAATTTTGAATGTGACACTAAACACCATTCAACATCAACAGCAAAGATTATGGAAACAAAATCTCTGGGTTTCAAATATCTGACAGACTGACAAGATTTATCGAGTAATATATAAAGCGAACACGTACACCTTTATGAAATGCATTTTTGTATATAAAAGTTTGGCTCAATCTTGTTTACTTGTTGCACTTATAAATGATTTAGTATCAATTAAATTATTTTTTTATTTACATAAATAAGGAATTAACATCCATTTGATTATGGTAGTATTGGAATATATTACTTTATAATTATGGAAAAGGTATAAAGCGTGATATCATGTGGTTTTCATAAGTTTCTGTTCCTTAAAGCTGTCATTACACTGGATGGGTTATGTTATTTGATATTGGCTCATATAAAGTAGGATAGGAAATTTATACATCTTGACTAAATGTTGATGAAAGAGCACATATTCGCAAATTGATCATACAACACAGGCAACTGCTTTCATAGCAAGATTTATTCGTAAAATAAAGGGTGCCCACTAGTTTTGAAAATATATGAGTTAAAATACAAATTGTTTTTTTTGCTTGGATTTTTTTCCATCAAAATGATTAAAACTTTTAAAAATAAAAAATGATTTTGTTAGTATTTTTGCCCATTTGGAACACAAACAAAATATTGTTGATCAGAGTTATGCCTCTTTCAAATTATAGTCGAAATTAAAGGTAACTTTTAATTGCAAACATACTGGGTATTCTAGTTCCATATTGGCACCATGTGTTATAGATATTGGTACATAATTTTTAGAGAGAGGGTGATGAGAAAGTTGATCAGAATTTGCGTGTGTTCTCCATGGCCAAGACTTAGTGGTCTAAAGCATTATTGTTTCTCACCATTGAGGTTGTGGTTCAAGTGCAGGCTGGTCCAAAACTTTTATATGAGAAAGTTTGCTATAAGGACGGCAGTTCTACTCAAATTCACTCCGAGATCTTCCTTTACCAATAAAACATAGACATGCCTGTTGTAGTCCATATATAACCTGTTATAGTCCATATATAACCTGCTATAGTCCATATATAACCTGTTATAGTCCATATATAACCTGTTATAGTCCATACATAACCTGTTATAGTCCATATATAACCTGCTATAGTCCATATATAACCTGCTATAGTCCATATATAACCTGTTATATTCCATATATAACCTGCTATAGTCCATTTATAACCTGCTATAGTCCATATATAACCTGTTATAGTCCATTTATAACCTGCTATAGACTATATATAACCTATTATAGTCCATATATAACCTGTTATAGTCCATTTATAACCTGCTATAGTCCATATATAACCTATTATTGTCCATATATAACCTGTTATAGTCCATATATAAACTTTTATAGGCCATATATAACCTATTATAGTCCATATATAACCTGTTATAGGCCATAAATAACCTGTTATAGGCCATATATAACCTATTATAGTCCGTATATAACCTGTTATAGATCATAAATAACCTGTTATAGTCCATATATAACCTGTTATAGTCCATTTATAACCTGCTATAGGCCATAAATAACCTGTTATAGTCCATAAATAACCTGTTATATATTGAAAATTACGTTAGAAACCCCATTAAAATGCCCCAAAATGTTGAAGTTTGGAAAATCTGATATTCACGAGTTTATACAAGAAAACTACAGCTTTAACCACTTGTTTTACATATAAATATAATAAAAACATGAAAATAATGATGATAATAAAGGTGGATCATTATGAAGAATTATAATTCTGTCTCAGATTGCTTCTGCATCAGAGTCTGCCATGATTCAGGTAGTTTGATTATGAACAGACGTTTCCCACTCCCAACTTTATGCATTTTGATTTTAATGTAGTTTTAATGTAAAACAGCAAGATTTATTGTAGTAGTGCACATGCACACTTCATGTGCACTGTTATGATGTGTCAGGTTAATCCTGGCTGCTGGAGACTTGTTACAACAGTTTTCTGGAATCCCCCCCCACACACACACCCACACACCCCCTTATCAATTTTGAAAAATAAAATTTTGTGGGGGGGGGGGGGGGGGGGTTGGGGGGGAGTATTTTAGCAAAATTCTATAATATTTTCACCCTTGGGTGGATTTTTAAGTGGGTGAATATATAATATGACACTGGCTGCATGTTTTTTTTTCATTTTTCACAAAATGTTAAATTTTGATTTCATCAATTTATCACCCAAAACAATTAATGGCCTGATAAATAAAAAAAAAATGTTATTGCCTGATATGCTAAATTTATCATATTCAGCTTGAAAATTTCTTTTCTCTACCTCACCTGATAAATGTTGGTCTCTCAGGCAGTAACATGATAAATCTCTATTTATAATTTTGGTACCAAAGTAAAGCTGCAAAAAAGGACAGTAAAAGAACTATTTTTAATTATCTATTGTTTATTATTTTTCCTATGAATTAAAAAAACTATTATGGGTTGAATATGAATAAAGTGGGATTTTTATACGAAAATTCATTTTTTAACAAAAAAAGGCTTTGTACTAACCGTTACATGTAGTTTAACAAAAAAGGCTTTGTATTTACCGTTACGTGTAGTTTAACAAAAAAGGCTTTGTACTTACCGTTACATGTAGTTTAACAAAAAAGTCTTTGTGCTTACCATTACATGTAGTTTAACAAAAAAGGCTTTGTACATACCATTACGTGTAGTTAAACAAAAAAGGCTTTGTACTTATCGTTACATGTAGTTTAACAAAAAAGTCTTTGTGCTTACCATTACATGTAGTTTTAACAAAAAAGGCTTTGTACTTACCATTACATGTAGTTTAACAAAAAAAGCTTTGTACTTACCGTTACGTGTAGTTTTAACAAAAAAGGCTTTGTACTTACCGTTACATGTAGTTTAACAAAAAAGACTTTGTACTTACCGTTACATGTAGTTTAACAAAAAAGACTTTGTACTTACCGTTACATGTAGTTTAACAAAAAAGACTTTGTACTTACCGTTACATGTAGTTTAACAAAAAAGGCTTTGTACTTACCGTTACATGTAGTTTAACAAAAAAGACTTTGTACTTACCGTTACATGTAGTTTTAACAAAAAGGGCTTTGTACTTACCATTACGTGTAATTTAACAAAAAAGGCTGCATACTACCGTTACATGTAGTTTAACAAAAAATACTTTGTACTTACCGTTACATGTAGTTTTAACAAAAAAGGCTTTGTACTTACCGTTACATGTAGTTTAATAAAAAAGGCTGCATACTACCGTTACATGTAGTTTAAAAAAAAGTCTTTGTACTTACAGTTACATGTAGTTTACAAAAAAGACTTTGTACTTACAGATACGTGTAGTTTAACAAAAAAGGCTGCATACTACCGTTACATGTAGTTTAACAAAAATAATTTAAGTACACAACATAGGAAAATTTTATGTATGTAAATTTGTCCGCCCAGTCCAGATGTGTTGCATGTAATTCCATAGTATATAAGTCATGGTCGACACCAAATTTATTGGTTTGGCAGAGACCTTGATATTGTGTCTATGGTTTGCATTGTAGCTAGGCGCACTCACCATAGACTGCTCTGTACATTTATGTCTTGGTTTTTCACAAATAATTATCTCCATATATATATCATGCATTGTGAATGAGCATCTGAAAAGATCCCAAAAATCGTAAATTCCGTTGTTGCGAATTTATTTATCTCCCTTTATATAGTCATCAAGCCTGATAAATAAATTATAATTATTTGTTCACAATTAAAGTTAATACTGAAAAGGGCAAAATATGAGAAAATTTTCTCACAAAAATAAACATAAGTATAAAATTTCCTAATTTCTTTAAATCTAAGAAAGAATAATTGACCACCAAAAATTGCAATCATACCGGGTACCTTTTCTTTTGGTCCCAAAATTTCAAAAACACCAAATGTCCCATCTGGAATTTAGAATAGTACCTGGAGTTCATTTTCCCTGTTTATGTTTCTGTTTTAACATACAAGATTTCGGTTAATATAAGATTTGCTTTTTGTGATATTTTTGCAGCCTTGTGATATTTCTCCTACCCAGAGGAGTTGATGGTTTTCACAGTTAAAAAAATACACAATTCCCAGGTTTGGTTTACTAATGATGTTCTTATGTAATGGAGGAGAATAGTTACAGCTTAAAATCTTGCACATCCCACTGTGGGTTTGTTATTTTTGCAATAGTTTGTTTTCTTTCATCTCTGCTCGCCTGAATTTTGCAGAGTTTGATGTTTTTCATTTCGGTTCTTTGAATTTATTGAGTGTTAATTATTCTTATATCTCAGCTTTCATAGTGGATGAAAATGCTTGGCCAAGTGGTAGAGTGTCGGATTCAAAATCGGGGGTAGTTGATTTGATCTTTCACCAAGGCTTTTTGTGGTTTCCTTGAGCAAGACACTTTATTTATCCACATATGCTTAGCATACTAGTTCTACCCGGGAAGACTTTTCTGAAGTTGTGAGAAGTTGTTTCGCAATAGATGTAAAATAAATATGTTTTAAATGTGACACAGACAGTTTCATTGAACTCCAGTCATATCTATGGCTATATAACATTAAACAATAATGGCAGACACTATTTTACCTCCCAGAAGCTGAGTACGGAAAAGATTAGAATTAAATTAACCAAGAAACGATTTTCACTAAAGTGTCACACAAGGGATATTTGTCATATTTTTATCTCTAGCTGACATAATATGTTGTGTCTATCACTGTCACAGAGACATATAATTGTTTTTTTTTTGCTTTTCTGTCCATCTGTCACAAAGCTTGTCCGGAGAATTCCTTCAGCATCTGTGGTCGGACTTAGCCAGAATTTTCTGGGAAGGGCTGATGTGAGGTCTAGTTGCAGATATACCTTTTGCGTTCAATTTCAGGGTGTTTTTTTTTACTGAGTTATGTTTTTATAATTATAATCCTTGTATGAGGAACTTGACTGTCATCTATGGTCAGATTTAGCCAAAGCTTAGTGGGAAGGATTAGTAAGTCCAAGATGGTAAAAATAAAAGGTTATGCCTCTGCCATTAAAATATGGTAAAGCTTAGTGAGTATTTAGCAGTAATATACAGTCAAACCTGTTTTAAGCAGCCAGTCAAGGGATGGAGCAAAAGTGGCCTTTTAAGACAGGTTGTTGCTAAATACAGGTTAATTTGCTCTGAAAGAACATAAATGGGAAATAGCTAAGGTGGCTGCTTAAGACAGATGGCTGCTTACACAGGTTTGACTGTACACGTTAAGTTCAATATTTATTAATGTCTGTCAAAATTTAAATGAGTTATTGCCCTTTTTTACTTAATTTACAGAGGCATCCTTGCCCTATATGAACATATTTCTACTTTTTGGCTGAAGTTCTGTCATTTAATAATTTTTGGAAACCTTGGAGTAGTTGAGACCCCCTTGCAACCTCCCCCCCCCCCCCCCCCCCACCTGGATCCACCTTTTTTAAGAGAGAAGACTGCTGATGTAGCATATGTACATAATTTGTGGCTCATGTCTAAAGGAGTTGTTTTCTCTTGTCTTTATTGATTGTAACCATACAAAGCCATGTTCTTGAATCCTTGTCATTTTTAATTATCCACAACCAGTAGAGCAAGCGAATGCTCCTACACTCTTGTTGCTCTTGTTCCAGTGTTGGTGTGATGAGGTCTGGTTCCTTCTCCTGTATTTTACACAGTTTATAGTGTCTGGGAGTTCTGCTCTTCTGTTCCTACTAAAACTGTTGATGCATTAAAACACCTTTCTAATTGCCTGAGAAAATTCACATGTGTGGGTATTAAATTAGATTTGGAATCTTGATTGAAAGTAGATCTTCGTCTTAGTGTTGATATTGTACTCGTTGTTTGTTATCACAGATCTAAACCATAGATTTCTACTTATAATCCTGTGACCTTTCATTAAAATGCTGTATATTTCTGTTTAAAGAATATAAGCTATTATGGCTGAGATGTTCAAAGTGTTGGTATCAACATTCTGTAAAAAATTTTGAATTTTCAGTATCTTTAGAATTCAATTTGTTTCTAATTAAGTACAATGGTTTATAGAAATAGGATGATTTGCTGTGATTGTCGGTAAATTGTTACCTTGGAAATCCATGTATTATATCTAAAAATATCATGATTCCAAAATACATCTTAATGTTGCATTGTGACTAAGCCATTTATAAATTGATTGCTAGATTATCATCCAATTTTTTCTTAAAAATGGGGAATGAAGGAGGATTGTATTTTTTTTTCCATTTCTAAAATTTTTGATGTTTTTTTCAATATTTTTTTTATTTTTATGGCCTAAAGCTTACAATAAACAAATGGGCGCAGTCACAAGTACTATCAGAAAGCTGTACATGTGATCATATGACCGTATGATTATAGAAGTTCATTAAGTTGTCATACTGGAATGTTGGCGTGGGATTTTAGCGGATACCATCTAAGTGTTGCATACTGCTGCAGCTGCACTTGCATGAAGCATAAAAATTCCTGTTGATTCCAGTTTGAAATTTGGCATTTGGGCGTCTGTATAAACTGACTTGCCTGTTAAATTGACTGACTTGTATTGTTTTGTAAGATATTTATAGTGTTGCTTTCAACAATCTTCAAGTTATATCACTGCAGTGTCTGTTTGAGACAGCAATATTGCCACTGCCGTAGTCAGTTTTGTTGTTTGTTTGAATATATAGCATCATTTTTATGCCATTAAGGGCTGACAGATGGCTAACAGATGGCTAACAGATCAGTTCACATAACCATTTTTTCCTGGGAGCCTAAAAGGATAACCAGTACTTGAGCACACACCCATCTCCGCAAGTAACTGATATCTTACCCACTTGAATCAGAGGTGAGAGATGAATGACAATGATATAATAACAGTCATCACTGAGACTGTGGTTGGGCAGTGAATCAAACCACTGAATTGATATTTCTGACTTAGATATCTGGACAGGGCAACATGAGTGAGGTATCGTTCCACATACACATGGTAACTATGATATCTCCCCCAGTCACATTCTGAAACAGAGCCCAGCAACCCTAGAACTATCCTCTTATGCTGAATGCCCAGGAAGGAAGCTTCTATTCTACTTCTGAAATATACTTTGGTATCATTAGGCAAGAGATCAAACATAAAACAAAACTCTAATAGTACACACTCAGGTGAAACAAAAACAACAAGTTCTGTTTGAAAATTGCTTGCAGCCACCTTTATAGTTTGTCTGCAATCTCTTAAAATAGGAGGAAACAGAAAGCTGATTTTATAAACACACTTAGACATGTGTGATTCAATCTGTAAATCCTTGGCTATATTGCACGTGTTTCGGTTTTAATTTGTAAAGTCAGCACTTTCATAGCGGGATGACAAAAAATTGATTTTAAATGGGGAAAATCAATGCAAATTTATTGTAGCAAAAAAAACGGCTAAACCATTTAGATAGTTTGCAATTGATTGGTCTAAAATTTTATGACAAAACTGTTTACATTTCTTAATACATCATACAGGTGTTTAACACATACATGTATAAAATCAAAGTACATCATTCTGTCAACATTCATTTAGTTTGCATCTCATGAATTTTGCCCTCCCAAATCATTTTCAATATTTAAAGTGTGGTTCCAGGGAGCCATATGAGTGATGGAAAGAATAGGATCACTGTGACTCATGCATGTTGTAGGAAGCGACAATTTGAGTTATATGATAGAATTTGCTGAAACTCTGCAGTTCTGCAGGTATCAAGGTTCTAGGTTCATTCTGCATATTTATTTGTTGATGTATTTTTTTAATCTGTATGTTAATTTGTTGTTTGTGTACATGTAGAGTGAACCTGGAATCTTCATTCCTGTTGGCGTCTAATAACCATTAATGTGTTGGTATGCTGTTATTCAATATTTAAAAAAAGTATTCATCTGAATTGAAAACTGAAGTATTTTCTTAGTGTTAAAAATTTGCCCCAAGCAATAGAAGTTCTGCATTCCGTACCCTCTCATTTACCTTTGCTGAGCGTAGCAGTATCATTAGAGTGAAGGTGCAGTGTATCGTAGTGTCTGCGGTGGCATACCTCTGTGTGGCAATAATTGCTTACAATAATGTCTCAAGCAAACACCATTGTGTGAGATCTGAAAGTGAATTATGGGTAATCTTATCCTATGTCTCAGGATCACTAATCTCACATCGCTGAGGTCGTAGGTTTAAGTCCTGCTCTGTCCAATAATTCCCACAAGGCCACATTCTACATGATATACTTCATTGTTTGAATTTGTGTCTCATTGTCATTACTTTCAATCCAGGGGTTGGGAGTTTGGATCCCAGCTCAACCACAGTGTGTGCGATGATTGATATAAGACATTATGTCTCATTATCATTCATTTGTCACTGCTGATTCAGGTTGGAAAGTTATCAGTTACTTGCCGAGATGGAATGTGCTCGAGTACTGGTTAACCTTCCAGGATCCCAGGAAATAGTGGTTAGTTAACTGATCGTCTGTTAGCCCTCTATGGCATAAAATGATGCTACATATTCAATCAATCAATCAATCAATCATTGTCATTTGTCTCTCACCACTGATTTATGTTAGAATTAATCAGTTACTTGCCAATGTGGAGAAGGGTATGCTTGAGCAAATATTAACCTTCCGGGATCCCAGGAAAGAGTTGTTAGATTAACTAAGCCCTCGATGACATAAAAATGATGCTAAATAACTACTTAACCATTCGGTGAAATTTTTAACATTCCAAAAATTGGGATTGGATTTAGAATCTAGTTTAATTAAGGAAGTCTGGCATCTAAGTTCAGTAATTGAAAGTTGTAGAAATATAAAACAGGAACTTTTTGTATATATACAACATTAAATAGGAGTGACTGTTCTGGTGATAATAAAACAACATCTGAGGTGCTTTTAGGTCAAATTTTCTCTGCTGCATGTGAAAAACATTCTTGTTTATCCATCTGTTGTTTTCTATGCCATCTTCATTTTGTAGGTAACTTTTCTAAATAAGATCCTGAAAATAAGACAAATATGCAGGAGCATGCAGAAGGTAATATTACATTAGATGTTGTCACTATAATGCAAAAATTTGGTCTTGTTTTATGTTAGATCAGGACATATAATTTATAATTTCCAAACACGATTTCTGAACACCCTATCAACTTTTGTGTGGGAGGTATCATTCAGCTATGGTGCAGTGATCATTGAAACATCATATCACTTTTGTAAACAGGAAATTTGTATCATTTTTGTGGTCATAATATACAAGTTATATCTTCTCTGCTGTGAGAATTTTCAGTTTTGCTACATAGTTAAATCGGTCTTAAGCAGCATGTCAAGGAAATTAACAAAAGTGGCCTTTTAAGACAGGTTGTTGCTTAATGCAGGTTAATTTGCTTTGAAAGCATGGAAATGGGAAAAAGCAAATGGCTGCTCAATAGAGATGACTACTTACACAGGTTTAACTGTATTTAACCTATCTGAATGGTATTATATATATTCATTCAAACATCTTAAAATATTTTAACAATCAATCAATCACTTAATTGACCAAATCACTGAACACATTCCTCCAGCTTGGCCATCCATCCATCCATCCATCCATCCATCCATCCATCCATCCATCCATCCATCCATCCATCCATCCATCCATCCATCCATCCATCCATCCATCCATCCATCCATCCATCCATCCATCCATCCATCCATCCATCCATCCATCCATCCATCCATCCATCCATCCATCCATCCATCCATCCATCCATCCATCCATCCATCCATCCATCCATCCATCCATCCATCCATCCATCCATCCATCCATCCATCCATCCATCCATCCATCCATCCATCCATCCATCATCCATCCATTCCATCCATCCATCCATCCATCCATCCATCCATCCATCCATCCATCCATCCATCCATCCATCCATCCATCTACTCTCCAACCATCCCAAAATTCCTCCTCAACCCATTCTAAAATCGATCAGTCCATCTGTCCATCCAAGAATCAATCCACCCACCCATCTCTCCATCCATCCAGTCTTTCTATCCTACATGCACTACCTGCCTTATAATTAATTACCTGTGCCTGTGGTTCACCTGTATCTGGAACAATAAGACTGGCTGTTGATGTTTATCATATATTATGTTTATTTTGTTTCTGAGTGTTTATTACTCTGCACTGATTACACACAATTACACCCTCACTTCGATGTTGGCATCTCATCAACATTGTTATTCACTCATGCTAATTAGTCAGGATGCTCAGTTACCTTTTTGACCTTGCAGCTTCCTAACCAGTTAACTCATAGCTTGATGAATTGCTTTATTATGATATGTATATCTTTTGTCTTCATTGGAAATCTACATGGTATGGGGTACCATTACTTGATTATATAGTTAATCAATAAAAAGAAGCGATAATCACACTAGATTTTAATGAAAATTTCCAGGAATAGTAGAAAGATGTAACTGTTATATAATCAAATAAGATAAATTTCAAAAAAATCAATAAAGAACTCAATGTTTTATTGTTATTCAGAGTGTTACAGTTCTAAAGTCTTTCATTGTAGTAGGATTACGCATCAGTTTATCATTCCTATACCGCCTGCATAATATCTATTTAAACAATTCTAAGATAAATAACTGGAATTCTAGATTTTCCCAATGATTCATATAAATATTTAATCATTCATTCTAATGAAGCATGGTTTTAGTAGTTCTGATAAAACCCTGAAATACTCTGATTCATTTGCCCATGATCAAGTCAGAATGCCGGGGCTCGAGTAGCTCAGATGGTAGCATGTCTAAATCTCAATCCAAGTGTTTTCAGATTGAATCTTAGCCCGGCCACAGTTTCTGTGATTGCATCTCATTGTCATTCATCTCTCACCGCTGATTAAAGTGGGAAAGTTATCAGTTGATGGGTATATATATAGGAGATAGGTATGCTTGAACATTGGTCAACTGTCCATGATCCCAGGATAGAATGGTCAGGGTAGCTGATCATTTGTTAGCCCTTGATGACATAAAAATGAAATTAAATATTCAAACAAACAAAACAGAATCAGTAAATCACACAGAGGGTCCACTGTGATGGAGTGGTCAAGTGTATCACACAGAGGGTCCACTGTGATAGAGTGGTCAAGTGTATCACACAGAGAGTCCACTGTGATAGAGTGGTCAAGTGTATCACACAGAGGGTCCACTGTGATATAGTGGTCAAGTGTATCACACAGAGGGTCCACTGTGATGGAGTGGTCAAGTGTATCACACAGAGGGTCCACTGTGATGGAGTGGTCAAGTGTATCACACAGAGGGTCCACTGTGATGGAGTGGTCAAGTGTATCACACAGAGGGTCCACTGTGATAGAGTGGTCAAGTGTATCACACAGAGGGTCCACTGTGATGGAGTGGTCAAGTGTATCACACAGAGGGTCCACTAGGATGGAGTGGTCAAGTGTATCACACAGAGGGTCCACTGTGATGGAGTGGTCAAGTGTATCACACAGAGGGTCCACTGTGATGGAGTGGTCAAGTGTATCACACAGGGTCCACTGTGATAGAGTGGTCAAGTGTATCACACAGAGGGTCCACTGTGATAGAGTGGTCAAGTGTATCACACAGAGGGTCCACTGTGATGGAGTGGTCAAGTGTATCACACAGAGGGTCCACTGTGATAGAGTGGTCAAGTGTATCACACAGAGGGTCCACTGTGATAGAGTGGTCAGATGAAGATGTGATTCAAGGTCACTTATCTCTTTAGGCAGAGGTCAGGGGTCAAGTTCAGCATATTTTAACATTTCAATTGTGAACTTGTATTATGATTTGCATAAGAATGAAAATAAAAGTTAATGCCACAATATTTATCTATAATATGTTTAAATAGCGTTTAATCAAATTGATTGCATCAACTGAATATTCGTAGTCTTCGAGCTGCGAGCATGTTTTTGTAAATAAACACTTTCACGTCTATATAATACCTTGGCATACTGATTTTATTTTTTTACACGAAATAAACTGATTGAAAAGATTATTCCAAAGTATCTTTATGATAATCTTATACTTATCAAGTCTACTACGATAAACTGATGATATCAGGTACAAACTTTCATTTTATTCATCTGCAGAAAGGTGGCTGCAACATTTTCCAAATTCCCCTCATACGTTTTCTCTTGTAATTTGCAACTTTGTAATTTAGGAAAGTGGTTTACTAGACTTTAATTCATTATGCAAGGGACCAGTATATGGGGCATGTTTTATTGCCGGTCAGTTTAATACAAAGTGTCAGTATCAAGGATCTTTGTATTGCAGGAGATCAGTTTAATACAAGTGATGGACCAGTATATGGGGCATTTTTATTGTCGGTCAGTTTAATACAAAGGGTCAGTATCAGGGATCTTTGTATTGCAGGAGATCAGTTTAATACAAGTGATGGACCGGTATGAAGGTAATTAGTTTAATGTAAATCCTCATTATTAAGTTAACAGTATTTTATAATGGAAGTTAATAAATGTATTTTATGTATTTTCAGGACATTCTGCCGAGTCCCAGTGTAGATGAAGGCCACGGAACACCACACATGGAGGGCTACCTCTTCAAGAAAACGAAACATGCATTTAAAGCTTGGGTTAGGTAAACTATCCTTTATCTAATCACAGAAGTTTAATCTTTGTTCTAGTATATTTTATATAGTATATACTGCTGGCCAGAGGAGACCAATCTGTCTGGTTGTGGTGACATATTAATAAACCCTCTGAATGGTTACAGTGTACACTTATACTGAATTGTCGGATCTTATTAACTTAAAACACTCTGAAACATAACTATACAGGATGGCATTATACTGTCTGGATGCATAGTGAGCATGTCCAATAGATATTTGCATCTTCTAATACACTGCATTTGTATCCACAATTACACTGTGTGTTTGTTTCCATAAATACATGGTGTAGTTGTATCCATAGTTACACTGTGTAGTTGTATCCATTATTACACTGTGTAGTTGTATCCATAATTACACTGTGTAGTTGTATCCATAATTACAATGTGTAGTTGTATCCATAATTACACTGTGTAGTTGTACCCATAGTTACACTGTGTAGTTGTACCCATAATTACACTGTGTAGTTGTATCCATAATTACACTGTGTAGTTGTATCCATAATTACACTGTGTAGTTGTATCCATAATTACACTGTAATTGCACTGTGTAGCTGTATCCATAATTACAATGTGCAGTTGTATCCATAGTTACAATGTGTAGTTGTACCCATAATTACACTGTGTAGTTGTATCCATAGTTACACTGTGTAGTTGTATCCATAGTTACACTGTGTAGTTGTATCCATAATTACACTGTGCAGTTGTATCCATAATTACACTTTAATTGCACTGTGTAGTTGTATCCATAATTACACTGTGCAGTTGTATCCATAGCTACACTTTAAAACTGTATCCATAGTTACAATGTGTAGTTGTATCAATAGTTACAATGTGCAGTTGTATCCATAGTTATACTGTGCAGTTGTATCCATAGTTATATTGTGCAGTTGTATCCATAGTTACACTGTGCAGTTGTATCCATAGTTACAATGTGCAGTTGTATCCATAGAAACACTGTGAAGTTGTATCCATAGTTGCAATGTGCAGTTGTATCCATAGTTACACTGTGCAGTTGTATCCATACTTACACTGTGCAGTTGTATCCATAGTTACACTGTGCAGTTGTATCCATAGTTACACTGTATAGTTTTATCAATAGTTGCAATGTGCAGTTGTATCCATAGTTACAATGTGCAGTTGTATCCATAGTTACACTGTAGTTGTATCCATAGTTGCAATGTGCAGTTGTATCCATAGTTACACTGTGCAGTTGTATCCATAGTTACACTGTATAGTTTTATCAATAGATACATTGAGTAATTGTATCAATAGTAACACTGTGTAGTTATATATAGTTTCATTTGTTGTTGTATCCATAGTTACAATGTGTAGTTGTATCCATAATTACACTGTGTAGTTGTACCCATAGTTACACTGTGTAGTTGTATCCATAGTTACACTGTGTAGTTGTACCCATAGTTACACTGTGTAGTTGTATCCATAGTTACACTGTGTAGTTGTATCCATAGTTACACTGTGTAGTTGTATCCATAATTACAATGTGTAGTTGTATCCATAGTTACAATGTGCAGTTGTATCCATAGTTACACTGTAGTTGTATCCATAGTTACAATGTGCAGTTGTATCCATAGTTACAATGTGTAGTTGTATCCATAGTTACAATGTGCAGTTGTATCCTTAGTTACAATATGTAGTTGTATCGATAGTTACAATGTGCAGTTGTATCCATAGTTACACTGTAGTTGTATCCATAGTTACACTGTATTGTTGAATCCATAGTAACACTGTGTAGTTGTATCCATAGTAACTTTGTATAGTTGTATTTATAGTTAGACAGTGTATCTGTATCCATAGTAACAGTGTATAGTTGTATCTATAGTTAAACAGTGTAACTGTATCCATAGTAACACTGTGTAGTTATATCCTTAGTTACAATGTGTAATTGTTTTCATGGTTACATTTGTAATTGTATCCAACATGTCTGTGTAGTATGCATGTGTATTTGTATCATGTACCCATAGTAACACTGTGTTGTTGTATTCATATTTACACTGTGTAGTTGTATTTTATATATAATTACACAGTATACATGAAGCTGTATCTATAGCAACACTGTGTAGCCGTATCCATAGTAATACTGTGTAGCTGTATCCATAGTTACACTGTGTAGCTGTATCCATAGTTACACTGTGGTGTTGTATCCATAGTGATACTGTTTAATTGTTTTCATGGTTACATTATTAATTTTATCCAGCTTGTCTATGTAGTATGCATGTGTATTTGTATCATGTACAGGAGGTGGTTCACAATACAGCAGAACCAGTTGCGGTATCAGAAGCGGACTAAAGAGCAGCAGGTGACGGTGATGGAGGAAGACCTGAGGCTATGCACAGTCAAGCCTGCCTATGATCTAGATCGGAGGTTCTGTTTCGAGGTTCTGTCTCCAACTAGGTTAGTTTTACTTATCAGAGAATCATCAGTTATTAATGTTTTGAAGAGATGAGAAATAGCAGTTACAACAGCTTTTGTTTATTGGATCTGTCACCTTTCCTTCAACAATATTTCAGTTATACAGACCGTAATCCATTCAAGTACACCAAACGAACGCAAACGAAACAAATATCAAACGCGTTTTAAACGATATACAAACGGACAAAAACTGCGAACGAAACAATAAACGAAATGATACATGGATGCAACAGGATGAATGATCCACGAGCGATACAAAACGATAATGCAAACGTTAAACGCAACAAATATTAAAGAATAGGATATCCTCTAATATTATCGTAGTTATATTGACAATGAAATAAATAATTGAACGAAATGATTGTTCTCTTTGTCATTTAAAGTCTTTAAATTGCTATACATGTAACTTTAATTTCTTTTTTATAAGTTTTAATCCCGAATAATCCGTGAAAAACATTGCCTCAGGCATCGTTTCTTTGCTTGTAAAAGTGTGATAAAACAGTCAGGTGAGGCATGGTCTGCTTACACAACTCCCCCAATTAACTGATCTAATTATCTGAACACCGATTTATGTTGCTGTTCTGTTATATGATTGACAATTAGGAAAAGTTTTCGTCTATTTTAGAAAATCTGTTCATTACATCGAAACTTTTCCACTTTATGTTTTTCCAGAATTATATATACTTCATATATATATCGTAAGTTTAAGGCATCTTTTTTTTTATGAAAACACCCCTGCCTCCCCCCATGCATTTACCTTAGTGAAATAGAACATGACGTAAAATGGCGCAAGAAACTGTCAGAGTGACAACATTGCACATTGGTACGAGGTTAAAAATAAATATGTTGGAGATAGAGACAAAAAGCATGTGCATTCGCTACATAAATTAAGGTATGTGTATTTGTAAATATATTTATCTTTGGGACTATATAAATTCTTTTATTAAATGAATTGTTATAATTGTTTTACATAACAATCTATCGAAATTCATAACTCAAATTATAATTGAAAATATACCTGTAAATAATGAATTATTCCTGTATATAAGATAATTACTTGCTGAGGCGTCTATACTCTGTTTCTTGCATAATAGCAAATTATACACAATTTTAGATATGAAAACATGGACTGGTTCACATTTATTTACTATATACTTTTTCGATACCGTAATATTAACTTTAGTGTAAATCAGTCTGGCATTGTTTGACCACCTAATGATTACGTGACTGTAATGTGTTTATATGATGAAGTTGACATTACGCGCTTACCGTGTGTATTGAATTTCAATGATTGAGTTTTATGTAACATACTAATCTGCTATCATGCTACAAATCATCACATACATGGTAGACCATATCTAAAATAGGGTGGCTTAGTTAGTAACATTTCAGAAAGATTTTAATCAATATTATTCTAATTTATTTAATTAATATACTATCATATAAAACCCAGCAATTTTGTTAAATATATAATTCTTACTACTTATTCTACTGCGGTGCTACAATTGGACAACCACAGATGACGCGATTGGTGAACACGCCGTGTAAGCGATAAATGGTAAACGATACATGGTAAATTATTCAAACACAAACCCAGGCTAAAATGCGTTTAGTATCATTTTGAACTGATTTTCTTATTTTCTCTAACGTTAATCATAAAAAAATGAATTTGCATTTTTGGTGTACTTGAACGGATAATGATCTGTATAACATCTCACTTTATCATCATTCCAGGGATCTGCTAGGCAGTTAACCAGTACTTGACACACTTTATCTCTGCAAGTCAATGACTACTTCCCCACATATCCGGAGGTGGGAGACTCAGCCCTACAACAAAATTCATGACTTTCACAACAAAAACAAATTTTTATAATCTAATTATTTTTTTTTTATTTTAAATATACCAGTAATACAATTTGTTTATTTTTCGTTTTCTTTTAATTCTTTCAAAATCATTGGTCCTCTGTGCCCAGGGGGTCTTAATTACCACCGCAAAATAACTAACATCTGAGATTACAGGTTTGAGCCCAGTTTCGTCCAAACAGATATGACAAAGTTTGCCAGTTAATTGTAGAAGGACAGCGATTATACTAAGATTCATTTCAACTGGGTTCTTTCAAAATATTGATAAAGAGAAGACCAAAACAATTAGGAAATCAATGGTGAATTTCATCTTTGAAGATCAACTTTCTAATTTACATTTTACACAGGAGCCACATGTTACAGGCACATACAGAGGAAGAATTTCAATCATGGGTCAGTGCAATACAATCGGGGGTGACCAAGGCTTTCAGAGATGCTGAGAAACGACATTCTAGTGCTGGGGTAAGTCATCTAGTGCAATACAGGCGGAGGTGACCAAGGCTTTTAGGGATGCTGAGAAATGAAAACAACACTTGTACTGGGTCTACCCATAAATTGGGCTTGAGATTAATTTATATATGAGCTAGATTAGAATAGTATAAACTGAAAAATTATGTAATATAAAACTATCATAAATAACTAAATATTAGAGGGTCCTCCATGGCTGAGTGGTCTTAGGTGTGTCACTAACCTCTGACCACTGATGTCAAAGATTTTAGTCCCTCTCACTCCAAAATCTTCATGTGAGAAAGTTTGCCAGTTACCTGCGGAAGGGCGATGGTTCTACTCAGATTCATGCCTAGGTCTTCCTCCACCATTAAAACTATGTTTCATATATAAAATGAAATGTGTTGAAAATGGTGATAAACCCCATATAAAAAAAATACAAAAAAATATCAGACAAACAAGTATTTTGCATACTGGTTCCTGGTTTTGATGTTATTGATACAAACCTATATTTACTGCTTAATGAGAGTGGATGTACCAGGCTACTTAAGTACTGGTTCCTGGTTCTGATGCAATTGAAAGATATACATGTATAAACCTATATTTACTGCTAAACGACAGTGCAGGTACCTGCTACTCGAGTACTGGTTCCTGGTTCTGATGCTGTTGAAAGATAAACATGTATAAACCTATATTTACTGCTAAACGACAGTGCAGGTACCAGCTTCTCAAGTACTGGTTCCTGGTTCTGATGCTGTTGAAAGATATACTTGTATAAACCTATATTTACTGCTTAACGAGAGTGCAGGTACCAGCTACTCAAGGGCTGGTTCCTGGTTCTGATGTTATTGACATACAAACCTATTTTTACAGCTAAATGAGAGTGCAGATACCAGCTACTCAAGTCGGAATTCTTCTTCTGACCTCTCTGCACTAGAGAGTCCACTGCCAGTAGAGCAGAAAAAGAGCAAAGCGCAAATGTAAGTTTATCTTTTCTTAAAGTGGTGTAATGCCCATTTGTCACTGTAATTTTTTTAAAAATTAAGGGAAAAAAAGCATATTGGTCTAAAGGTTGTGGTAAATAATGGTTATCAACCCATTTTGCCCATCTCTACCTGCCACGAGTTCGAAATAATAATATTCCAAATTATTGTTTTTCTTATTGCACTAGCCGAGTCAAATAAGAAAAATGAAGGTTCCGTTCATATCTTATGTGAACCGAAGCGGTGTTTGCCGATTTCCATGAATCATAATTATGCGCAAATAATTATGCATACAACAAATACTGGGTATTCACTCATTTCACGTTTTTTTTTTTTTCATTTACATACATTCTCTCACGAGCAGACGGTCACTTGTATAGACGAAAAAAATACTACTGATGATATTTCTGTTCCTTTTTTACATAGATTTGTTGATGAAAGTGCTGTTTAGAAAATGCTTTAGGAATAAATTATGCAAATAAGATCGTGCAAGCGTTTACGGAACAGCCTGAATCTCGACAAAGTCTTTCGAAACCGAAACTAAAATGCTTTTTTTATTTCTCGTATTTCTCTATTTCTAATATATTTTCTTCAAAATTTTATGCAGCAATAACAGTTTAAACTGCACAGCAACTGACTAGAGCGAAATTAGCTCTTAGTATGACATTCACTGGTACACACAGGAATACTTTAAGTATTAAAACTCTTTATATGAATGATAAAATTTATATCAATAAGACTTTCACAACATTTGAAGGCAGGGTCCGGTTAGCTCAGCTGGTGACGCGTTTGTTGGTAAGTACAGGAGTCATGAGTGAATCCCAAATGGCCACCTGACTAATATATGACTGTGTCTCATTGTCATTTGTCTCTCACGGCTGATTCAAATGGGAAAGTTGTCAGTTCTTGCGGAGGTAGGTGTGCTTGAGTACTGATAAACTTCCAGGATTCCAGGAGTGTTTAACTGACTGTCTGCTGCATAAAAATGATGCTTAATATTCAAACAAAATATTCAAACAAAGGTTGAAAAATATGTTGCTTGCATGCATTCTGAAATATAATAAAATATAACTTATTGTATACTGGCAATCCTGCTTATTCCACAACTGTAGGGTTCATGTAAAAAATGCCATATACTGATCACAGTGTGATGTATGTTTTGATTTATGTTTTAGACAATTAGAGAAGCTGTTTTGCATACCCGGTAATTCTAAATGCTGCGACTGTGGGTCATCTGAGCCACGCTGGGCCAGCATAAACCTCGGTATTACCCTCTGTATAGAATGTTCTGGCATACATAGGTAAGTCGGTATTACCCTCTGTATAGAGTGTTCTGGAATACATAAGGTAAGTTGTGGCCATCCAGCTACTTTAGTAGGCAATCCCTTTAGCTTTCTTTATTTAAACTGTCATAAACTACAGATTGTACACTTCTTAGTATTGCCATGAATCTTGCATTGTTTGACAAACATGGTAGGTAGGCACAGAATGTTCAGTATATCTCCACATCCAGTAGCTGAACTAAGGTACCAGATTTAGATCATCTACATTTCACCGCTGACATCATTGGTGTGAGACCAGTTTCTGCAGTTACAGAAACAGACATTACGGTTTTAATAAACTGTTCATCATGAATAATGATATTTGTTACTTTTAACAATTAATACACATGTATATATTCTTGATTGTTTCTACACTGAGATTCTAGTGTATATTTGGTATGTTTTCAAATCTGAATCCGGCAGTAGTGCAGTGGATAGAGGTGTTGATTATCATGTCAGAGGCTGCAGGATCGATCCCTGGCTCAACACCCTGGCCTGTCATAAACAACACTAAGTACCGGTTTTACCTAGAAAACAGATTTGTTCTGTGTTTACTTTGCAGTCAAGCTAAAATAATATTGTACTTCATTTTACTAATTGGGGAATTATAATAACTTATTGTATCTCTGAACAGTGTTCTTAAAGGTTAAGTGCATGACTGTTGTATCTGCTCCTGTATTGATATATAGTTCAGTTTAACATGGACGCTTGACTTCTGTATTGATATATAGTTCAGTTTAACATGGACGCTTGACTTCTGTATTGATATATAGTTCAGTTTAACATGGACGCTTGACTTCTGTATTGATATATAGTTCAGTTTAACATGGACGCTTGACTTCTGTATTGATATATAGTTCAGTTTAACATGGACGCTTGACTTCTGTATTGATATATAGTACAGTTTAACATGGACGCTTGGCTTCTGTATTGATATATAGTACAGTTTAACATGGACGCTTGGCTTCTGTATTGATATATAGTTCAGTTTAACATGGACGCTTGACTTCTGTATTGATATATAGTACAGTTTAACATGGACGCTTGGCTTCTGTATTGATATATAGTACAGTTTAACATGGACGCTTGGCTTCTGTATTGATATATAGTTCAGTTTAACATGGACGCTTGACTTCTGTATTGATATATAGTACAGTTTAACATGGACGCTTGGCTTCTGTATTGATATATAGTACAGTTTAACATGGACGCTTGACTTCTGTATTGATATATAGTTCAGTTTAACATGGACGCTTGGCTCCTGTATTGATATATAGTTCAGTTTAACATGGACGCTTGGCTTCTGTATTGATATATAGTACAGTTTAACATGGACGCTTGACTTCTGTATTGATATATAGTTCAGTTTAACATGGACGCTTGGCTTCTGTATTGATATATAGTACAGTTTAACAATGAACACTAGTCTTGACTTCTGTATTGATATATAGTTCAGTTTAACATGGACGCTCGACTTCTGTATTGATATGTAATTCAGTTTAACATTGAACGCTTGACTTCTGTATTGATATATAGTTCAGTTTAACATTGAACGCTTGACTTCTGTATTGATATATAGTTCAGTTTAACATTGAACGCTTGACTTCTGTATTGATATATAGTTCAGTTTAACATTGAACGCTTGACTTCTGTATTGATATATTGTTCAGTTTAAGATTGAACACTTGACTTATTATTATTCAGGCAAAAGCAATATTTTGAAATAGTTACATAAAGTAAATGAAATCTTTGTGCAATGTATTATTATCATTCTCTTCACATGGTGTCCTCAGTGGCATAAGGCTGCATCTGAAGATGTTGAGGTCATGACCCTCTCTGCTGAGGTCATGACCTCTCACTGTTGAGGTCATGATCTATCACTGCTGAGGTTTGGGTACAGTTTGGTCCAAATCATTATTTGAGACAGGTTCTTCTCTGATTCATCCAGAGGTCTTCCTCCACCATGTTTGATGACATATATTCTGTAATACTTGAATCAACATTCCCTGCTCATGATACCACTGTTTACCCACTGACAATAAATAAGCCAGTGGTTATATGACCAAGTGCTTTGTTACTGATATGACTTAAATAATGAAATACAAAATCTGTGTCATGTAGCTGTTGCAGCTTATATAAAACAAGCTTAAACGGGATTTATCGGTTTCGATTAATACATCGCCCTGCTCGGTTGAATCTTATAGTATTATAATTTTGGTTTTAAATAAGAACTTGGATGTATAAGGGAGCTAACTCTTCCATATTTTTCTTCAATGGTGTAAACAAGCAGTTTTTCTATATTTCTAATGGTTTTGGTACCAGATTCTTAAGTTTAATTAAAAACTTAGCTCCCTATGGACTGGTTATTTATAGATCATGTATTCAGGGTCAATTAAACCATGATTTGTTTTACTCGAACCAGTCGTGCACAAATCATGATTACCTGGCTGCTTTTCTTATATTTAAGCTTTTAAGAATTTAAGTACAGGCAAACATGTTGGTGAACCAGAAGTTTGGTACCTGTTTCAGAAATCACCTGTCTTTGCTATATCCCTGTACTAGCTGCTTCACACAGGTTTGATTGATTATAAAATGATGTATGTCAGGTGGATTTTCAAGATGCTCTGAATGTTTCAACTTTATTACACACTACTGTTTCCAGGGGTTTTGGTGTGCACATATCCAAGGTACGTTCTATAACACTAGATGCCTGGGAACCAGAACTACTGAAGGTGATGAGTGAGCTGGGCAACGACGTTGTCAATCGTATCTATCTAGTCAATGTAGATGAGTCAGTTGCCAAGGCAACATCTGATTGTAACAGGTGCGTTTATTGTTGAAATTGACGTAACTTGAGTTTCAGCTTACCACAATAATGTTTATGTTAAAATGTCATTTTTACGCCATCGAGGGCTAACAGATGATCAGGTTACCTAACCTTTGTTCCCTGGAAGATTAACCAGTACTCAAGTACACCATTCTCCACAAGTAACTGACAACTTTTCCACTTGAACCAGTGATGAAAGACGATTGGTTATAAAACACAATGTCATATATCGATCACCACAGAGACTGAGGCCGGGCTGTCATGGATTGATAGTCGAGACGCAATACTGGGCCCCACTAGCTTAACATATAATTAAGATTTCTTTTATTAAGTCACTGCCTTTGGTTTCTGCTCTATTATTATGCAATAATATGTCAAAAGCTAGTTTCAGTTGTGTGACAATTTGACTGCAAAAAACTGGACTATTACAAGTTGATCATTTTATATATGGATCATACATGTCATTATCTCTGTAACCTCTAGAACTGTCAGAGAAGCTTGGATAAAAGCTAAATATATCCAAAAAGCATTTGTCTCAAAACTTCCCGGTCCGAAATCTTCCGAGACCAAGATCAAGGGATGGAGAGTGAAAAAGAAGACTCGGCGGTCACCGGGGCGAACCAATGATGGAGAGGACAGCCAGTCGTCATCAAAGTCATCACCAGACTCGGATGTAACAAGCGGTCTGTTGGAGGGTACCTATTTAGTCTAGAAATGTATGGGACTGGAGGAGTGGAAATCATTATGGCTTGTCAGTTGGTGGGGAGGCTTTTTGGGGCTATAGTTTGGTCCAACCCCGCACAAATACATGCTGTTGTTTTTTGGTAATGTAAGAAAAAATTCACCTCAAATTATAAATATCCAAACAAACCCAAAAAAATATTTTATTTTTTTTCATTCAATGGAGTTAAAAGCCAGTTTAACAGTTTAAAACAATGGAACATTGGGATGTTGACCTGTAAACTGTTTTAACCATATATTTTTACAATTTGTCAATGTTTTTATTTTTTGTTCCCTGTTTTCATCATTATGACGCTATTTTCCCCTATTAAATAAAAGGACCCACGCCCCATTCCCCTAAAAAAAAAACTGCTTGTGGGGACACACTGTTTTAGCATACTAGATGCTTGTAACAGTTGTTAGATATTTTGTCTGATGATGATAATAATGATATAAATATGAGTTACAGGAAATGTTTTGGTTTCACTATCTTGCAGTACGCATCTACATCAGGTTACAGTCTGCGAAAAATAGATATTGTTCGAGACCCAGTCTGTGGCACTTTTAACCAGACTACAAATGTTTTCCAAACGCATAGCCCAACTATTTCTATGGCTCTATATTGAAATGGAACAATCTTAGCAAGATGTTTGGAGAAATTTACATGCTTAAATGATAAAAAATTAGAAAATGAAACTTAATTTTAAATTTTAGGTTGCTGTTATTTACTGACTATAAGAATTAAATTCAGACTATGTAATTTTGGAATGTCTTTAGTCCAAATTACTATAGTTCTGAAAGGTTTTTGGCACTGACTTGGTTTATAATTCAGTATTGACTGGGCCCTCTGCTGCTGAGAAATCAAATCAAATCAAATCAAATATCAATAACATGGTACAATCATTGTGTTTTTTTTACAACCATATTAAATTTTATTTAGATCTACTGGCCAAAGGCCAGAAGTGCTTATGCGATGGCGAATTGTCCTTCGTCAGTAGTCTGTCGTCTGTTAGCAGCACTTTCTCTGAAACCACTAGGCCAGTTAAACTGAAACTTCACATAGATGTTTCTATTGCATAGGAGACTATACAGAAGTTTGTTTTTTTTTCGATCTGAAATTCAAGATGGCCACCATTATTAAAAATAGTTCAAAATTTAAAAATCTACTTCTCATGAATGGTCCAACAGATTTTCAAAATGTTTATGCAGTAATGATAACCAACTATAGATTTGTTACATTTGTTCAAATGGTGTCCCTAGGGTTAAAAATGACCCCGCACCAAGGGTTCAATTAGGGGACACATGTCATTTTAATATTTTTTTCTTTTTTAAAATGGAAATAATGTTGCCTATATCATCACAGAAGCATTTTTAGGTGAAGGAGGTTCAGTTTTGTAAAAAATGACTGTTCCACTCTCATAAGGGATCAGGAGAGGCCTCAAAAGGGTAAAAATTTTGAATTACAAATCTGGTTTCTTAAGAACCGGTATGTCAGATTTGTTCATATTTGGCATATATTATCTCTATGTGTAGGGGTTTGATTGCAGATAAGAATTTAGGGGCTAAATTTACACAGGAATATTATTGGGAAAACTGATTTTTTTCCTTTTGTATCCATGTGTACAAAAAAACTTCTAAAATTTGAGTCATTTCTGCTCATAGCAAATTGCTAAGAGTGGGTGATTGTAGTTCTGACAAATCAAGGGACTGGGTTGTATAAGGGTTCTGTACAGGGGACTATATTTTTTTAAAGATGAATGGTATGGAAATTTAAATATTTCCTTTTAATACCCAAGCAATTAAGTTTTTGTTAAGTATGGGTGTGGTGGGGGTATTTATCCATAAGTTGTTAAGACAACCCCCAAAGAGGGTAAATACATGTATTGTGAAATTTCAAAAAGTGCTTTGGTCACTATGAGTCAGTAGAGCATCCTCAGGCCCTCTTGGGCCTCTTGTTTTATTAAGTCACAGTTAAAAAATTTGTTAGCCATTTCCGATCAGGACCATTTATAGATAGGTAAGCGGATGGGTGGCTGGGTAGGTGGGTAAATTTGTTTTTTTCAATCTTTTTACTGCCCCTAAAGGATGCAGACTATAAACGGGCAAAGAAAGGACACACAATGACCAAGAAATATAATTTTGAATGAACTACATTTTTAACAAAAATTGGGGGTGGTTTAGGGGATGTCTTATTGTCGTATTTCTCCAGTCCCATCACATTTACTTTATCTAGCCAGTCTTTTATAACTATTGCATAACACTTCCAGTATGAAATAAACATCAGTCAATTCTTATATCCATGTCTAGTTTGTTCATGAGTGGAGACCAAGTTTTCCAATTTAATGTCATCAAAAATTGATGCCATATTAGATATTATCTTAACCCTTTACTTTATATAGACGCCTTTGGACACCTCTAATATAGAAGCCTTTTGACACCTAATACAGAAGGCTTTTGAATTATTGGTTGAATTATGTTTATATTAACTGACATAGTGGAAAACAGTGCAGGAAGTGTTCAGATTGCTCGTTATGAGCAATCTGAACTCTTCCTGCACTGTTTTCAAAGGCCTTCTGTGATTGGTGCGGGAATACGCATATCTATGGAGTAAAGGGTTAAATAAACTGTTCTTATACACATACTTTTACATGTATTTGGTTGCTTTTATTTACCCATTTTAATTTTTGGGGGGCAAAATTTTAAAACACTCTGACGTTAGCAAATCTTTTTTTTCCAAAATAAACAATTTAATATATTGATCAGTTGTATTCAAAATGATCAAAATTGGGGAAAGTTTTACCTCAATGTTTTATTTTAGCATCATATGAAAGATAAAATAGCCTAGTTTTCACTTGTGAATTAGACACAAGATTTAGCCTTTCTTATACCTTCGAATGTGACGTCTATCTAACGGTTGTTACAATTCTAATCCTAAGCATGAATCGTCCACTTTAATCTGCTAGTTTAACAGTCTGCTGCTGGTCTGTATTTCCACTATTATTACTTTAGATCCCCTATGCTACCATGTGAGGAATGCACATTTGTTGTACACTTTTCTTCTAACATCACCTGGTTACTCCAGTTCTGCTACATTCCTATTTCAGTCATTTTCCTCAAAGAATAATAAATGGGGTTCAATGCCATTTTCAGCACATTTCAGGTTATATATGGTGTATCCAGTTTTACTGGTCTGCTGAGTCAGACTGAATAGAACCACCGTCCTTCCACAAGTAACTGGCAAACTTTCCCACATAGAGTAAGGAGCAAGCAGAACTTGAACCTAAGACCATAGCGGTGAGAGGTAAGCGATCTTGAGACGGTGCCTTAGACCACTCGGCCACAAAGGACCCCACAAACAATAATGAAAGCAAAACTGCAAATACTGATGACATTTTAAACAATTACATGATATTTTGCTAATATGAACATTTACAAATGCAGTCAAACCTGTATAAGTTGTCACCTGTATTAGGCAATCACTTGTTTTAAGCAGCCATTTATATTCAATTATTATGCTTTCAGAGTAAATTAACTTGTATTTTACAACAACCTGTCTTAAAAGGTCACTTCTGCTCCTTTCCTTGACTGGCTGCTTAAGATAGGTTTGACTGTATGTAGAAGTGCCATTAAAAAACATAATTTTTTTCTAGAAATTCTACATTGCATGTTGTCAATAAATGAATGACATTATCTCAGTGTGGAATAAATTAAATAACAGTCAATATTGCCAGTAGTTTTAAACTTAAGTTATTTATTTTACATCAATTGTGTGTTCACAAAATGTAGACACATCACACTTGAAAGTCTTCATGGATGGAAGCAGTATTAAACATATGATAATAAAGTGTCTTGCTCAAGGACACCACACACAGCTACAGCGGAACATTGAACCCATGATTCCCTGATTCTGTCTCCGATCCCCAACCATGATTCCCCTGATTCTGTCTCCGATCCCCAACCATGATTCCCCTGATTCTGTCTCCGATCCCCAACCATGATTCCCCTGATTCTGTCTCCGATCCCCAACCATGATTCCATTGATTCTGTCTCCGATCCCCAACCATGATTCCCCTGATTCTGTCTCCGATCCCCAACCATGATTCCCCTGATTCTGTCTCCGATCCCCAACCATGATTCCCCTGATTCTGTCTCCGATCCCCAACCATGATTCCCCTGATTCTGTCTCCGATCCCCAACCACTGAACCATGCGCTGCATTTGTCAGTAGAATCTCACGCCTCTCTAGAGTTTACATCAAATAATGAGAGATCTTCTACAGCAGAATTAAAAAAGTGCACACAACTTTATTAAGTACAATAGGATAGATTTAACTTTGTTATTGAAATGGAATGAATTTTTCAACACCTCATGCTTAATTTTGTATTACTCAATTTCAGCTGTGTTGTCTGTGTCCGGGGCAAAAGACACGGATTCCGGTCTCGGTCACAGCGGATCTGACATGAGTGATGTGTTGGTGTTTGGTACAGATGTAGAAGCACCAGACCTGACAAAAAGTAAGCAACTGAAGATGATTGTGTACACTGGGAACACACTTGTAGGTCATGGAAGGTTCTCTCCTGTAATGTTAAAGGGAGTTAATCAGGAAAAAATGCTTTAAATGTCTTCATATATAAAATTATTTATAAAATGAATAAAATGCATCTCATTATCATCAGAAAAATAAGATTGGAATAGTTTAGTATATCAAATCTACTGAAACATGACAAAGATCAATATTTCTATTGGAGTGGTAAACTTAAAATGAAATTCCTATTCTAAAAATAGACAGCACTTAAATACTGCTTGATGACCTTTACATTGTCATTTGGACTGTCTATGATGAAACAAATTTTTTTATTGTGTAAACCTGTATGATAGATCAAATTGAAATCAAAATGAAATCATTTGACTCATTTAATATGTCACAAAATATGTTGCATTTTATGTAGGAATTCTATTTGAGTCAAACCTAGGTGCATAGCCAAAGTTAAGAAATCTTTTTTCAATGTATTATTGTGGTATGTTTAAATAGATATCCTTTGACAATATGGGGTCAGCAAGTATATATAGGCATGATTTATTGCGGAAAAAATGTTTTTATATATAAATTAGCAAATTTTAACATTTTGAAAAATCCCAATATACTCCCTCTAACCCTCGGTATTACAAAGTTTGATGGAAATTAATTGGGTTTTATAACCCATTAGAAGCCATGGTTGGAACTTGAGATGAAAGTGAGAAAAATATTATAATAACGAACATGATACCAAGTTCTGAATTCAAATCCAAATCCAAAATTGAATACACTATCTGGACAATTATCATGAAATGGTATTGCAATGTCTGGTATATTATTGTATTCGAGAATTTTTATAATGTAAAAAATCATAAAGTTTTTTGATATTTTAAAGATGGAGTGAAGGAATGGTAAAAAGGGTTATTAATATCCAAGGTCAACTATGACAATAGTAATTAAGAAATGAGTTGACCAATGAGAAAATAAAGCTTTAGGCTTTTTTGATAGTGTGGATGGTCAGTTTGAGACAGACCTTGGTAAGGTTAACATGGGAGTTTTAGACAGACTGTGGTCAGGGTAATATGGTAGTTTGTGAATTTAGAGATTGTTTATAATTATATAAATATGTGAATAAACTTGAGTTAAATGAAACCACCGTAGTTTGGGTGTCTGTTATGCCGCATGTCCATACCTCATTATACCCCAGCAATTGATGTTTGATGAGAGGTATAGTTGGAGTCTCTGTGTTGATTGGTCTGTCTGCTGTTCTGTTGGATGTCTGTCTGTCTGTCCGTCTGACAGCAACTTGTAGAGTTAACTTTTTCCACAGTTTTCAAGCACTTGACCTGAGACTTAGCATACATGGTCAACATTAAGTTCGCATTTATGTATGACACAAATTTTGCAATGCTGAGTTATTGCCTTTGCACATAGTAAAATTACTGTATTTGACATATTTTAAATCTTGTAGAGTTTTCAGGCAAATGACTTGATACTTTGCATATATAATCAACATCAAGTGCGGATGTGTGTGACACACATTTTGTGACATCAACTTAATTCCATGCAAAGTTTTTGCCCTTGCATTTAGTAAAACTGCTGTATTTATCATATGGCAATTTTTGTGGAGCAAACTTCTTTCACTTATATTTTATACTCTATGAGTCTTAACTTGCATGCAGAAGGTCGTGGGTTCGATTCTATCCAGGTCTACCAAAGACATGAACAATTGTACTAGAAGCTTCCTTGCTTGATGCTCAGCATTGAGAGGATAGTTCTAGGTCTGGTCGGCTTGGTGTTTGTATAATGTGACTGGATAAAGTATCACACCATGTGTCTGCAGCATGATACTCCATCGTGACCACACTTAGAATACTGTCTCAGGTAGACACCATTGCGATTTAACTGAAAAATTGCTGAAAGTGTCACTAAACACCATACAACAACAATGATAATAACTCGTGAGTCTACTTTATCGGTAATTGTTACATCAACTACTTGCAGGTTTTGACCTAGATGGCTCATCAGAATCGTCCGACACTGAGGAGGACACGACCTCACTGACATCCTGGGAGGACATGTCCACCCTAGACCCCAACATGCTGCTATTCAAGGCGGCTCAGGCAAGGAACCTGCCAGTGATGCTGGAAGCCCTGGCCAACAGTGCCAACCCAAACTGGGTGTGTGAACAGCAGGACAACAAGACGCCCATCATGAAGGCTATAGAGACTGTAAGTTGTATGGTCCCATGCTGTGTATATAGTCATGCTCCATATTCTGTTAAGCAAATCATAATAATTCAAGAGGTCAGATATTTAATAAATGGCTGCTTTTGTTAGAAGTTGCAGTTGAGATTTCTGGTTCGATAAGATCTGCTTTCAAAAACAACACCAAATATTATTTGTGTATATTCATATGGTGTATAGTCCCGTCTGTCTTTAGGTCATGATAAATGGAGATCTTTACATATACAATGTAACATTATAAGTACTGATCATAATGGTTATTTGTTTGTAATCATAACAGTGGGTATACCTGAATATGGCTTCTTTTGATTTTTAAGTCAGTGGGTGAAAGATCAAGACAAGTTGAATTTAACTCGTCATCCCAACAAGTCGTACTTCCAGCTTCAAAGCAAAGTTTAACGCATTGACAGATTCACTCTACTGAATATAGGATCAGAATCTTGTGATTCTTGAGATCAATGGCTATCAATCATTATCTCATTTGGGTATCTCATCTGAGTATTTCATCTGAGTATCCCATCTGAGTATCTCACCTGTATATCCCATCTGAGTATCTCATCTGAGTATCCCATCTGAGTATCTCATCTGAGTATCCCATCTGAGTATCCCATCTGAGTATTTCATCTGAGTATCCCATCTGAGTATCTCACCTGTATATCCCATCTGAGTATCTCATCTGAGTATCCCATCTGAGTATCTCATCAGAGCTGTTTATGTAGGTGTCATTCATCATCGCAATAATTATGACCTATTTTAGTCATGTTAATAAAATTCCCAAATAGACTGGTTACATTTGGAAAATTACCACTATCTGTTTTAAATCAATGGAGGAAAGATCACTTTAACAAGGTCATGTCTAATTTACCCGCCACAATAACTTGTCATCTACACCCACAAAATTGACAGCATTCAGTGTGGGAAGATCCTCTTGACTGAATAGAGAATCAGAATCTGGTAGGTTTTATGGACTCTTGCCAACAGTTAGTGAAAAAAGGCTAGTAACAACAAAAACATGCCTTCTACAGTAGACACACTCTGAGAATACAAATGGTCATTGTGTATGTACATGGTGATTGTTAACTTTATACTGATTTATTTTACCTCGATTGTGAAGCAAGTTCAGAGCTTATAACATGAACCTCTCTCGAGTCTGCTTCCTGGGTAGAACCAATACTAATTTTGATTTTAAAGAGGCATCAGTTCTAGTTGGAGATCAAACCTGCAACCTTTAGCATGAGTGGCCATCACCTTTATCTACTGCACTGCTGTCTCGTCTCTGCATTATAATTGGCAAGTCTAACTGTAAAACGTTATAATATAATATCTCATTAGCTGTAGCTCACTTCCACAGTTATTTTTCCGTGACTATATTTGAGTAATTATTGTTCCATGACTGTATTTGAGTAATTATATATCCGTGACTGTATTTGAGTAATACTATTTCCATGACTGTATTTGAGTAATTATTTTTCCATGACTGTATTCAAGTAATTATATTTCCATGACTGTATTTGAGTAATTTTGTTTTATAGGGATCTCTAGCAGCCTGTGAGTTTTTATTATTGAATGGTGCCAAGTTGGACAGATTAAATAAACTTGGTCAGACGCCTCTACATATGGCAACAGAATTAGGAAATACAGGGTATGTGCCGAAGCTTTGTACCTCTTTGTTCATTTTCCTATTTATTTTCTTCATTTCTGTATTCTTTCTCACTCTTTGTTTCCTTTTGTTTTATCAAAAACATTCTTACCCCGATATTTGATTTTAAAGTGTATCTTTTATATCCTTAGCAGGTCAAATGACATTTATAATCTGTAAATGTATGGTACATGTACATGTATAACACACATTGGTCTCTGTCATCATTTTGACAACTTTGGCAAGATTATCAAACTCACTTTACCAATGGTTTCTCTTTAACTTTTGACTCTGCAATATATAGTTATATCTACATACAAAATATGTTCACCAGTACAAACGAGATACCTCGTAAAGTCATGAGCCCATGTTTGTAGTTTCTATAAAGAACCATGTTTGTTCTGTTATTTACAGGCAGGTGTGCCAGTTCCTGAAACGTGGTGCAGATATATCAGCAAAAGATAGCAGTGGCAATGTAAGTTATCAGAATAATGTTTAACATTTCTCTACAGAGTTGTGCCCCTTTTGATGCCCTCGCCATTTTCAATGTGGGGGTATATAGTATCACCCCTGTCCGTATGTACGTAGGAAAATGGTTTCTGACTTATATCTTTAGTTTTAATGAACAGATTTAAACCAAATTTGTTGTGTAACTTCACATTCAAGTAATACAGGCCAGTTCGTATTTCGTTCCGGTCTGAAGATTTTTGATGTAGTTCTGCCCCTTTTTGGACTTAGATTATTGACAAATGTCAAGAAATTCGTTTCCGCTCGATATTTCTTGAAGGATTGGATGGATTTGATTCATATTTGGTAGAAAGATGTATGGTGATAAATTACAGCTCAAGTCCTATTTCCGTCAAAATCCCTGCATATGTTCTGGGCTCTGATTGACTGATAGTTTCAGACCTTTAAAGTCTTTATTTATGGACAGATTTTGACGAAAATTTATATTTGGTTTGACAATGGATGGAATTGGCGCATATTAATTCTGTGATCTGGACTCTGATTGACTGACAGTTTCTGACCTCTAAAATCTTTATTGATGGACCAATTTTGATGAAACTGATATTTGGCTTTTTTTATATCTACAATGTAGTTACGTTACAAAGCGGGGGCATCTGTGTCCCATGGACGCTTTTCTAGTTAGTGACTGTATCATAGTTTTTGCACTAAAAAAAAAGAGCTACATAATTTGTTTCGAAATATTTTCATTAAGGTTAATAGGGACTGTTTTTTTGCTGATGAGTAGAGCAACCTCTGGCATAGTATAAACTGAAATAAGACATCATTGGTGTTAAAAAAGTAACTTAATTGCATATACATGTAACAGACAGTATTTTTTGTGCATTTCTAGGAGTCGATACACATACATTACAGCTGTGGAAAAAATATTTATTTCTTCAGATCTCTTTTATACCATGGAAATATTCAACCTTATTTTACAGAATATATGATGCAGAATTCCACTGTGTTGTAGTGAACCCTGAAGTATGTGTACTTTTGAACTTCTTCAACAGATATGAGACTGATTATTACATTGTTTGTGTGTGGAGTGGGGTCCAGTGGTAGAGCACTGAACCCGTGATCGGAGGGTGTGGATTCAATCCTCTGCTACGGCTATGTGTGGTGTCCTTGAGCAAGATATTTTTTTCCCCACATATGCTTAGTACTGGTTTTACCAAGAAAGACTTCGAGCATGATCTGTCTAAGTTGTAAGAATTTGTTCCACAGTCAAAGCAAAATAAATAAGTTTAAACTAAACCATGTCTATACTGATATGATATCCATTGTCATGTTATCATGTTTATATGTTAATAATATCTGATAAATTGGTTTATCATAAACTTAGTTATTTTACATTGATTGGAAAAACAAATTTTCACAACTTAATATACAAATAAATCTTCAAGTTTTCCTGAGTAGAATCCTTACTAAACATTTGTGGATAAAGAGTATGGTTCACAGGGAACAACATACAGCAGTGGCAGTGATCCAACCCACAACCTGCTGTTTCTAGGTCCGCAGCTCTATCACTAGACTACATGCTCCACATTAATTTGATATTGTGATTGTTGTTTGCGGAAGATACTATGTAGTTTGTTTTTTTACAGGACCCTCTTACTATAGCTGTGTCGGCCGCTAATGCAGATATCGTCACCCTGTAAGTGTTACAGTTATACAAAAGTATATATTGAGAGAAAAAATAGTTTAGCAAATAAAATACATGTTATTTACATAGTGGAATTCAAATTCCTATGGTCAGCTGCCTAGCTGGTCCTGTAAATTACAAACTTTGTAACTTAAAAATTTGAATTTGTGCAAGCAACAGAATTTATTAAAAAGTTAATAAAAACATTTGATTCTGATATATATGGGTATATTTCTGAAATACTGGTATATTTCTTATTTACTGGTATATTTTTGATATACTGGTATATTTCTGATATACTGGTCTTTTTTCAATATACTGGTATATTCTTTTTCTTGATATCAAGCGAGATATTTTACCAACATGCACATTTTTTATATCATTTTTATGACCTTTATTTCCTGGCAAAAGGTCAATGCAGTCATGGTTTTTAATACAGGGTTATACTTATTACTATAGCCTCTCCTACAATTTCTTGCCGCCCAACTTTTTGTCGCGTTAATCCTGTAACAATTTTTGTAAGTTGTTTTGAATAAGTTTAAACTAAACCATGTTCTGGTAGATATGTCTGCATTCTGGTGATGTTATAACAATTTTGAAATCAATGTAAATATTAACTTTTCCTATGATTTACACAAAAGTATTTCTGGTTTTAACCCTTTACTCCATAGATACGCATTTTCCCGCACCAATCACAGAAGGCCTTTGAAAACAGTGCAGTGCTCGTATCGAGCAATCTGAATACTTCCTGCACTGTTTTCTACTCTGTCTTTTAATATAAACATAATTCACCCAATAATTCCAAAGCCTTCTGTATTGGAGGTGTCCAAAGGCGTCTATATGAAGTAAAGGGTTAATTCTTTATAATTATTCTATTCACTTTATTGCAGTCTTCGCCTGGCCAAGCTGAATGAGGAGATGAAGGAATCAGACGATTATCTTGGAGGAAATCCCGGTACAGCAGTATTTTCTATCATTTAAATAACTTGCATACTAGTTGAACTGTTGTTGTTTATGTCCCAGTCACTTGAAGAATGGTGAAGAGGCATAATGGTCTTGCCAGTACTATTATGACAAGTTCAAAGTTCACTTTTTTGTATGCTGTATTTGGATTGGCTAGTTTTCAACCCCTGTGTGGTTTCAGGGAGCCATATGAGTGATGGCAAGAATAGGACCATGAGAATAGGCTCATACATGTCGTAAGAAACGACAATTTGAGTAATACGATAGAATTTGCTGAAACTCTGCTGTTCTGCAGGTATCAAGGTTCTAGGTTCATTCTGCATATTCATTTTTTGGTGTATTTTTTTTAAATCTGTATGTTAATTTGTTGTTTTTTTGTACATGTAGAGTGAACCTGGAATCTTCCTTCCCGTTGGCATTGAATAACCTATAATGTGTTGTTACGCCGTAAAACCCTATTCATTCATTCATTCATTCATTTGGTTGGCTAATTAAATTCAAGGTTTGGGGACTTAATTTTTTAGCAATTTTTAAGATATATATCACAAGTTTTATGTTATCTGAGCAGACGTCACAGTATTGAATAGTTATCAATATTAAGGTGTGGAGACATAACGTTATTTTCAACAGAAATATCTTAAGCTTCTTGTTATCTGTGCATACGTACAAGATCAATTATGAAACAAGTTCTTAGGCAAATCACTCTTGAAATCTCCCTGGGTAGAACTAGTTAAAAAATATGCAGGTGAAGTGATCAAGAACGCCACAAATAACCGTGGAGGGGGAATCAAACCCAGGACCCTTCAATCGTGAGATCATGTTACGTTACATCATTATGATAAAATAATGACTCACTCAGTTACTTCTAGAAAATATTCTGATGTTTACTGTATTAATTAATTTGTCTTTCAGGTGACGAGACTTTCAATGATGTGTTCCGAGACTTTACAAACATGGCGTCCAACAATCCGGAGAAATTAAAACGCAATAAATGATGCGGTGGTCATGTTCTTTACATATAAAAATAAAATAGTTGTATTAATGTTGCTTCTACAAAAATCACCAAGCGCTGCCTTGCTTAAATACACCAAGTATAATATTCATTGAAATTTCAAGCTCTGCAACGTCTAACATACTACTACATGTATCTGTATATCTGATTCCCTTGATTTCTGGGGAAAACAAGTTGGAAGGATAATGATTCAAATATTTTAAAAAAGAACAATTTCAGGATTATACTCCCTTGAAATATTCTCCTGGTGTACATGACAGTTATTCTCATGGTGTACATGACAAACACATACTAACAAGCAGGGTTGTAGTGCATTGGATAAAGTGTTGGCCGCTCATGCCAGAGGTTGCAGGTACGATCCCTGATAGTTTGACTCGGTGGTTTTTTAAATAAACAACACACGGAACTGATTCTACACAGGAAACGGACTCGAGAACAGTTCATATAAGCCCTGAGCTGCCTTTGCAATCAAACTTATACAAAATATTACATGCTAAACACATATTTAAAAAACTATATGGTTAATGTTTCATGACAGAAAATGCGTTGGAAATGTTTGCTTGAGAATTGAATGAATGTTAAACCAGTTCATAAGGAACAAACCCATAATTGATGATGTGATATCTATGTTGTGTACAGTAACCCCATCGCTCTTTCATCTATGTTACGCTGCACTTATGCAAATACTGATGTTGTACTGTACATTGACTGTAGTGAGTAGTAGTACACACAATTGTCTCTGCATATAGCGACAATTCCAGTCGCTGCTATGCTGGTAACTTAATGTTCCTATTGAATATAAATGTTATGTTACAATAGATAGTTTGTACTGTTGATGACATGGGGCTCTCTTCACTAACCTTGGTAAGTTTAAAATTTTGAAGTTACGAAAAAATGCCAGGGACATTTATCTGTTGTTTCGCTTTATACATTATTTTACAAATTATAGAAAGCCTTGAAAATAGAAATATTATTAAATTTTCCAAAAATGCTGTGCAAATGAAACTTTCTTTAGGTGTCACAATTTGTTTGTAAGAAAATCTTAAGACTTTCAAAGGTTAGTGAAACGTGTCCCAGATGTTACATGTATGGTAAATAATGACCGTAGTAAGCAGGTCTGAGTTCAGTACCAGTAAATATTTAATATATTAGTTATAAATTGTTATGTTCACAGTAAACATTTGCTAATCACTTTTGAGAGCTGTTGCTGGATCTGGTTAGTACAGTCGGTAGCATGTCATACTGCCGCCTGATTATCAATCCAGATTTGAATCCCTACCCGGCCACAGTCTTCCTGATATTGAGATACGACATTGTGTCTCATTGTCAATCATCTCTCACTGCTGATTCACTGGGGAAGTTAACAGTTACTTGGAGAGATAAGTGAGCTCAAGTACTTGTTAACCTTCCAGAATCTCAGGAAAGAGCGGTTAGGTTAACTGATCATCATAAAAATGGCACTAAATATTCAATCAGTCAATCATTGAGAGCTGTTTGCTTGTGTTTAATCACTGAAGCAACTTATTACTTAATAAATGATAACAGCACCAAAGAAGTCCAATTTTCATTTAATTTCGTGAATCTTTAGCATGAATAAATACATTTAATATATTCAGCATTACTGAACACAGTCTGGGTTTCTGGTTAACATATTTAAGTCAGCTTGAATACTTAAAAACTTTAATACAAGCAGCCTGGAGATCCTGATTTAGACTGGTTCCAGTCAAACTGCATATGGTTTCATAGATATTGAATATTTAATAAATAAATAACCAGTCAAAATTGAATATTTATTTTAAGTATAAGAAACTGTTGGTGAAACAGACGTCAGGTGTTACCTATTTCCCCATAATTGTAATTGCAGTTTCCCATTCCCATATCGGTAACCTATGTTCTCATTACTGTTGATAACAGTTATCTGTTACCATAAGAGACTGCAATATTGTTATATAAGCATATTAAATGTAGTAACATAACGTTACTTGTACCCCTGTTACCGTAACTGTTTAATACCATTATGTTGTCAGCATAGCCATGATCTACTTTACATAATGTTACCATTTTATATAATTATATAGCTATCGACTTCCGTTACTTTGTTACCATTTTATGCAATAGCTACTGACTTCAGTTACTTAGATAACCATTTATCTTCTGTTACTTGTAACCATTTAACATATGCATCTATTTGCTTCAGTTACTGCTATAGTCCCAACGTAACTATGAATAATGACTGCCATAATATTGTGATAGAACAAGTATTAAATGCCGTGATTAAGCATAAATATTGACAGAAGAGAGTGTAGGTTTCTGTTTTATGATGCTACAAAAAAGCATCGAGGCTTTATTGTTGATTGTTGTTACTTGATCTTTGACACTTACTGCCAATTTAGTTTCAACTAGTCTAATAGTCATTTTATGCCAGACTGTAGCAGACATACTTAGTTACCTATATTGATGCCCATTTGAGAAATGTTTAACCAGGTTATATAGGTAATACTAGGTTAATGCCTTTCCCTGGTAATTTATAAGGTTTCTTTTTAAGAATAGGTAAAAAGGCGTGGCTCTGGTGAGTTATTGCCTAACTTAATCAACTTTGAAGGTAAAGGCACTATTCTTGTATTCTGTTTATTCATTTGACCAAAAATACATACGGTAGAATATCTTGGACACTAATTGAAGGCAAAAATCCAAGTTTTCCAAATGATATTTTATTTCACTCGCTGCCCAATAAAACAAAAATCCGTATTTTAGAAACTGTTTTCAGTAATATTAAATCTATGTCAGTTAAATGTTTACTGTGTGTCGTCTTTGTATTCGGTTAAAGCTATCATCTCAGGTCATATAATGTTTGAACATGTTGTGCTTTTTAGTCATTCACAAAGATTACTGTGCCATAAGCCTAATGTAAATGTAGTTTCCCCGATCACGTATTTATTAATCTACATTCTGTTGCACATATGCTTCCTGAAACGTAACTGATATAATGTTGTTGTACCTCGTTTGTTTATTTATCGCACCAGGCGTCCCTGTAGTATTGCTTGCTCATTCCACTGTAAAAGATAGTACTATACAAATGTATATAGAATAATACTCTATTTGATGTCTGCCATCAAATTAAAAAAAAATAGTTGAACCAGGCAATGTGGAATCCTGGGAAATATGGAATTGTGAGAAATGTAGAAGCATTGAAAATGTAGAAAATTTCATTAGTATATTGTCATTAATATTAGACTAATGTTTAGGTCATCTTGTTTAAAAAAATACTGAATTTACTATTAATAGTTCTTGGGATTATTTTCAATTTGGATGTTTTTTTATCTGTGCCTTAAATGCAATACGGGACACTTTAAAAAAACAAGAGTGAAGAAAATACTAAAAAGTTACAATTTTTGTTATAATCAGCAATGATCGTGTTTGTGTTAGATATTCAGTCAGGTCATCCGGTTTTAATTCCATTTTAACAAAATGACTGAATTGTAAAGTGTATCTAATTTTTACCACTTTGCTGTTGCCCTCCACCTCTCCACCACCCCTATTATAGATTTAATTACTAGAGGGATTGGTCTAAGATTAAGGTGTAAGGCTTGTACGGGAAGGAAACATACAGTTTCCAGTCTACTGATAGGGTACAAACTCCAGTTAAGGCTTTGCCAATATTGGTTGTTATGGTGCCATTTTCCTTGGACAAACAAATGATGTTCAAGTAAACACAACAATCAATGCCACGTGGCCTGTGGGTGGAGTGATAGTCTTTCTCGCCTTCGGTCATTTCATGACCAATAGTGCAGACTGGAGTTTAGGCCTGGTCAATTACTCCTGTGGACAATGCTAACCTTAAAGCTTATACATGTTTATCTTTGGATTATATTCATTTCTATAATGCTTATGATTTTTCCACGCCTGTTTATTTCTTTCCATGCATAGATACACAAGAAATCAAAGTCCTCACACCTGTGTTGTGTATACCTCATTGTTGTTTGTATGTTGTTTTTGTTTTTTTGACAGTGTTTATACAATTGTAATGCTGTTGTAAAGATATTTTTACAGATTTGGGCAAATCATAATTATACTTTTGAGCAACAAAAAAATAAATATAGGTAAAGCCATTTTTTATAATGTTTACACTCCAATTAAACCCAATTAACCAAAAAAGTTTTCAACAGCATATACATGCACAGTTTACATGACAATCACATTTCTTACAGACACAACATCTAATTGACTTGAACTAATGTTTATATACAGTTTCTCATAGATCTCTACAATGTATATAAAACTACTCATTTGTTTGAATGTTTGAAAAAAAAAATAATTGTCATGACCCTGGCGTCATTGGCTTCAACATCCAATTAAAGTATTATGTTTAGCTCAGCTTTTTCTCGGTTTCAAAACAAACTACTTATGTATCACTGACTACACTTCATCAACACAATCATTTTATGTTTTACTAACAATGTATACAGCTATGCTTTCACACTTCAGCCTCTAAAACCTTTGGTTAAAGTTTTTTGTTACGCTCTGGTTTGATTTTTTTTTTAATCTATTTTCTTTTATAATGATAGTACATTGATTCTGTAAACTGATCACCGTCATGTTAAAAAACTTTACATCACTGACCTTGACCTATTTAATGGGTTTTAAGAAAGACGAGCAGCTGCACCTGCTTACGGTGCTCTTGTTGCCATGTTTCATTAACAGTTATATATTTCATTTGAGGGTCCTCCGTGGCTGAGTAGTCTAAGCGCCATCTCAAGGTCACTTACCTCTCACTGCTAAGGTTGTAGGTTGAAGACCCTCTCGCTCCAAATGCTTTCTGAGAGAAAGTTTGCCAGTTACTCGCGGAAAGAAGGTGGTTTGACTCAGATTCATTCTGAGGTCTTCCTCCAACAATCTCATTACATGCTAAACATAGTCTGACACAAGTTTAAACATAAAATTGAGACTATGAGGTCTGGCCTAATTGTCATCAACGTTTACACAAGTCGTCTCAAAATGAGTATTTCATATAGACAATTATTTTGAATTTAAAACTTAATTTTCATTTATTTTCTGGTAATGTAAAATAAAAAATGTAGGATATATTAGTTTTGTTTGATTTACACATTTTAGATTTTTCAGTTATGAGATTTTTGTTTTCAGAATATTCTTTGATATACGTGTATCCACAGGTTACATTATTTAACATTTATTAAACTTTTAGTAATTTGGATAATGTAAATATTTTGAAGAAGGGTGAATTTCAACAACAAAAAAGTACTTGTATAATAATATTATATATAAAGGTAAATATCATGGACCAGCGAATAAACAGCAACAGGTATATTTTGCCTCAAGGAGCAAATGAACCAATGAGATTTTATTTACTTTTAGATTATATAATTATATAATAAGTTTTTGTGCTCAAAAGTAAAACCAAGGTTAAGCCTGAACTGTTGTGTTGTACAATTATTTGGTGTTGTTGACAGAAGCATTACAAATGCAGTAGAGTCACATATTGTTGCTGTTATTGCACGTTTGTTGTTCTTGTTGTATATTATTGGAAAAGTAGAAAATTCAGAAAATGACATTGTGGCTTCAAATAAAATAAAGTAATTGTTAACATGTGGTACACTGTCCCTAGTGTATTACATATGCACATGCTAAATAAATATCCTAGAGGCGAGAAATGCATGCTCGTCTTTGTTAGCTTTTTTTTTTGTAATTAATAAATGATTAATTTGTTCCATATAAAAGAAGATACATAAAAAAAAAAAGGAAAGATTAAATATTTACTTTAAGAAAACAAATTTGTATTGGAAAGTAGGACTAATTCAAGTTCATCTTCAAAAGGGAAAAATATACTAAATGGTAAAACGCCAAATCTGGTAACACTTTCTGTTTTTAAATAGAACCTCGAATATGATCCCAAGTTCTTGGGTCCCATGATTTATTCAACATAACATGCTTACATTATCTTGTATATTAGACCATAAAAATTGGATTCCTAGATTTTTATCCATGCCCATTCACATTTTTTTTGGTGTCAGATCGAGGTTTACAATCCCTTAATCAACAAAATGTTGATAGAATAAGTTATGGTTATTTGTTACCCACCGTGTGATGTTACTAGTGATGTTACTGAAGAGACAAAACTCTCTCCTTACCATGAGATTTTAAAAGGAAATTTATTATTTATTGTTGATGTTTTTGTTTGTATTAGCATAGTTTTATAAAAAATTAATGTTTTTTATTGTCAAAACAGGATTTCTGCTATCATAATAATTAATTTATAACAGCATTTAAAATAAAGGATTATCTGCTACAGCAATATAGCTACGAACATACACATACCTGTACTTGTGAACATACACATACCCGTACTTGTGAACATACACGTACCCGTACTTGTGAACATACACGTACCCGTACTTGTGAACATACACGTACCCGTACTTGTGAACTCACACATCATACACATACCCGTACTTGTGAACATACACGTACCCGTACTTGTGAACATACACGTACCCGTACTTGTGAACTCGCACATACCCGTACTTGTGAACATACACATACCCGTACTTGTGAACATACACATACCCGTACTTGTGAACTCACACTTACCCGTACTTGTGAACATACACATACCCGTACTTGTGAACATACACTTACCCGTACTTGTGAACATACACATACCCATACTTGTGAACATACACATACCCGTACTTGTGAACATACACATACCCGTACTTGTGAACATACACTTACCCGTACTTGTGAACATACACATACCCGTACTGGTGAAATACACATACCGGTACTTGTGAACATACACATACCGGTACTTGTGAACTCACACATACTGGTACTTGTAAACATACACATACCGGTACTTGTGAACATACACATACCCGTACTTGTGAACATACCCATACCCGTACTTGTGAACATACACATACCCGTACTTGTGAACATACACATACCCGTACTTGTGAACTCACACTTACCCGTACTTGTGAACATACACATACCCGTACTTGTGAACATACACTTACCCGTACTTGTGAACATACACATACCCATACTTGTGAACATACACATACCCGTACTTGTGAACATACACATACCCGTACTTGTGAACATACACTTACCCGTACTTGTGAACATACACATACCCATACTGGTGAAATACACATACCGGTACTTGTGAACATACACATACCGGTACTTGTGAACTCACACATACCGGTACTTGTGAACATACACATACCGGTACTTGTGAACATACACATACCCGTACTTGTGAACATACACATACCCGTACTTGTGAACATACACATACGCGTACTTGTGAACATACACATACGCGTACTTGTGAACATACACTTACCCGTACTTGTGAACATACACATACCCGTACTTGTGAACATACACATACCCGTACTTGTGAACATACACTTACCCGTACTTGTGAACATACACATACCCGTACTTGTGAACATACACTTACCCGTACTTGTGAACATACACTTACCCGTACTTGTGAACATACACATACCCGTACTTGTGAACATACACTTACCCGTACTTGTGAACATACACTTACCCGTACTTGTGAACATACACATACCCGTACTTGTGAACATACACATACCCGTACTTGTAAACATACACATACCTGTACGTGACAACTTTTCTAAGTATACACCCAATATTTCTAAGATATCTGGATAACTGATAGACATGTTTATTGGTAATAATTCTTTCAAATAATATCAGATGTGTAATAATCAAGTTCATGGAACTGTCATAACAATGACAAAATCACAGTTTGGAACATATTAATAACTTGCGTGTTTTTTTCATTTATTATTACAGCTCAATGAATTTGACCTCTCATTTTATACAAATACTACATGATTGGAAAAATTAAACATCAATACAACATGTTTACCAATTTTCAGTTCATTTTATCCTTTATTTATCAAGATATCTTTTTAAAATACCAGGTTTGTTAAAAAATGGTGAAAACCAATGTTTGTTATAAAGATGTTATGCAATAAGACATTTTAAACGCGTATATCTCTAAGTTACATGTGTATCTTCATGTTGGGCGTGTGTATTTAGGACGGGGAATTGACAGTAATATGCCAATATAATCCCTTTAAGACAAGTTACCAAGCATACTTTGTTACTCATGCAATATGTAAACTTCACTTCAAATTATAATGCATTTAATTGAAGGTATGGAATTTGTGATGTGGTCTTATATTCATAATTATCTGTCAATCAAATGACTGTTTATCCATTTCTTATGCAAATGAGACCAATTCTTTGTTTTATATTTATTACAATACTCTTTATTTTTTATATTTTTGTTCATATTGTAGTTTTTATTCTAATTTTAAGCAATCGTATTGTTGTATGCTTGTACAGACTGTGTCATATACGATACTGGATGGCATTATATGTTTCATTTGTAAATATTTTCAATTGTTAATAGAACAAAAGGACCCCAAACAGCTCCGTGAAAATCACTTTAAAAAGTAATAAAATTGTAAATACAAAACATTGGGGCATACTAATATATACACTGCAAATTGCAACAGTGTTTATATTCGAATTAATATTCATGAAATGCTTGTAAATATTTATGTGATGTAGTTTATATGGCGCAAATGCACCATATTTACATGTCAAATGGTATCAAAATATGGTTCATATGCTACGGTGCTTTGGCCCCATGATGGTACATTTGGGACATCTCCCTGACTTTGATATTTTATATAATTTGTAAAATCGAGGGAGTTCACCTTGAATATTTTTCTAGCTTTCAACAGGCTATATACTATTTGAGCTATTTGAGTCAAATTTGTCACATTTCAACTTACAGTCTGTGCTGCTATATAAACCTTGCACACAGATTAAACTCTGTGGACACCATTTTGAAATCTTAGGCTGCATGTCATGTAAAGAATATAGCAATATAAGTTGGAATTTGAAACAAATAAGTTGCATGTTATTCACAAATATATTTACTGGTGTTCACAGCTACATGTATATAGTATGGGGTCCTTATTATTTTTGGTTTCTTTATTATTTATTTTGTGTTAAAAGAGATCGGGGTACTGTTTGATAAACAACATAATTTTTATAATTTCTTTCTTTAAAATGGCCAAGTTTGTCATATCGTTTTATCCTTGTAATTGCAGTCCTCAAATTTTAGTCAACTGATGGTTTTGACGCCACAACGTCAATGTTTTCTGCAATGTTAGGTCGACAGATAATTTTCCGGAACGATTTTAATACAACTATTGGCCTCATTAGATTTTTTCATTTAAGACTGAACCTCTCAAAGGGTCCTTTGTGACAAATTTATATTTGTCTAAGGTACTTTGACACCACAACGACTTAGCTCTCACCCTTGAGGTCATGGGTTTGAGCCTAGCCAAGTCCAAAAACGTTAAGTGAAAATATTTGCCAGTTACTTATGGAAGAGTGGCAGCCATACAGAGATTCATTCTGAAGTTGTCTTTCACCAATAAATCTGAATATGCCATATAACCAGGGTTACCTATCATCAGTTAAAAATGGCATTACACCTCATTCAAAAACAGTGTATTTAGCAGAAACTTATAAAAATTACATGCACCTCACATGTTTTTCCTGATAAAATAATATAACATACATGTATAATGTATATATAAAGTAAAACAGTGTTTCCATATTTATTTTGTGCCACTGTTTTTCGCGATGATGGATTTACAGGTTTTGTTTTTGTAAGCATCTCTATGGATCACTCAGTACCTCATCTCTCATCATAATGGTCAGATTGAACATTCATTTTTGATAATTTATTTCATTTAATAGATTTTAGCTAGTCAGTTTCATTTACTCTCTCCACTGCTTGGTGCTGGTAAGGATGTAGACCAGTATTTAATGCTCAGAGAAAAAGTTTGCTTTTGACTCTTTTAAAAAAAAAAAAATTGTATCAATTTACGTTTAATAGCCAAGGTTAAGAAATGGAAGCGGGCACAAAATAAAAGGTTAAACTGAAGATAACTTCGAGTGATATATTTTTTACATAATTCTCAATATCTAATTTACTATCATGTTTAGTGTCGAGGTCCAATTGGCAGTATATGATTAGAATGGATGTGTTAAACAGACTCAAAAGAAATTAAACAAACATCTGGTATTAAACAACTCCATGGAACCACCAAATGTCCCGACTTTCACATCAAATAGTAATATCTTAATGATATGGGTCAATATTCATAAAGTATCTTAGTCGAAAAATCCACTTAGCTCAAACTAAAAATTTTCGTGTAATTGTATTTTCATCTCATTTTAAAACCATTCTCATTATTAGCTATATTTTCACTGCTAAGAACAAGAGCTATGCTTGTTGATCATCCACTTATTTGAAAACATAAATAAAATGTAATTGGACCACAGAAAATGAAGTGAAAAATAAGATAAATTTGACTAAATGGTTTGCATTACCAAAGAAACTTTATGAATATGGCCCCGGGTCGTCTTAAAACTAACCTCAGAAATTATCTTCGGGTTTATCATAGTGAACACAATAATATTATTTCGTCAAATGAATACTTTTAAAATATAATGAAAACTTCATTGGTGACTGCAATGGTGATGGAGGCAAGATTATTCCACTTGTGTTATTTAGATATACAGTCAAACTTGTCTTAAGCAGCCAGTCAAGAAAAGGAGCAAAAGTGGCCTTTTCTATCAGGTTGTTGCTTAATACAGGTAAATTTGCTCTGAAAATATAGAAATGGGAAATAGCGAATGTGGCTACTAAAGACAATTGGCTGCTTAATAGAGGTGACCACTTATACAGGTTTGACTGTGTGTATGTGTACAATGTATGTATTACGATACACTGTAACTGTCTATGATACGCATGTACTTAATTCTGTGCCTAAACTTGTTAGACTCTGATTTATCAAATTAGCAATTCTCATTAAAACAATGCAACTAGGTTGTAAGCAAAATATTTTTAAGAGATTTTCTTACATTACTTAAAATATTGTAATTGCTTTGTCTTTCCAATTCATGGCATTCTAAACCGAAGTTGGTGACACAAAGTTTAGATCAAGATCAGGCAAAAAATAAAAAACAAGTTTGCTTGCTCTCTCTTAGTTTTCACAATTGGGTAGGAAGGGATTTCTTTTCATAGAAAGTAGTTTTATTATACAAAAAACACAAACAGGCAGTTGTCTTCGATTTTTTTATAAGTGACGGTTTTTTGTTTAAGAGTAAGTAATGAGAGATAGTATACTAACAATATTGTAATTTTGGCTCCAACTACTATAAATAGTCCCATTTCTTATCATTAGGTTAACAATTCAAAACTCACAACAAAAGTGTTAGATGGACAAAAATTTAAGTTGTACATGTACTTCATTTAGATAACACAAGATGAATGAGAAGTCAGAAATATTTTTCCTTACTTTCTTCTATTTCCGATACTTGACCACTGTAAGGTCTGAATCCTGTAGATGATCTGTATTTTTGCTGAATTTGCCAATAAAAACATAAAACTCTGTAACTGTGTCATGTTTATTTATTTACCAAAATCAAAGACTTATATAGAAGGATAAGAAACTTGCATCTCCTGACTAGGTTGATGAAACAGCACACAAAGGATTCATAATTTGCCAATTAATCATTCATAATTCACAGGCAATTGCTTTCTTGTACATAAATTGTAAGTTGTATGTAATCTTACATGTTTAAACATGTTTTGATCATGAAAATACTCTTGAATTAAAGATATTGAGATTTAAAGGAAAATTTATCATCATTTGTTGTTATTTTTGCTCCAGTATACACATTTTGTTATCACAAGTACTTCAACAATTTTAAACACAAATTTCCGGGAATGGTATTGTTTTGATGACAATTTCATACTGCAGTGTAAAAATTTTGATTTGAGTTCCTGAGATGAATGGAAGTGATGATAATTAAAAACAAGATATTGCGAGATTTTGTGTGAATACGCGAGCGTTCACAAAATCTCAATCAGTTGCCTTTCCTTCTTTCCTCCTCTATATAATTCCTTGCCAAAATACAATGTTCATCAGTCCAATCTATTGGTATACAGCCATTGTGGGGATATTTGATCATACAGGGCCCATATTCCCAGAACATCTAGTCTGTACTGTGGACCCTGCTCTTCCGATTGGGTCTGTTAAAAAGAGATGCTGGGAAAACCGCAGTTGAGCACGTTGATTGGTCAGTTGCTTCAACTGAAAGTTTGAATGACGTCACAGTTCAACTGCTATGAATTGTGTGACAAGAATAGAATTCCCTGCTTTTTCATTGGGTGTTAATAGACCTGAATCGGGAGATATCAGGGTCTGGGATACACTACAAAACATCTCGACTGTTGCTTGAAGTATTCCTGGGTAGAACATGTTGTAAGCATAAGCTTATAAAGTGTTCAAGGATACTTCACAGAATCATGATGGAGGATCACACCCACAACTCTCTGATTCTGGGTCCAATGGTCTACCTCTAGACCGTGCACTTCACAGAGATATATTGCTAACTGGTAATGAAATTTGAGCTGGAGTCCACACGTGTACTCTAAATGAGTACAGGTCAAGCTATATGTATTCTAAGCTAGTGGAGAAAGAAATATATGAAAATTTATGTCAAAGAAAAGTAAACTGTCAGAAACTGTATGCGCTTCTAATGATTTTGCAGTCATAAGTATAAATATTGATTAAAAATTCAGTTTAATATAGAGACTTTTTAACTTCTATTACATAAAACCAGATCAGCTTTCACTAGAGACAATTATACGAGCATCTTGTTGCCTTCCCATCTGTATGAAAATCAAAATTTCAAGAGGACAATCAATTAAATAGTTCACAGCCTATTGTTTGGGATGTAGAGTTTTTAGCTGTTTATTGACACAATATTTGGAGAAAAAACCATAAATTATATACCACATAAAACATTCATTTGGTGGAAAATGAATGATGCATCCTTCAGGTTTTGAGATAGACTGATTACAGTTACTATCAAAATATCCAAAAAATCAAAAAATACTTTTGTGGATGCATTTTGAAGCAAAGTTTTGAAGAAGCAGTATGCATTTTTTGTAATATTTATATAAACAAAACTTGTCACTGGTCAATGTCACATTCCCCCCCCCCCCCCCCAGTATATAATTATGATCTATTTTATAAGTTGTTTTCTATAATATGTAACAATGAATATCAAGAGTGATGGACTTAAATGAGATGCTATTTCATATTTTACCTTAAAATGTGACCTTGACCTATGTGTGACCTTAGTCAAAATATAAATTAATGATGAATTAAATTAAAATCTTCATTTGTGACTTTTTTGGTTTGGTTAGAATATTCAGTGCCTTGGAATAAATAAATGTCTTCATGCAAACCCGGCAGTCTCATTCCCCTACAAAACAGTTATTCCGCGGGACGGAATATTCTACTCAAACCTCAGATCCATGTATTCTGTACCACACATCACATTATATCTTTGTCGGAGAGGTTGAAAAATTCAATCATTGCATAGAATTTCAAAATAATAACTTCTGCCATGGAAAAATCATTTCTTTTTCCACCACTCGTACACTGGATCATCAGCATGGACTGGTCGTAACATTTCATGAGCTATTGGGCTGTATACAGTGTCTGGAATGAAGAACGGGCGACCAGCCTCTTTAAATGCTACACGTATTTTGTCTCTCACAGTCACTGGTTCTTCCCAGTTAGTAGTAGACATGTCTGGTGGCAGGTCATGAAATGCAAAAGACAACTCTGGTTGTAACAAAATGTAGCAGTTGTCTGCCCCAAATGCAAATCTAGCATGGCATGATGGGTAAAATGGTGCAAACGTTGTTACGAAGAATGTGCATTTGTTGAACTCAAATACCCAGCCACGTTTTCCTACATATGACCTGTTCATACAGTGAACTCCCCGAGGATCGTGGTCAGATAAAGTCTGTAAAACAGCCCTTAGGGCATCGCCAAACACCTGTAAATACAAATGATAGTAACTGAATATATCAATAGCCTTATTATAGTATAAAAAGTATTATATATTCCCAAGGAATTATAGAGAAGGAAATGAAACTGATTGAGATTTTGTGAATGCTTGCATATTCGCGCAAAATCTCACACTATCTCATTTTAAATTATCTTAACTTCCATTCATCCCAGTAACGTAAATCAAAATTCTTATATTGCAGAATGAAATTCTCATCAAAATATTCCCAGCAATTTATATTTAAAATTGTTGAAGTGCTTCTGATTACAAAATCACAGCTAAAATAATGACAAATTATGAGAAATATTCCTTCAAACCTCAATATCTTTAATTCAAGATCATTTTGCATGACCAAAACATGTTTAAACATCTAAGATTACATATAACTTACAGTTTATGTATTAAAGAAATCAGTTGCCTATGAATTATGAATGATTAATTTGCCAAATAATTAATTCTCGTGTGCTGTTTTATCAACATTTAGTCAGGAGATGCAAGTTTCTTATCCTTCTATACAAGTCCTTGATAATCAGTGTCATGACCGACATGGTCATTTTAGTCCACAACCCTCACCTTCAATGACAGCATAGCAACAGTGAAAACAGTTCACACCAGCATCTCAGGCTAATTTAAATTTACTTTGGCTTTTATTCTTTTGGGTAAATTGCACGGGGAAAATGAACATGTACTTCTATTAATTCGGTGTTTTTTTTGTTCTCGTGGGTCATGACTTTTCACTTACTTTGTAATACAATATCAGATAGTATAAATACATATCACAAGAGCATGTTATCTTTATAATAATGGCACAGTTGTTCAAAGATACTTATATTTAAAGACAGTTTTTCGTGTGTACCATTCCGCGCACTAAGGGAAACAACATTGTTGAGACCAGGCAGTGGCACTACATACCATTACATTACAACTGACCCTTTTTCTGACGGCACCCTCATTATGGATACACCTGAAATTGGCCTCTTGTATTGTGTTCAATAATATATAAAATATGCATACTGCCATAAAAAAATTGTTTATAGCAATTTAACCTGAATTAAACTATTACAGAAATCTTAATCTTTATACCAATATGTTCATTTAGTATAGAAATTGTAATTTTGCAACTCTAATCTATTGAATCATTGCATACTTCAAGAGCTATTTTTTCTCCAATTACGCAGTAAAGTACATTTTTTAATCTGATTGTCATTAGAATGGGAATCAGAGATTATCTTGTGAGATTTTTAGCAAAATTTATCCATACACTATTACCAAATAATAATAAACAAACATTATATATTTTTTTGCAAAATTGACAAAAATTTGACACTCGGCCGACATGATTTTTTTTTAAAAATCCTAAACAGATGAATTCAAGCTTATAGACAATTATTATTATCTGAATGCATCTATTTTACGAAGGATAATAAACCATTAAAACAACATTTTTATTTTTATGTATAAAATCTGTAATGTAAGTCCAGTGTTACAAATTAAATAGTCCATTATGCATTTCAAACGCAGATGTTTAAGTGTACAAAGAGAAAAGTTATCAAAGAACAGAAAACATATTTAACCCTTTACTCCATAGATACGTGTTTTCCCGCACCAATCATAGAAGGTCTTTCAAAACAGTGCAGGAAGAGTTCAGATTGATCGTTATGAGCAATCTGAACACTTCCTGCACTGTTTTCCACTCTGTCAGTTAATATAAACATAATTCACCCAATAATTCAAAAGCCTTCTATATTAGAGGTGTCCAAAGGCATCTATATTTAAGGTGTCCAAAGGCATCTATATTAGAGGTGTCCAAAGGCGTCTATATTAGAGGTGTCCAAAGGTGTCTTTATTAGAGGTGTCCAAAGGCGTCTATATTAGGTGTCCAAAGGCGTCTATTAGAGGTGTCCAAAGGCGTCTATATTAGAGGTGTCCAAAGGCGTCTACATTAGAGGTGTCCAAAGGTGTCTACATTAGAGGTGTCCAAAGGTGTCTATATGAAGTAAAGGGTTAAGAGTGTGTTTGGTAGAGCAGCAGATTCAGGATTGGGCAACTGTAGGTTAGATCCCCTGACACTATGTGGCTATGTGTGGTGTCATCCTTGAGGTCGACTATTTATCGGAATATGCTCAGTAATTCGTGTATCTTTCCTAAGCTTTAAGAACTTAAGAAGCCTGGTTTGCTATGACATAACACTACAGAGGTTGTGAGTTTGAATCCCCTGCTGGCCACAGTCTCTATGTGACTGATATACTACATTGCATATCACTGTTATTTGTTTCTCACCACCGATTCATTTGGGAAATTTATCAGTTCCTTGCGGAGGTGGGTTTGCTGGAGTACTGGCTGTCCCAGGATCCCAGGAAAAAGTGCTTAGGTGAACTAATCATCTATTCGCCCTCAATCATATAGAATGATGCTAAATATTCAAATAAAAAAACAAGAAATAAAGATGATTACCTCCACACTGTCTCCATAAAGTTCCCCAGGCAGCTCTATCAGGAAGGCATCCAACCTCTTGCTGGGACAAACAATAGTAAATTTTATCAACATTGGGATTAACCTGTGAAAAAATAATTATCAAAAATCATTCAGATTCTCCATTTTAAACAGAAGCACAGAACTCCGAATGTATTAACGACTTTTGAATATGCAAATCCATTGGCAGTACCTCAGTTGACAACTGCCAGTACCTCAGTTGACAACTGCCAGTACCTCAGTTGACAATGCTAGCAAAAATGCTATCCTATTTTCTTCCCCCATATCACTTCAGAGTAAAATCAGTTACCTGTATTTGTATGTGTATTCATGAAGCTGTATATGTTTCACTTTGGTATATGTTTTCCTCCATCAATAGAAGTATATGCCATATACAAATGTATATTATAACATGTAATGTGTTAAAAATGAAATTAAATTAATAAAAGAACTGATAGCCGGACTTTAATTAATATCTCTACGCCTTTCTAATTTGAGTGATACTATTGTAGCGTTTGGCTTATTTATGCAACATTTTTAAAATGACATTATAAGTCTGTAGAAGGAAACCAGCTCTCCTGATTTGGTCCGTTAAATAGCAGCACATTTGAGCACATTGATTGGTCAGTTGCATCGGAGAAAGTTTGAATGACATCATAGTTTAGCGTGCAAATATGGAATTCCCTGCTTGTTTCATTGGGGTTAATAGACCCGATTCGCGAGATATTGGGTTCTAAATATAGGCTATGACATTATACAATTCATTTTTAATGATTGATTTGTTGCATGCATTTATATATATATATTCAAATATATGGAGATAGTTATTTGTGAACAATTACACATAAATGTACAGACCAGACTACGATGAGTGTACCTAGCTATAATGCAAACCATAGACACAATATCAAGCATTTACCAAACCAAACCATACATAAAATGCATGAAAAAAATGAATTCGATTGATGAAAAGTACTAATTAAAAATGGTAAAATTTACAGTTAAAAGTGTGTTTATTTGCCAATATCTATGTTTTACATGTTTAACAAATATACCAGTAGCCAATTATAGAAATGTAAGACCTACCTATATATATTTTCCTCTGCACATGAAAAAGTAAAAGAAACAAATAAAGGGTTTGAATTATACTGGAAACAAAAACACAAAAATTAAGAAATATTGAATCTTGATCTGAATACATTCAAGTGGCCGTTTAAGACAGGCTGTTGCTTTATACAGGTCAATTTGATCTTAAAGTGCAGAAATGGGAAATATCTAAAACTAAGTGGTTGCTTAATAGAGGTGGCCACTTATACAGGTTTGACTGTATTGTAAGAAATAGTGAAGAGCAACAACTCTGACAAAAAAAGTTTATTTGAAGATATTTTCATTTAATTTGGATAATTGTCATTACACAAACTGTTCACATGTATGTGTTTTAGAAATTACTAGAGATCACAGCAGTCTAATGGTACAGTGTCTTCCTCATTTACAGGAGGTTTGCGAGTTTGATCACTGTCAGGTCTTACCAACGACTTGATAATGATACTGGAAGTGTCCTCACTTGGCATGTGTTTCGTGACATGATACACCAGTGTGGCGGGTGGGGTATCATACCATGTGTTCTGTGGCGTGATACACCAGTGTGGCGGGTGGGGTATCATACCATGTGTTCTGTTGCGTGATACACCAGTGTGGTGGGTGGGGTATCATACCATGTGTACTGTGGCGTGATACACCAGTGTGGTGTGATACACCAGTGTGGCGGGTGGGGTATCATACCTTGTGTTCTGTGGCATGATACACCAGTGTGGCGGGTGGGGTATCATACCTTGTGTTCTGTGGCGTGATACACCAGTGTGGCGGGTTGGGTATCATACCATGTGTTCTGTGGCGTGATACACCAGTGTGGCGGGTGGGGTATCATACCATGTGTTCTGTTGCGTGATACACCAGTGTGGCGGGTGGGGTATCATACCATGTGTTCTGTGGCTTGATACACCAGTGTGGTGGGTGGGGTATCATACCATGTGTTCTGTGGCGTGATACACCAGTGTGGCGGGTGGGGTATCATACCACGTGTTCTGTGGTGTGATACACAAGTGCGGCGGGTTGGGTATCATACCATGTGTTCTGTGGCGTGATACACCAGTGTGGCGGGTGGGGTATCATACCATGTGTTCTGTGGCGTGATACACCAGTGTGGCGGGTGGGGTATCATACCTTGTGTTCTGTGGCGTGATACACCAGTGTGGCGGGTGGGGGTATCATACCTTGTGTTCTGTGGCGTGATACACCAGTGTGGCGTGTGGGGTATCATACCATGTGTTCTGTGGCGTGATACACCAGTGTGGTGGGTGGGGTATCATACCATGTGTTCTGTGGTGTGATACACCAGTGTGGCGGGTGGGGTATCATACCTTGTGTTCTGTGGCGTGATACACCAGTGTGGCGGGTGGGGTATCATGCCATGTGTTCTGTGGCGTGATACACACGTGTGGCGGGGGATGTATCATACCATGTGTTCTGTGGCTTGATACACCAGTGTGGTGGGTGGAGTATCATACCATCTGTTCTGTGGCGTGATACACCAGTGTTGTGGGTGGGGTATCATACCATGTGTTCTGTGGCGTGATACACCAGTGTGGCATGTGGGGTATCATACCATGTGTTCTGTGGCATGATACACCAGTGTGGCGGGTGGGGTATCATACCATGTGTTCTGTGGCGTGATACACCAGTGTGGCGGGTGGGGTATCATACCATGTGTTCTGTGGCGTGATACACCAGTGTGGCGGGTGGGGTATCATACCAGGTGTTCTGTAGTGTGATACACCAGTGTTGCGGGTGGGGTATCATACCATGTGTTCTGTTGCGTGATACACCAGTGTGGTGGGTGGGGTATCATACCATGTATTCTGTGGCGTGATACACCAGTGTGGCATCATACCATGTGTTCTGTGGCGTGATACACCAGTGTGGCGGGTGGGGTATCATACCATGTGTTCTGTGGCGTGATACACCAGTGTGGCGGGTGGGGTATCATACCATGTGTTCTGTGGCGTGATACACCAGTGTGGCGGGTGGGGTATCATACCATGTGTTCTGTGGCGTTATACACCAGTGTGGCGGGTGGGGTATCATACCAGGTGTTCTGTGGCGTGATACACCAGTGTTGTGGGTGGGGTATCATACCATGTGTTCTGTGGCGTGATACACCAGTGTGGCGGGTGGGATATCATACCATGTGTTCTGTGGCGTGATACACCAGTGTGGCGGGTGGGGTATCATACCATGTGTTCTGTGGCGTGATACACCAGTGTGGCGGGTGGGGTATCATACCATGTGTTCTGTGGCGTGATACACCAGTGTGGCGGGTGGGGTATCATACCATGTGTTCTGTGGCGTGATACACCAGTGTGGCGGGTTGGGTATCATACCATGTGTTCTGTGGCGTGATACACCAGTGTGGCGGGTGGGGTACCATACCATGTGTTCTGTTGCATAATACACCAGTGTGGCGGGTGGTGTATCATACCATGTGTTCTGTGGCGTGATAAACCAATGTGGTGGGTGGGGTATCATACCATGTGTTCTGTGGCATGATACACCAGTGTGGCGGGTGGGGTATCATACCATGTGTTCTGTGGCGTGATACACCAGTGTGGGGGGTGGCGTGATACACCAGTGTGGCGGGTGGGGTATCATACCATGTGTTCTGTGGCATGATACACCAGTGTGGCGGGTGGGGTATCATACCATGTGTTCTGTGGCATGATACACCAGTGTGGCAGGTGGCATGATACACCAGTGTGGCAGGTGGCGTGATACACCAGTGTGGTGGGTGGGGTATCATACCATGTGTTCTGTGGTGTGAGACACCAGTGTGGCAGCTGGGGTATCATACCATGTGTTCTGTGGTGTGATACACCATTGTGGCGGATGGGGTATCATACCTTGTGTTCTGTGGCGTGGTACACCAATGTGGCGGGTGGGGTATAATACAATGTGTTCTGTGACATGATACACCTGTGTGGTGGGTGGGGTGTCATACCATGTGTTCTGTGGCATGATACACCAGTGTGGCGGGTGGGGTATCATACCATGTGTTCTGTGGCATGATACACCAGTGTTGCGGGTGGGGTATCATACCATGTGTTCTGTGGCGTGATACACCAGTGTGGCGGGTGGCGTGATACACCAGTGTGGCATGGGGTATCATACCATGTGTTCTGTGGTGTGATACACCATTGTGGCGGATGGGGTATCATACCATGTGTTCTGTGGTGTGATACACCAGTGTGGCTGTTGGGGTATCATACCATGTGTTCTGTGGTGTGATACACCAGTGTGGCGGGTGGGGTATCATACCATGTGTTCTGTGGTGTGATACACCAGTGTGGTGGGTTGGGTATCATACCTTGTGTTCTGTGGCGTGATACACCAATGTGGCGGGTGGGGTATCATACCATGTGTTCTGTGGCATGATACACCAGTGTGGCGGGTGGGGTATCATACCATGTGTTCTGTGGCGTGATACACCAGTGTGGGGGGTGGCGTGATACACCAGTGTGGTGGGTGGGGTATCATACCATGTGTTCTGTGGCATGATACACCAGTGTGGCGGGTGGGGTATCATACCATGTGTTCTGTGGCATGATACACCAGTGTGGCAGGTGGCATGATACACCAGTGTGGCAGGTGGCGTGATACACCAGTGTGGTGGGTGGGGTATCATACCATGTGTTCTGTGGTGTGAGACACCAGTGTGGCAGCTGGGGTATCATACCATGTGTTCTGTGGTGTGATACACCATTGTGGCGGATGGGGTATCATACCTTGTGTTCTGTGGCGTGGTACACCAATGTGGCGGGTGGGGTATAATACAATGTGTTCTGTGACATGATACACCTGTGTGGTGGGTGGGGTGTCATACCATGTGTTCTGTGGCATGATACACCAGTGTGGCGGGTGGGGTATCATACCATGTGTTCTGTGGCATGATACACCAGTGTTGCGGGTGGGGTATCATACCATGTGTTCTGTGGCGTGATACACCAGTGTGGCGGGTGGCGTGATACACCAGTGTGGCATGGGGTATCATACCATGTGTTCTGTGGTGTGATACACCATTGTGGCGGATGGGGTATCATACCATGTGTTCTGTGGTGTGATACACCAGTGTGGCGGGTGGGGTATCATACCATGTGTTCTGTGGTGTGATACACCAGTGTGGTGGGTTGGGTATCATACCTTGTGTTCTGTGGCGTGATACACCAATGTGGCGGGTGGGGCATCATACCAGGTGTTCTGTGACATGATACACCAGTGTGGTGGGTGGGGTGTCATACCATGTGTTCTGTGGCATGATACACCAGTGTGGAGGGTGGGGTGTCATACCATGTGTTCTGTGACATGATACACCAGTGTGGTGGATGGGGTATCATATCATGTATTCTGTGACATGATACAACAGTGTGGCGGGTGGGGTATCCTACCATGTGTTGTGTGGCATGATACACCAGTTTGGCGGGTGGGGTATCCTACCATGTGTTCTGTGGTGTGATACACCAGTGTGGCGGGTGGGGTATCATACCATGTGTTCTGTGGCGTGATACACCAGTGTGGTGGGTGGAGTATCATACCATGCGTTTTGTGGCGTGATACACCAGTGTGGTGGGTGGGGTATCATACCATGTGTTCTGTGGCATGATACACCAATGTGGTGGGTGTTGTATCATACCATGTGTTCTGTGGCATGATACACCAGTGTGGTGGTCGGGATATCATACCATGTGTTTTGTGGCATGATACACCAGTGTGGTGGGTGGGGTATCATACCATGTGTTTTTGTGGCATGATTCACCAGTGTTGTGGGTGGGGTATCATACCATGTGTTCTGTGGTGTGATACACCATTGTGGTGGTCGGGGTATCATACCATGTGTTTTGGGGCGTGATACACCAGTGTTGTGGGTGGGGTATCATACCATGTGTTCTGTGGTGTGATACACCATTGTGGCGGATGGGGTATCATACCATGTGTTCTGTGGTGTGATACACCAGTATGGCGGGTGGGGTATCATACCATGTGTTCTGTGGCATGATACACCAGTGTGGTGGTCCGGGTATCATACCATGTGTTCTGTGGCGTGATACACCAGTGTGGTGGGTTGGGTATCATACCAGGTGTTCTGTGGCGTGATACACCAGTGTTGTGGGTGGGGTATCATACCATGTGTTCTGTGGCGTGATACACCAGTGTGGTGGGTGGGGTATCATACCATGTGTTCTGTGGCGTGATACACCAGTGTGGCAGGTGGGGTATCATACCAGGTGTTCTGTGGCGTAATACACCAGTGTTGCAGGTGGGGTATCATACCATGGGTTCTGTGGCGTGATACACCAGTGTGACGGATGAGTTCATACCATGGGTTCTGTGCCGTGATACACCAGTGTGGCGGGTGGGGTATCATACCATGTGTTCTGTGGCGTGATACACCAGTGTGGCGGGTGGGGTATCATACCATGTGTTCTGTGGAGTGATACACCAGTGTGGCGGGTGGGGTATCATACCATGTGTTCTGTGGCTTGATACACCAGTGTGGCGGGTGGGGTATCATACCATGTGTTCTGTGGCGTGATATGCCAGTGTGGCGGGTGGGGTATCATACCATGTGTTCTGTGGCGTGATACACCAGTTTGGCGGCAGGGGTATCATACCATGTGTTCTGTGGCGTGATACACCAGTGTGGCGGTAGGGGTATCATACCATGTGTTCTTAGGTGTGAGATACCAGTGTGGCGGGTGGGGTATCATACCATGTGTTCTGTGGCGTGATACACCAGAGTGGCGGGTGGGGTATCATACCTTGTGTTCTATGGCGGGATACACCAGTGTGGTGGGTGGGGTATAATACCATGTGTTCTGTGGCATGATACACCAGTGTGGCGGTGGGGTATCATACCATGTGTTCTGTGGCGTGATACACCAGTGTGGCGGGTGGGGTATCATACCATGTGTTCTGTGGCATGATACACCAGTGTGGCGGGTGGGGTATCATACCATGTGTTCTGTGGCGTGATACACCAGTGTGGCGGGTGGGGTATCATACCATGTGTTCTGTGACGTGATACACCAGTGTGGTGGGTGGGGTATCATACCATGGTTTTTGTGGCGTGATACACCAGTGTGGCGGGTGGGGTATCATACCATGTGTTCTGTGGCATGATACATCAGTGTGGCGGGTGGGGTATCATACCATGTGTTCTGTGGTGTGATACACCAGTGTGGCGGGTGGAGTATCATACCATGTGTTCTGTGGTGTGATACACCAGTGTGGTAAGTGAGGTATCATACCATGTGTTCTGTGGCATGATACACCAGTGTTGTGGCATGATACATCAGTGTGGTGGGTGGGGTATCATACCATGTGTTCTGTGGCATGATACACCTGTGTGGCGGGTGGGGTATCATACCATGTGTTCTGTGGCGTGATACACCAGTGTGGCCGCAGGGGTATCATACCATGTGTTCTGTGGCGTGATACACCAGTGTGGCGGGTGGGGTATCATACCATGTGTTCTGTGGCATGATACACCAGTGTGGCGGGTGGGGTATCATGCCATGTGTTTTGTGGCGTGATACACCAGTGTGATGGGTGGGGTATCATACCATGTGTTCTGTGGCATGATACACCAGTGTGGCGGGTGGGGTATCATACCATGTGTTCTGTGGCTTGATACACCATTGTGGTGGGTTGGGTATCATACCCTGTGTTTTGTGGCGTGATACACCAGTGTGGCAGGGTATTATACCATGTGTTCTGTGGCGTGATACACCAGTGTGGCTGGTGGGGTATCATACCATGTGTTCTGTGGCGTGATACACCAGTGTGGCAGGTGAGGTATCATACTATGTGTTCTGTGGCGTGATACACCAGTGTGGCGGGTGGGGTATCATACCATGTGTTTTGTGGCGTGATACACCAGTGTGGCGGGTGGCATATCATACCATGACTGTGTTCTGTGGTGTGATATACCAGTGTGGCGGTTGGGGTATTATACCATGTGTTCTGTGGCATGATACACCAGTGTGGTGGCTGGGATATCATACCATGTGTTCTGTGGCATGATACACCAGTGTGATTGTGCTTAGAATACTATCTCAAGCAAACACAGTCATGATATGACTAAAATATTGTTGAAAGCAACGTTTAAACACCATTTAATATATCACAAATTTAATTATATATTTACATCTCATACCACTATTAAATTTTCCATAGGGCTCTGTTGTATCATTCATGTCAAAAACACAGTGAAAAAACAAATTATGCAGCATGTGTCTGGGCTCAAATTCTTCACTGGCTTAAGATATGCAATTATAAAGGAAAAAAAGCTCTTTTTTTTAAAAAATTCAATGCTCTTGTAAGGCCTATTAATTTCCAGAGTAATAATGCGATTCGCATCAACAATTCTAAAATGATACAGAATTGTCCAGAGAAGTGGTAACAGCATCAAATTTTCAGTGGCAATTTCTAAAATTTAACTCATGCTAAGAAAAAATAAATCAATGCAGTATAAAGCCCTGAAAAAAGAAAAAAAAGAGAACTAAAGTTGTATTCCTACCTCCTTTATCTGTAGGTCTGAAGTACTCAAGGGAGATAATAGTGGTATGAGTCCTTTAGTTTCATTATTAGAACATTTCTTAAGAGAAGTATGCATACCTAGTGACAAATTCTCCATCCATGACCGACTTCCCCAAACTCTAGCTTTCTTAGCAAACAGACAGTTTGACTGACTTTTGATGACTTCAAAATTAACTAGAGAAGGGGTATTTTCAACATCATATGACACAAAATTGAGAATTGCATCAGAAACTTTTTCCTGCTGTTCATCACATGTAAGTTTTGGATAGAGATCATTGATAATGTCTTTTGTTTTAGCGTCCTTCTTCTCGTTTGATCGCTGTGGCTTGATAACAGGTAAAAAGTACAAAGAGCCTGAAACAAAATAAGTTCATTCAATCATTTTATGGTAATGCTTATGAAACAAGAGGCCCAACAGAGCCTGAGGATGCTCTACTGACTCATAGTGGCCATAGCACTTTTTGAAATTTCACAATATTTACCGTCTTTTGGGTTCCTCTTAACAACTTATGGATAAATAACCCCACCAAACCTATATTGAACAAAAACTGAATTGCAATGAAAAGGAATTTATACTTTAAATTCCCGTACCATTCATCTGTAAAACAAATATAGTCCTTGTACAGAACCCTTATACAACTCATCCCCTTGATTTGCCAGAAATTCAATGACCCACTCTTGGGGATTTCTTATGAGCAGAAATGCTTTAGATTTTAAAAAGAAGTTTTTTTGAACACATGGATACGAAAATGAAAATAATCAGTTTTCCCTATAATACTCCTATATAAATGTAAATAACACATTACAGGGCCCCAATATATCCCAGCCCCTTGATATGCAGACTCTTCAATCCTTGCTGATTTATATCAAATACGAGCTAGTTTGACTGAAAGGTTATTGACAGGAAGCTCTGTTAAAATTCTCCAATTTTAACCTTATTGCCCCACCCACCCCCTTGCCCCTTATGGAAATTCAATCCTCTTTATTTAACAAAATCAGATTTATTGTTACTAGACAATACTTTAGATCTCAAATTAAATAACATACTTACACAAAAGGAAGAAAAAATGAGAATTTTCCATTTTCCCATAGTATTCCTATGTTAAACTCACAGACCTCTAACAGGGCCTCTATACATCCCAGTGCCCCTTGATTTGTACAAACTTAGAACTCTTAATCATAGTGGTAATTTATATCAAATATGAACAAATTTGACTGACCGGTTGTTGAGAATAAGATTTATGACAACATTCAATTTTAACCATTTTGTGACCCCCACCCTGCCCCTTTTAAAAAGTCAATCCTTCTTATGGAATAAAATCTTATTTGTTATGACTAGAAGATGCTTCAAAACTCAAACTGAATAAAAAAAAAATCATAAATGAATGAAAAAAAAGAGAATTTTCCGTTTTCCGATAGTATTCCTATTATAAAACTCAAAACCCCCTTACAGGGCCCCTATAAATACAAGACCTTTGATTTGTACAAACTTTAAACACATACTCATTGGAATAATCTATATCAAATATGAACAAAAATTTGACTGACTGGTTGTTGAGAAGAAGATTTTTGAAAATTTTCTATTTTAACCCTTTTTTTTACCCACCCTGGCCCCTTATGGAAAGTATTGAACAAAATCTTATTTCCTATGACTAGTTTCAGAATTCTTACAGAATAATAATTTTGCCTAAATAGATGAAAAAAAGAGAATTTTCTGTTTTCCAATAGTATCCCTGTGTAAAATTCTAAGTCCCCTTACAGGTACTTATAAATATTATACCCTTAATTCTTATCTATAATCAAACCCCTACACATTGGGATAATTTATGCCAAACATGTTCATCTGACTCACCGGTTCTTAAGAAAACAATAATTTTTGTAATTCCCAATTTTTACCCTTTTGGGGCCCCTCCTGACCCCTTAAGACATTGGAACCCAGTCATTTTTACAAATCTGAACCTTCTTCACCAAACAAAGCTTCTGCGAAAATATAGGCAAAATCAGTTCCTTTTTTAAAAAAAAATTAATGTTTAATATAATGACATGTGTCCCCTAATTGAACCCTCTGGGTCACTTTTAACCCCAGGGTCACCATTTGAACAAATCTAACAGAACTATAGTTCATTATCATTACTACATAAACATTTTCAAAATCTGTTGGGTGGTTTGTGAGAAGATTTTTAAGTTATAGACTATTTTTAGTAATGGTGGCCATCTTGAAAAAAAACAACCTCTGTATAGTCTCCTATGCAATAGAAACATCCATGTAAAGTTTGAGTTTAATTGGCCCAGTGGTTTTAGAGAAAGTACTGCTAACGGATGACAGACGACAGATGTCGGACAACGCGCCATCGCATAAGCCATTCTGGCCTTTGACCAGTAGAGCTTAAAACTAACAATTTTTCAGAGACATCCTTTTTCTTTGAATATTTAGTGACATTTTTATACCATCAAGTGATAACAGACAATCAGTTAACCTAACCACTCTTTCCCGAGATCCTGGGAGGTTAACAAGTACTCAAGTACACCCATCTCTGCAAGTAACTGATAACATGTCAGGAAACACTCTTTATGAGCTAAAAATTCAGCTGATAGAGCTCTGCAATGAAAAGTTAACATATTTTGGAAAAGCTTCACTTTTTTTTTTTTAATTCACCCATATCTGTCAAAGGTTGTATTTTTCCATAATTGTATTACTGTGGTAACTTTTATCAAGGATTTATGTATAGAGATGAAAAAGCAACTGACTGAGATGTTATGAATGCTCATATATTCAGACAAAATCTCACGAAATCTCGTTTTCAAATATCCAAACTGCCTTTCATCTCATAAATACAAATCAAAATTCTCTGCACAATGAAATCAATGATTTCATGGTCAAATTAATCTCAATCTTAATATAGCAGTTCATGAGTTTGATATTGATGAAAATATATTTTCTAAATGGCATCACATTTTAATAGCAGATTCTGAGAAAATTCAACAATGGTTTTAAACATGAATGCTATCAATTTAAGGACCATAAATTCAATTCCTCACCTGGTCAGTCTCCACGATGATATATATCTCTCACTGTTGATTCAAGTCAGAAAGTTATCAACTACTTGTGGACATAGATGTGCTCAAGCATTTGCTATCTTTTCAGGATCCCAGGAATTAGTGATTAGGTATTTAACTGATCTTCTGTTAGCTCTTGATTGCAAAAAATGACGCTAAATAAAACAGATAAAACCTCCCTTGGAAAATGATTAGAGGAGTGGATGGTCCAGTGGTTGGTTCAATCCACAGCCACAGCCATGTAGTGTCCTTGAGCAAGACATTTTATCTGCATATATATATATATATATATATATATATATATATATATATGTGTGTGTGTGTAATACAATGTACTGGTTCTAACCAGGAACCAGTAAGTATTCAAGCGTGATATACCTCAAGTTGTAACTTTTTTCACAATCACAGTTAAATAAAAAATATTGAATTAAATGGAATTAAAGTTTAACTGATGCATAATTGAATCAGTTATCCTTTGTATACCTTATACCGCGATATACCTATTACTGCGAATGCCCATATAATAACATACTGTGAAGGCATGCGCAAAGCTTCAACTTCCATTAATATGATCAGCATTTGTTAGCATTTCGTATAGGCAATTGTTTTTTACTTAGCGCACTTAAGTAACCTTATAACTGTTTAGTATTGATGCCATTCTTTACATGGTTGAAAATTTTTTAGACTCGCGGTATTAGGTATGACCAGTATATAGTTTAAACTTATTTACCGATTGCTTATAAAAGCTGGTCCAGAAGAATAGAGTTCACTGTATTTAATCTAAAATTAAAATGATGTCAAAATCAAACAAATATGAGGAAAGCTGTAAAGCAGATAGGCAGTTTTAAAATTTACTGAGACTTACCTAAAAATAAGATAAAAGTGAACAGACTCTTCCAGCTTACGCTCACCGTTACTGTCGAGGCAATACACACAGACAGACATAATCCCCTGAAACTGTAAACAAGCAGCATTCTGTTGAAAGGATCCATGTTATTGATAGCAGATCAATTATCTTTTGTCAACTGAGTAACCTGAAACTTACTTCTCCATATTCTGTAGGTAGTTAACAATTCGTTTCAACAACTTTACAAATTACAGGGTAGGACATAAACACCCTTGCGAGAAACTGTTCAGAGAAAGGTTAACCACAAAAATGACAGTCTTTGAAATAATTTAAAATCATACTCATTTCTCTCGATTCGTCAAAAATTATATATGTCAATACCAATATACACAGGTTATATATGTTTCAAATGTTGTCGCCGGAGAACTGTCACTTTCGTTTACGTGTTTACAACGATGAGAGTAGCGTCCCTTGAAAAACGTTGTGAATAATTACCGAAATTTCTTTAAAATTAACGAAATTAACTTTTGGTTACCAAATCAAATCAAATCAAATTTTATCGGCAATTTCGGCAAACATTTGCCTTTGGTCATTTACAATGTTTTAAATAGATATGGCCAAGACACAATACACAGCAAAGTCATAAATATCATTCACACACAAGTTATGTAGGCCTACATAACGAGTATCAGAAACAGTTGTATGGTGTTAAGCATGGGTGCCAGTGAGTTCGTACCCTGACCAGTTCGTAACCTGTATATTTCGGTGAATTCGTACCCTATGGTCGGTGAATTCGTAACCTTGTATAAGTGAGTTCGTAACCTATTGAAAAACTTTCGATATATTGTTTTATATGATACTTTTGTTGAATAAAATATTTCGTAACACAGTATAATTTTTACTTCTATGTGATAAAATAATGATATATTTATTTATTTATCCTATTCTTTGTTCTTATTACAATAAAAAATATCTAGTTCTAGTCAAAAAAGGAATTTGTAAACTTTGTTTAAGAAGAGATATTGCCGATAAATAGTAACTTCTCCTTTTATCACAACGTTTTAAGATGTTTCCCGTTCTAGTTAAAAAAGGAATTTGCAAACTTTGTTTTAAGAAGAGATATTGCCGATAAATAGCAACTTCTCCTTTTATCACAACGTTTTATGATGTTTCCCGTTCTAGTAAAAAAAGGAATTTGCAAACTTTGTTTTAAGAAGAGATATTGCCGATAAATAGCAACTTCTCCTTTTATCACAATGTTTTAAGTAGTTCTTCGTTCTAGTTAAAAAAGGAACTTTGAAACTTTGTTTTAAGAAGAGATATTGCCGATAAATAGCAACTTCTCCTTTTATCACAATGTTTTAAGTAGTTCTTCGTTCTAGTTAAAAAAGGAATTTTGTAAACTTTGTTTTAAGAAGAGATATTGCCGATTAAAAGTAACTTCTCCTTTTATCACAACGTTTTATGTTGTTTCCCGTTCTAGTAAAAAAAGGAATTTGCAAACTTTGTTTTAAGAAGAGATATTGCCGATTAAAAGTAACTTCTCCTTTTATCACAACGTTTTATGTTGTTTCCCGTTCTAGTAAAAAAAGGAATTTGCAAACTTTGTTTTAAGAAGAGATATTGCCGATAAATAGCAACTTCTCCTTTTATCACTTCGTTTATTATAAAAAAATCCGCTATATTGCCGTAATCTTTACTTTTATATTAAATAACTAAAATACTACATCAATATTATAAAACCATATTTCCTAAACTCAAATTCTACAAAGACAAGTTACGAAATATTTTATTCAACAAAAGTATCATATAAAACAATATATCGAATGTTTTTCAATAGGTTACGAACTCACTTATACAAGGTTACGAATTCACCGACCATAGGGTACGAATTCACCGAATATACAGGTTACGAACTGGTCAGGGTACGAACTCACTGTAACTCTTAAGCATCGCTTTCAACAATATTTCAGTCATATCGTAACGGTGTCTACTTGAGACAGTATTCTGAGCGCTGTCGCACTGGAGTATCATGGCATGATACCCCACCCAGTCACATTATACTGACACCGGGCCGACCAGATTCTAAATATTGTTCGTAGGCAAAAGAAGTTTTAACAATATAAATCAGCACACTACTATTTGATTTATTTGAATACCAATTTTGTAGGAAACTGTCAATAACTCTTTGTTTAAATAAATGAATAACATTATTAATGACAACCATTGAGGGATCTTCCCAAATATATCCAAAGCCATAGTCAGATAACATTTGTTTAACATTAGACAACCAATTCTTTTATACAATCATCATACGCAAGTATGTATACTTTCTGTAATATAATATTATCTGTATTTTTCAATTTGTACCAGGATTTTATCATTCTAATATAGCGTGATATGTACAAAGGGTATCTACTCAACTCGCCATATATAGTCGATGAGCATGTACTAGTTCTAACATTGAGTATTTGTTTACATAATTTTATATGCACTCTTTCAATTCCTTTTGATTTGGTGGAGCCCTATATTTCAGATGCATACCCCAATATTGACCCAACAAACGCATCAAATAACATTTAAGGTTTCATTTTATATTTACGACAATTAAGCAACAACACATTTAAGGCTTTTAAGGCTTTACCAATTAACTGTTGGTTGTTAGCTGCAAATGTCCCGGTATAGTTAAATATGGTTCCCAGATAATTAAAGTCATTAACATTTTCTAAATCAGTGCCATTGTAAGTTAACTTTTTACTATCTAATAAATTTCCCCTTTTTCTAAAAACCATAACTTTCGTTTTTAATGTATTAACATCTAAACTCCATTTACTACATTATGTATTAATAAGTCCAGGCTTTTTTGTATTTCTTCTGGAGTATTTCCTAAAATAATCATGTCGTCTGCAAAAAGTAATAAAATCATAACTACCGGTATATCGTCTATCAGTAAACCTGAATTAATGTCTTGTAAAAAAAATTCTAATTCTTCGATAAAAAGAGAGAATAATATGGGCAAAATTACTTCCCCTTGACGCAACCCAACCACATACTCGAAAAACTCTGAATAACTATTACAAGATCTTACACACGATTTAACACTATGATACATATCTCTAATAATACGAAGAACCTTGCCTTGAATTCCGTAGTTGTGCAATTTAAACCATAAAGTATTTCTGTAAACACAATCGAAAGCTTTTTTAAAATCGACAAATACACAGTATAAATGTTTATTTTCATTTAAATACTTTTGTATCACAGTTAATAAAACAAATAAAGCATCTACTGTAGATTTTCCTTTGCGAAAACCAAACTGTGAATCAGAAATTGTATTTGATTCATCACAAAATTGAGCCATTCTCTTATTTAATATAAATGTAAAAAGCTTAGACATACAGCTTACTAATGTTATTGGTGTTCTTGTGTATACTCAGATAAGCACCTGGCTGTTCTAAATAAAAATGTTGAAATGCATGTCATGTTTTTCACTGCAATACATTTCCTTCAATTACAAAAGAAAATGTTCATAAGGCACATGCATTTTATTCTGAATGAAATCCAAGAGCTTATGACTTGGTGTAAACCATTTTTTTATAAAGATTAAATGTAGAGTTTTGAATTCCAGGACTGGTCACAAACTCTTTTTTAATATATATGGTCATATAGTATCTATATTATACTACAATATGACCATATATACTGAAAAAGAGTTTGTGACCAGTGCCTGTACTACAATATAGATACTATATGACCATATATACTAAAAAACTAACCCCAACCCCTGGCTGCCATGTTTTTTTACGAATCAATATGACTTGAACAAACTTGGTAGAGGGTCACCCAAGGACCATTTCTGTGAAATTATTTTAAAATCGAGCCAGTAGTTTTTGACAAGAAGGTTTTTTAAATTTTTAATACATGTATAGCTTATATAATAAACCCCACCCCCTGGCCGCCATGTTTTTGACGAACCAAGATGATTTGAACAAACTTGGTTGAGGGTCACCCAAGGAACATTTCTGTGAAATTATTTTAAAATCGAGCCAGTAGTTCCTGACAAGAAGATTTTTTAAGTTTTTACTATAGCTTTTATAGTAATCTAACCCCATCCCCTGGCCGCCATGTTTTTTGAAGAATCAAGAATGAAGATGGGTTGAACAAACTTGGTAGAGGGTCACCCAAGGATCATTTCTGTGAAATTATTTTAAAATCGAGCCAGTGGTTTCTGACAAGAAGATTTTTAAAGTTTTTACTAATTAAACTTGCCCCGCCCCCTGGCCGCCATGTTTTTTGACGAATCAAGATGGCTTGAAGATACTTGGTAGGGGGTCACCCAAGGAACATTTCTGTAAAGTTATATCAAAATTGGCCCAGTGGTTTCAGAGGAGAAGCTGTTAGAAGCTAAAAGTCAATGACAAAAAAAAGACGACGAACGACAGACGAAGGACACCAGCAATCACAAAAGCTCACCTGTGAGCCTTTGGCTCAGATGAGCTTCAAATGTTGTCCCCATACAGAACCTTTATACAACCCAGCCCCTTGATTTGTCAGAACTTCAATCACCCTCTTTTAGGGATTTGTTATGAGCAGAAATGTTTTAGATTTTAAATAGAGGTTTTTTGGATGCGAAATGAAAAAAATCAGTCTTCCCTATGATATTCCTATGTATAAGTAAAAGTCATCTTGCAAGGGCCAAAATATATCTCAGCCCCTTGATATGCAGAATGCTAATGTAATGATAATTTATATCAAATATTGACTAGTTTTACTGAAAGGTTATTGAGAGGAAGATTTATGAAAATTCCCAATTTTAACCATATTGCCCCCACCCCCTGGTCCCTTATGAAAAATTGAACAAAATCAAATTTACTGGTACTAGACAATGCTTTATATCGTAAATTGAACAACATATTTACACAAATGTATGAAAAAATAGAATTCCCCTTACAGAGCCTCTATACATTCCAGTGCACCTTGATTTGTACAAATTACAAACTCTTAATCATAGGGATAATTTTATATCAAATATAAACAAATGTGACTGACTGGTTGTTGAGTGATTAATGAAATTGTTCCAATTTTTAACCATTTTGTGACCCTACCTGCCCCCATTTAGAAAGTCAATCCCTCGTATCAAACAAAATCTTATTTGTTATAACTAGAAGATGCTTAAAAACTCACATTGAATAAAAAAAATCATTAATCGATGAAATAATGAGCATTTTCCATTTTACCATAGTATTCCTACATAAAACTCAAAATCCACTTACAGGGCCCCTATAATTACAAGCCTCTTGATTTGTATAAACTTAAACCCATACCCATTGAGATAATCTATATCAATTATGAACAAATTTGACTGACCGGTTGTTGAGAAAATTTTTGACATTTTTCTATTTTAACCCATTTTTTTACCCACCCTGGCCCCTTATGGAAAGTCAATTCTACTTACTGAACCAAATCTTATTTCCTATGACTAGATGATACTACAGAACTCAGATTGAATAATAATTTTGCCTAAATGGATGAAAAAATGAGAATTTTCTGTTTTCTTACAGTATCCCCATGTAAAATTCTAAGTCCCCTTACAGGGCCCCTATAAATATTAGCCCCTAAATTCTAATCTTCATTCAAACATCTACACAAAGGGATATTTTATGCTAAATATGAAAAAATCTTACATAGCGGTTCTTTAGAAAATGATTTTTGTAATTCCCATTTTTTACCCTTTTGGGGCCCCTCAAGACAATGGAACCCAGTCATTTTTACAAATCTGAACCTCCTTGATCAAACAATACTTCTGTGAAAAGAAAAAGGCAAAATCAGTTGTTTATTATAATGACACGTGTCCCGAAAATGAACACTCAGGGCAAGGTCATTTTTAATCCAAGAGACACAATTTAAACAATCTTACAGAACTATAGTTGGTTATCATTACTACATAAATATTTACAAAATATGTCGAGCGGTTCATGAGAAGAAGATTTTTTAAGTTTTGGACTATTTTCAGTAATGGCGGCCATCTTGAATTTCAGATCGAAAAAAAAAAATCTTCTGTATAGTCTCCTATGCAATGGAAATATCCATGTGAAGTTTCAGTTTAATCAGCCTAGTGGTTTCAGAGAAAATGCTAAAGATGGTTGATGGTGATGGATAAATACCAATAGAATAATTCCGACAAACCAAATAACTGTATTTTCAATATATTTTTGTCAGTATTGGTTACATGTAGCTCAGTCAGTAGCGCGTCTGACAAATCAGGGGTCACGAGCGGGTACAACCTCTGTGATAGTTGATATATAACATTGCACCCAATTGTCTCTCATCACTGATTCAAGTGGAAAAGTTATCAGTAACTTGCAGTGATTGGTGTGCTTGAGAAGTTAGGCGATCTGTTTGTCTGCTATATCTTGATGGCATCAAAATGACTCTCAACATCTAATACAAACAACAATATATTATAGTGCATCGATCTAAATCAAATTTATAAAGGAAAAATAAAACAACACTTCACACAACTTTTAACTTTGAAACTTTAATCCAAAGGTCATAATTCAACGACTACTGATTATTTTTTACAACAAATTAGTCGGAATAACATTAACATGGAAAAGTTAAAAAAGTGTATGTTAATATATAAGTACAACGTTTCATAAAATGATGTTAATAAAAAGATAAACAAACACATGAATTGTAAGTTGATGATCTTGTCCTTCTCCTTCTATAAAAATACTTAAATCTCCATATTCAAGGTCTGAATTACAGTTCCAAGCAAGTATTAAATTTATCGTAAAAGCATTTAAGAGAAAAGCAGAAATAAAAACAGTTGGTAATAAAAGTATATTTAAAACTTGTCTTCTGATTAAATATGCAGACAAGGTCCATCAATGAGTTACAAAAAAAAAGCAATACACTAGACGGCTTTATGCCACTTTTATCCGAAACATTTCATTACTCCCTGAAGTTAATAATTTTTTGGGTGATATATATTTACCAGGCTTCAGTTTCATTAAAATTGTCTCGAGTTTTGCTGAAATACTTAAAAACTGACTGGTTAATGACTTGTTGTTTAATACATGATAATGAAACCATCACAGTTGTTCTGAAACCAGTCTAAAAGTTATACATGGCAATGAAACCATACGCAGTTGTATTGAACCAGTCTAAATATTATTCAACAGATGTGTAGTTATTTATTATTAAATTCAAATATCGATTCAAAAACCAACAATATTTAGGATCAAAATATAAACTGCATGACAAACATGTTTTTTTTTAAACATTTGTATGTCTCATCTGAGAACTCAAAGATGTAAACCTTCTGTTTATGCCTGCTTTTATTTATCTATACACCTACAAATTCTAAAAGCTATTTATACACAAAAAACTAAAAATATAAATTTTATTTAAAATTTACCAGGTACAAATATTTTGCTTAATGTATAAGGTATTAGGATGTTTGATATTAATAGTCAACAGGTGATATGCCATAAAATACAACTGGGTTCGATTCCTTAACCAGTGTTATATAATTTTTACCTGATTTATTGATTAATGATTTGAGTCATTTTTATGCCATTAAGGCCTAACAGACCATCAGTTACTCTTTCCTGGAATCAGTACTCAATCATACATATCTCCGCAAAAAAACGGATAACTTTCCCAACTGAATCAGTGGTGACAAATGATTAGTAGCTTTTAATTTGGAAAGTTATGTATCAACATCATATTGTATAAATATCTTCTTGTATACTGAGAGAAAATATCAACACTACATAAAACATTAAAAATAACTTCTTGATAAAAAAAAACATTAAAAAAAGTAAAAATCTGGAAAAAAGAAGAATCACAGTACAAAGCGAAAACTAACACATCAATACCTCATAAATAACAAGTTTGTTTTTGTCCCCTATTGTGGACATTACAATTTACCTTAATAAGTTTACAATTCAAAGTACTCAGACACAGAACTGTTAATGCCATGGCAATTTTCAGAATGCTAATCTATTGTCAATACTTTGGTTCTTAATGCTGGCGAAAAGGCCGTTCCTTTTTCTCCCCTGTATGTTATGATCTGATTTCATTAATTATTTCAAAGGTCATTCACAATTATGTAACTGAGTGGCAAAGTGTAATTATTGCGCATGTTTTTTACACATCTAACTAAGACCTAAATATCAGACATTTCTGATATGCTGTAGCACATTTATTCCTAATTTATAAACAGATTGCATGCACAGTTGATAAAACATTAAAAAAGAATGTAGAAGTGTCTTGCAATTTTGCTAATGGCACCATATATTGACAACATGAACTACCACAATATTTTTTGTGAAGCTTGTATAAATACACAGTCAACAAAACAATGCTTAAATAATGTGTCCATACACAGACTAGTGAAATAAAAACAGTTTGTTTGGAATTTTATCTTTCTTAACAAGAGCACACTTTGAATAAAAGAGCACACTCTGGTGTTAAACACATCAAAATTAACAATACCTTGCTGTAATCAGTTTACGAGGAAAAGAATGTGTGGACGTGTTCCAAATATTGATTTATGTTTGCCATTGGTAACTTTTTCTATTCCATGTAAAGGGATCATCTACAGAGAAACTAGATAATACTGGAAATGTTCTCACACTGTCCTATCTCGCTTGATTACTTTATTATGAAACATTACCTCAAGTTTTCCCGGCAAGAAGAATTTAAAACAAGCAATGAAATCTAGTAGTGAAACTTTCAGTTCATTTCCAAACAATTATACAGTTCTTGCATTAATCATGTACACCTAAACTCGGACTCCTTGTGTATGGTATTTCATACCTTTTTTAAACAACTATACAAACAAACATCTTTGGTATTACACTTGATATAGGTATTATTATACATATGAATACTTATATTTGAAAATGTTAGAATATTTTTTAATTTTCCTTCTTGAAATTGTCTACAAATTTCTACAAATAGATTAATGTATTTAATAAAAATAATATCATTTTTAAAACATTGATATTTGTCAAAAATTCTGAGATTTTATAGGCAACTGTATCCAACCATACATAAGCAAAGAAATGAAGAAATGATACACCTAGAGGACAAATTTACATATAATATCTTTACATAATACAATAACAACTGACTGATGCAATGATTTGTTTACATTTGTACAATGTAAATGCTGCCCACTCAAAACTAATGGTACCGATTGATAATTAAAAATCTCCTCTTCAAAACAGAACTTAGTAGAATAAATGATTACAACAGATGTACTTTTGTCAGCAAGGTATGGAATAAAACCCTTCCTGTTGGCCACAGGATGCCATTGTAAAAAGAAAGTTTTATATTTTCCTATATTATACTCTAACGTATAATATTCTACAAAATCTTACAAATATAAATAATAATCATTTTAATGTTTCAAATATTGATATGTTGGATAATTTATGTGCTGTAAACTTCACAGTTTAGTTTATAGTTGCATGTGCTGTAAATGCTAACTTTCACAGTTTAGTAGTTTACATGAGCTGTAAATGCTAAATTTCACAGTTTGGTAATTTGCACAGTAGATTTAATTCTATTGTTTAACTTTATGTAGACTTTAATTTTAAAAGAAAATTAGGTCAACTGTTGGATATTTTATTGTGAGTGTTGAAATATATAGACAGTCTATAACAAATTACCCCAATCCGAACATCTTAAATAAATGAAATGTGCAGGTAACATAGCATTTCCTTCCAAAATATAACTTAAAATAAACCTTGTTCACAGATGATAAACAGACATGTAGGATTTTGTTAACCCTAATCACCAGAGTAACCTTAACACAAAAAATACAACCTTAAACTCAAGAACATGGTAAAAGTTAAATAAGAGGAATAAATTATTTAAACATGTTTCCACTTCCCGTGGTAGGTACTTCCAGTAAAATAGTAAAACAACAACTGTATCTAAAACACAAAACACAACATGTACTGTAACAAAATCAGCTCACAATGGGTGGATATAGAAGTTTTTGTTTTTTTCAATAATTCAATGCAAGAGTGGTCTATTTCCTTATTTGTTTAAATGTGGATAGAACAGTGTGGCACTGAGTCCTTTGATGTATTCCAAGAGAAGATACATTATTCTTGATAAACACTGACCACCTTGTTTGAGATTTTTAAAACCCTTTTGCTGTAATCTTCAATAAATATTTTAAGCAGTCATACTTTGATAAACTTGCAAGATCTGCCAATGACTGATTTTTTAAAATTTAATTTTTAATATATATCCAGATAAATGTTTTAGATTTATAGTTCAACAATAAAAAAAATGCCATTTTAGTTTAAAAAATAAGTACTTCTTTTTTAAAAAGCGGGATTATAATAAAATGTAATATCAGCTTTTACTTCCACAGTATGGCAATACAAAACACCTTTTGTGTAAACATTAGAAAAACAGTATTTACATATTTCTATATATAACAATACATTTGACATACAAAACACCTATTAATTCTAAAGATATTAGAGATATTAACAATACGAAAATATGTCTTATCATGGAATCTTACTGCAATGGTTAGGCCCTCAAGTATTTACACTGTTGGCCCAAAATGTCACATGATTATGTCATGATATGGATGTTATGAATTAATACGATCATGTCCTCTCACACAAGTCCATCACTTATGCTTCTTCCTCCTCTTCTTCCTCCTCTTCCTCCTCCTCTTTTTGAGCCACTTTTTTCGACTTCTTGCCTCTCTTTAAAAATTCCTTCCCTTCTTTGGCTGTAGCTTGCATTGTTCCAGCTTTTTTCAGAGCTGGTTTTGATGCAGAACGCGTAGAGCGTGTTCTGCGACCCTCCCCTATACTTTCTCCAGCTAGCAGAACCTTGGCTACAAAATAAATAATAAAATAAAATTAGGTTAAAATTGTAATATTCAGCCCAAGGAAACTACTAAATGCAAAATACTTCTTAGCTCAGTCAGTAATCATCTGACCATCAACCAAATGGTCGACAGTTTGATTCTCTGCCCAACCAGTCTAGATGATGACTGACTATGACACTTTGTCATTTATCTCTCACCACTGATTCAAGTGAGAAAATAATCTGTTATATTTACTTTAATACTTGTCAACAGATTTCGTTGATTAAGTTTCCAGACTTGAGTTTATTCTGTTTACAGACATAGTTCAAATTGTCTATGCAGATTTTTAAAATAGAAGAGTATATGAAGTGAAGAAAAACCAAACTCATGCTAATGTTGTGATGAAACTAAAAGTATAAGCAAACCTTCTGCCATTGTTTTCTGTATGGTCGTCAAGCGCTGTACTGATGGTTTGCCTCGTTGTTTGCTCTTTGTCACCGTTCGCGTGTCGCCCAGTTTCTCGCCACCCAGTAATGCAGCACCTTCCTGCATAACACAAAATCAGTTCCACATGTATTAATTACAACATAAAGTTCCATTTATAATTGTTATGTTTTTACGTTTTTCATCATCCTTGTTTTGTTACACCGGGCCCGATTAGCTCATTCGGTTACGCTTCTGACTATCAATTCAGGGGTCATGAGTTTAAATCCCCGTCTGGCAACAGTCTCCGTGATGATTGATGTACGACATAGTGTCACATTATCATTCTCGTTTCTCACCGCTAATTCAAGTGGGAAAGTTATCAGTTATTTGCAGAGATGGGGTGTGCTCTAGTACTGGTTAACCTTTCAGGATCCCAGGAAACAGTAGTTAGGTTAAATGATCGTCTGTTAGCCCTCGATTGCAGTATTGTTCCATGCCATTCATTTGTTATAGATTATTCAACTAAGGATTAAAAGCCAAATTAAAAAACATTATGCCAGTTAAATATTCATGAAGTCTAAAGGGCTACGCAGCAACATTAAACTAGTCTTATGTTTTTAATCCTTATATTTACATTATATTTCCCAACTATTTTAGATAAAACTATTACATTATTTTTGCCATTTTGGTATTTAAAAAGCAAATTATACACATTAAACCGCAAAGTCAATGTCATGAATGAAACGTCGACATTTTTTCAACATACCGAGTAAGTGCACGCATTTGTATTGCAACTTATGATAAACTTCATGTAAACCTAACAGTTACATGACCTCTCACCAGCATTACAAAATTGTGCAACCAACGAAATGCAATCTGATCCTTTTTAGCTCTGCCCAACTGCAATGCTTTTTATTGGGATATGAAATGAAGTTGATCTATATAGTTCATTTAGGTTGACTGCAGTAAAAATGTAAATAGTAAGTTATAACACTACATTCCATAATTAGGGGTGGAGCGTGTGGTACAGCATCGTTGGCTGGCGGCCTACAGCCTTGGACCAATATGCCAACCCTTGGATCAATAACTCGGCCAATATGAAATAATTCCATTAATAACCAACCTTAGCAGTGGCAGCCATTGTTGTATTTTTACTAAGTTTCGGTTTCTTTGGCGATGGCTTCTCAGACTGAATATCTGCAATCTTCTTCTGCTGTCCACGGGTGAGGGCATCAGCATCTGGGGCATTGTCCCCTAACAGACCTTTAGCTTCCTGAAATGTCATCAGAGAATTATGAACAATACAAGAAAATTCTAAGGAATGTCATCTCTTTCCCATGTACGTTTATCATAAAGTGAGACCATCACAACATCTAGCAATGAACTGCATATAGTCAGAGCTTTCTCCAGGCCAATAAGCTGGTGCCGTGATATACACTGGCATTCCCTGATAGTACTGCCCTGATCCCTTAATTTCAAATACACATATGCCATGATACTTTAATATAACCATAGACATTGGTGTAAAATCTGACCATGATGCCTTACTTATCACAATATACAGTTCAATCAGCAGAGTTTTGAGAATAATGACATAGTCAGCTAGTTAACAACTTCACAGTGTCTGTGTGACGCTGGAGTCCTCGGCCAGCCAGACGCACTGGAGAGATAAGCAACATCACAGTGTCTGTGTGACGCTGGAGTCCTCGGCCAGCCAGACACACTGAAGGGATAAACAACTTCACAGTGTATGTGTGATGCTAGAGTCCTCGGCCAGCCAGATACACTGGAGGGATAAACAACATCACGGTGTCAGTGTGATGCTGGAGTCCTCAGCCAGCCAGACGCACTGGAGGGATAAACAACTTCACAGTGTCTGTGTGATGCTAGAGTTCTCGGCCAGCCAGATACACTGGAGGGATAAACAACATCACGGTGTCTGTGTGACGCTGGAGTCCTAGGCCAGCTAGACGCACTGGAGGGATAAACAACTTCACAGTGTCTGTGTGATGCTAAAGTCCTCGGCCAGCTAGATACACTGGAGGGATAAAAAACATCACAGTGTCTGTGTGACGCTGGAGTCCTTGGCCAGCCAGACGCACTGGAGAGATAAACAACATCACAGTGTCTGTGTGATGCTGGAGTCCTCAGCCAGCCAGATACACTGGAGGGATAATCAACATCACAGTGTCAGTGTGATGCTGGAGTCCTCGGCCAGCCAGACACACTGGAGGGATAAACAACTTCAGTGTCTGTGTGACGCTGGAGTCCTTCGCCAGCCAGATACACTGGAGGGTTAAACAACATCACAGTGTTTGTGTGACGCTGGAGTCCTCGGCCAGCCAGATACACTGGAGAGATAAACAACATCACAGTGTCTGTGTGATGCTGGAGTCCTCAGCCAGCCAGACGCACTGGAGAGATAAACAACATCACAGTGTCTGTGTGACGCTGGAGTCCTCCGCCAGCCAGATACACTGGAGGGATAAACAACATCAGTGTCAGTGTGACGCTGGAGTCCTCGGCCAGCCAGACGCACTGGAGGGATAAACAACTTTACAGTGTCTGTGTGACGCTGAAGACTTAAGCTAGCCAGATACACTGGAGGGATAAACAACATCACAGTGTCTGTGTTACGCTGGAGTCCTTGGCCAGCCAGACGCACTGGAAGGATAAACAACTTCACAGTGTCTGTGTGTCGCTGGAGTCTTCGGCCAGCCAGACGCACTGGAGGGATAAACAACTTCACAATGTCAGTGTGACGCTGGAGTCCTCGGCCAGCCAGACGCACTTGAGGGATAAACAACATCACAGTGTCTGTGTGATGCTGGAGTCCTCGGCCAGCCAGACACACTGGAGGGATAAACAACTTCACAGTGTCTGTGTGACGCTGGAGTCCTCGGCCAGCCAGACTCACTGGAGGGATAAACAACTTCACAGTGTCAGTGTGATGCTGAAGTCCTAAGCTAGCCAGATACACTGGAGGGATAATCAACATCACAGTGTCTGTGTGACGCTGGAGTCCTCGGCCAGCCAGACGCACTGGAGGGATAAACAACTTCACAGTGTCTGTGTGACGCTGAAGTCCTCAGCTAGCCAGATACACTGGAGGGATAAACAACATCACAGTGTCTGTGTGACACTGGAGTCCATGGCCAGCCAGACACACTGCAGGGATAAACAACCTCAAAGTGTCTGTGTGACGCTGGAGTCCTCGGCCAGCCAGACGCACTGGGGGGGATAAACAACTAACCAGTCAAACATTTAATTGTTATATTTAACTTCACTTTCGACAATGTTTTTAGTCATGTAGCAATGTTTTCTACTTGATACAATAGTCCAACACTGCCACACTTAAGTATCATGCTGCAGACATAGTGTATGATACCCCCACCCCCATTATACCCACACCTGGCCGACCAGATCAGCTGATGCTGCAGACTAAAAGTATTATATCCCAACCAGTTAACGTTATACGGAAACCAGACTGACCAGACCTAGAACTATCCTCTAAATGCAAAGCGCCAAGCAAGAAAGCTTCTATTACCACTTTCAAGTCTTAAGTATGACCTGGTCGGAATCGAATTCACGATCTTCTGCATACAATGCAAGAAACTGGCAATATTTCTCATATAAAATATTTGGAGTGAGCACAACTCAATCCTACTACCTAAGCAGTTAAAGGCAAGAGATCTTGTGAAGACACCTAAGACCACTTGACCAGGGAAATAGAGACTTGCTGATGTTTCTTTTATTACATAATAAAAGGTTTAAGAAAAAATGCGTGGAATTATTTTGCAGGAGCAAAGCTTTAATTTATTGAAACAACTATTTTGAGATCTGCATCCCAATTATGACAATGTGCAATCCATGATCTTACCTTCGCTGTGTTTACCATAGTGACGCCCTTCGACATGCGAGGTTTCTTTGCTGGGGGTGCCTCCTCCTCCTCCTCCTCATCTTCCTCCTCAATTTCATTTAGTTTTTTCTGTTGTCCTCTTGTTGCCGCATCTGGGTCGATCTTGGATCCAGCCAACAGACTTTGACCCTCCTGGAAAATTAAAAGTCTAACATTTAACCACAAAAGCGGTTATAAATATAGATGGCAAGACAACACAAGTTTCCTTCTTGATCCAAATAAGCCTGACACTCATTATAGGTCGTTTTTATACATACAGGTCGATATTGAAATTGACCTGGCGCGAGAGTGACTATCGCTACAAAGACAGCCCATGTGGTGTTGTTTATTTATATAATACATACAGGATGAGATTGGAAATTGACCCGGCTTAACAGAAATATCGCTACGCCCACTGGCCATGTGGTGTTGTTTATTTGTATAATACATACAGGATGAGAATGGAAATTGACATGGCTTAACAGGGAAAATGAAATTACCTAACTGTCTGAAAGATAGACTTTAATCAAAATAAATACACAAAGACTTCATGACTGGTTTAAATCTATATTTATATTTGAAAAAATGCCTCAGGCTGTGTGTTTTATAGCATTTATAAAAAGTTAAAATTTGATTTTTCAGAACGAAATAAATACGTCCCATTTTGCAAAATACATCAACAGTATTCATTGATAAACTCAGATTCATGAATTTTAATCATAAGTATTCCCTTGGTACGAGAACTGTTATTTAAATGTTACTTATAGTGTGATAAAAACACAATTTAAATACTAGTTGTTAAAAAAATATATTATAAACATAGAGTTGTCTCTCAACCAAACCCATGGTCAGATACCCACGGGTGTCAATTACAATACTCTGCATCCATTACCCCTGGGAAATCATCCTAGTTCTGCATCATTTTTTAACAGAACATAACAAAATACAGCTAACAGCGTAAACATGAAACTAGCATTGCAATTGGATAACGTTCCCTTCAAGAAATCACAGAAACAACACAAAACTGTTGTAATATCCCAGGGGTGATCAATGAGAGTATCGGACTGGGTTACGCCCGGGTATACAACGATGCACCAAACCAAGCCAACTATATGAATGTGGATAAATAGTGGTGTAGCTGTGCCCGGCAACCAATTCATTCTTACAGTGTGAATACTATTTCCACACAGCCACAAAGCAAAGGTAATACTTCTGTTTACAAAATAACTAATTTCAAACTACAGGGGAAACCTGAAATCAAAGAACAAACAACCTTCCTAGTCTTATTCATCGAGTCTTAAAATACAGTTAACCCTGTCTTAAGCAGCCAGTCAAGGGAAGGAGTAAAAGTGGCCCTTTAAGACAGGTTGTTGCTTAATACAGGTTAATTTGCGCTGAAAGCATAGAAATTGGTAATAGCAAAAAGTGGCTGCTAAATATGACTGCTTACACAGTTTCTCTATAAATACAATTCATTTAATTGATAATATTTTAAAACAATTATGTATATGTGGAAAGGCATAAACCTTGCTCAAAACATAACCTCCAAAAAATGTGTCTCAATTGCTTACAACCAACCATCTACAGTTGAATCTCATTATGTTAATCTATAGGATATCTCATCTCCTTTGTTAATTCTGTTACTAGTATACTGTAAAAATAACACTGTTTTAATATCTTAAACAATAGTTGTCAGAAGACAACAAAGCTCGCCTCTGGGTGTCTAAGTCCAAAAAGGGCCATAACTGTGCCACAATTTAATCCAGAGTTATGGTTCTTGTCTCTGTGTGTTCCACTGATGATGGTGAACATACATGTGAAGTTGCATTCACATGCAATGAGTTGTTGCATAGATATCTTAAACTTGAACGCAAAAGTTTAGTCTGGGTGTCTGCAGACGACGATGCCGGCGCCGGGGTCATGGCAATAGCTCTCTTTGGACTTTGTTCCTGCAAGCTAAAAATGGCTATCTCAAAGTATATCCCTGGTCTCGTGGAAGTTTTGTTAAAATTCATCACCTTTTCATTGGACACAAGAACGTAAACTAGCATACTTGAACACACCCATCTATGCAAGCAACTGATAACTTTCGAATTTGAATCAGCGATGCAAGATAGATGACAATGAGATGCAATAACATATCAATTATCACAAAGACTTGGCCAGGAAGGGATTCGAACCCATGGTCCCCGGATTGAAAGTCAGACACACTACAGACTGAGCTAACCTGGCCCAGTTTGAGATAACAAAAGTCAACTGTATTAAAAACAGGGACTAGAGTCAATACATCCCTATATATGTAGTTGAACCTATGAAAGTGGCCATCTCTATTAACGAGCCACTTGCCTTAAGCAAATTCACCTGTATTAGCAACTTGTCTTAAAAGGCCACTTTTGCTCCTTGACTGGTTACTTGAGACTGGTTTTACTAGTATAAAACCATATATTGGGATATGTATTGACTCTAGCCCTTGTATCCATGGCACCCAGACGTCAGTGTTCTTCAATTATTTACCAAAAACTAAATGTTCATTTACAGAAAAACACAATTACAATAAAATATGGCATACAGGTGTAAGGAAGAAGCAGTATTTATAGACATGCAAGACATTATAGAAACTAGCAACAATAACCAGGAATAATCCATGTTTCCCTCTCCATGCATGTGGTGTTTCTGTCAAACAAACAACTAGAAAATACATCCGCTGGACACAGATGTCCCTGCTAAATGTTAGTAATTTTAGCAAAAATTAAGTTTAAAACAGGCCATATATCCGGTAAAATATCTCTGATGTCCAATATCTCCAATGTTGTCAAATATTTCTGACATTGTCAACTATTGAACTTGACCTGTACCGTTTTGTAATCCGGTATAAAGCACACTTGTGTGTAGTGTGCATCCAAGTTAAATATGACACAAATATATAAAAAATAAATCTCCTATATCTGTTTATAATGCAAATCAGTATTTTGACATTTTGAAAATCTCGTCGTGACAGCCATTTTTGTCAGTATTTTATAACTGTATAGCTTCATATCAAATAATAACAAAATACAAGGTTGGAAAAACATATAAATAGGTCTGAAAATGGCCAACATAATCTCAGAAACCAGGAATTCAGAGAATGGCCGATATAACCTCAGAAACTAAGACTTCAGAGAAAGGCCAATATAACCTCTGAAACCAGGTCTTCTATAATTATATTCCATATGGCACCATGAGTAATAATTTTGTATGCATTTGCCGATTTTTTTCCATGTATTATAGAATACATGTATATATAAATAACCAAGAGTCAATTAAGAGTTATGTCAAAATAAAAAATCTATATCTCATAAAAACATGCACAATAAACATGGAATTCATAATGTCTAACTACTTTACTTTTATTTAATTTTAATCATAAAAGCTCTTTGATCCCAAGCTTAAGGTGATTAAACACCTGATTAATTATCACAGAAAAAGCTGACTGAGACCTGACAAGAGTATTGGACAGATGTTTCAGACTAGACATGCAATTTCATGTTTTTTTTTACATTAAAGTGTGACCTTGACCTTTAACAATTATGTATTGTTATGCAATATTAAATCTTGTAAAAATAAGAATCATAGGACATGTACCAAAAAAATGTGTGTGCATAGAAGCATTTTGAAATGTGATAAGGAAATTTGTCAATGATTAAAATACATGTAAAATCCAAGTATACTTCTAATGGTTCTGTCAAGAAGACCCACTTTTGATTGGAAACCAATTTTTCTTCTTAAAAAAATGAAAAGGGACCTTAACTCATGAAAAAATTGACTAATGTTGATAAATATCATTGTGGCAATCATTTTACAATTATACAGGTAAACATGGAATTAAATTACATACATAGAGTCCTTAACAAGTTATTGATCAGAAATCAATTTTTTGCCTTTGATGAACGGACGGACATGGGTATCAATTAATGCCCCTTCACCATTCTTAGAAAGATGGTGACATAAATCTTGAAACACTTAACATATTTTACACATGCGTAAATGATTTTAATGTTATAACAAGGTGCTGAAAAGCAAAGCATGATACAATGACATATTTGGGGCCTCTCCCATGTCTGGCAGCGATAACTAATAGTGTGCACCTTAAAAGAAACACCATTAACTCATTCCCAACAATATGAACATGCAGACAGACATGTGCACAACAAACACCTTGGCTGTGGCCTCCATGGTGGAGTCTCGTGGCACGCTTGGTTTAGCATCTACGTTGTTCACATCCTCATCAGATACATCTTCGCTGGAACTTGGGGCAGACTTACCCTCCTCCCTCTCTAAAAATGCATTGCCCTCCTACAACATTTCCACGTTCTATTATGCACAGACAAACAGAACAAATTTGCAATACACTTACACTGACAACTTTTAAGAAGGGAAAAAAATTGTAGTATTTTCAAAATTTAATAAAAATATATATTTTGCAACATTTCATGCTTGTACACTCAGGGACTTTGAAAACGCACCAATTACATACGGGTAATTTCAGTGCAGAAAATGTCACACAATTTCAAAGAAGGTTTATATAAGTTTAGGCTCTCAAATTGTCATGACAGAGACATGAATTTTTTATGCAATTTTTTCCATTTTTCTAAGCTACCCACTAAAAATGAAATTTCACAGGTGTCAATAATGAGTATGTGAACCATATGCCTGGAAACATACGCTTGTAATTGATGTATGTGCCTGCTAATGTTCACTTTTGAGAGTAGCATTAGAAAAATGGAAAAAACAATCATCTAAAAATTCAAGTCTCAGTTATTTAATTTTGACAGTAGAAGACAGAGATGGCACTTATTAACATATATAAACTTTCTTTGAATTTGTATGACATTTTCTACAGTGAAATTACCTGTATGTAAGTGGTATTTTCAAACATGTCAAAATATTTTAATGAAAACATTTTTATCTTGGCACTATGCACATTTTTTAGAATAAAATAAATGTCCCATTTAAATTTATTGACGTATCAGATCAGTTATGTGACTTTAATTTCATTAGATGCATTTTGCTATATGGTCGCTCACACTACTGTTGAATATGACTCATCAGAGAAAGAGAAGATCGTCAAGCAGTGCATGTTTGAGATTTATTTTTGGAATGGGGATTCCATACTGATTTCACACAAACTCTCAATTAAAATTAATTTGTGTCACGGTTGGTAGAACATGAAATTCCAAATAATTCCTATTTTATGTATAGATTATCAATAAACAATTTGTAATTATTCTACATTTAAAATTTATAATTATAAGACATGTACAGGGATTTATCATAGAACAATGCCTTTTATTGAACATAGTGCCATGTCTTCCAACTTTTCATACATCATATTATTACAATAGAAATAATGCTTAAATAAAATTCTGTAAATGTAAATATATTTATATACCGGACTCATTAAAATTCATTTAAACTTCTTTTGAAAAACATGAACTTTTATTTTAAATATACATATTTTGTGTCAACATAACAATTCATCAAATTTGATTACTTGCTCTAATTTTTAGTGGAGTCAAAGTTTTATCACCTTTGCTGTAACAGCCATTGTGGAATCCCTGGGCACTGCGGGTTTCTCGGGCTCCTTCAGACCTTGCATCTCCAGGAGAGTGTCCTTACCAGCTGCCTTGAGCAATGCAATACCCTCCTAATGGAGATACAATAGGTGGTTTTTAATTACCATAATGTATTAACAAAACCAGATTTTAGTGATTGAAAGACATAGAAAGAATCGTTATTTTACACTTAGAAACAGACATATAATTCACGTCAAATTACGGACAAACCCAGCTGTAATACAATCCTATCCTATACTAGGTATTGTGAAAAGTAATGTGTTTATCTGAATTTTATTTATTTAGTGGATGTTGAGTAACTTACCACTCACACACAAACAACCTATATAAAAACAAATATGATCTGGGTATTTTTCAATAATGAAAACATAAACAATGGAATTATATAGAATTTTTTGGAAAAAAGAAAACTCCACAAATTTTAATGCTATAAATTAAATGTTTTCAAATAAACTTTAACAATAACAGTATGCGATGCATATCAGGCAAATACTTTTTTACAACAATGGCTTCTTTTTATTGTTTTCTTTTTGTGCAAGATAATTTGTTTTTAATAACTCTCATGCAGGATGTGTGTGCAGTGGAAACATTGTTTACTCATGCTAGAGGTTGCAGGTTCAACCCCAACCTTGACATGTTAGCCTCTAAAAAACACAAAACACTTAGTATCAGTTCTTATCAAGGATGCAGACTCAAAAGAGGTATACATATGAAATTCTTAACTATCAAGCTATAGTAAATTAACATTTATAAAGAAGTTCACACGTCGCTGTATAGGGCCAGCTGTATATTCTAAGTATAGTATTGCTCAGATAACAAATACTCCTTCTCTCACCACTAATTACCGTTCATTGGAATTCTCTCCCTGACATAATGGTGATACTAGACGCAATTTGCCCAGTAGAACATGTGTCTCCTTAGAAAATGGCTCTGTTTTTAACATGTTTGTAATACATACTCCAAAAGGAGTTTGAAGATATATATAGATTAGTTATTTTTCTCCCTTAAACAACTAATTATTTAATGGTTGAAAGGGCTTTATTAGTACAAAATTTAATCAATAATGGTGTATTCAGCTGAACTTTGATATTTGCACAGAGTACACAAGTTAACAGAGTTATATAGGAGCACATGTTAACATGTCATGGCTTGATTTACTTATTGTGAATGTATTATCAATAGGGGAGGGTAGCTAAATGGAGAAAAATACAAAACAAGTTTACAAAGTTTTACAAACTGACAACTCATCGTAACAAATGAAAATAAAACAAGATATATTCGAAGATATTCTGATGCAGCGTGTTATCATGTTCTCTACGCATATGCACATTATGCATACAACCTGGATATTTGACCGACACAAAACACTGATGGCAGCCATCTTGAAAATTTCTAAATCGTCGTTTTTTACAACCCTTAAATATACTCATTTATGGAAATTAAGCAACCAAATTTGTGCAAACTAATCATTAATAATCCTTCTTCAAATGTGGGTACAAATCGTTTCTTAATTTTTTGGCGTTAAGGGAGAAATTGACAAAACTAGGTCATTGTTCATTATCTGAAAATACTAGATTATACATGTAATTATGCACTAAACAAGTTTCTATACAATGCAAACTTTAGACACAATTTTCAATAAAACCGCATGTGCGTTTTTTTTCATACCTTTGCAGTTACTTGCATTGTTCCATCACGAGTCAATTCTGGCTTAGCGCTGGCCATTTCGGACTGTACTTTCTTCAGAAACTTGAGTGAAAGAGGCACACCAAAAACGTCTTTTTTCACGAGGAGAAGTTGATCTGTATGAGGAAGGCGTGGTCACATGGTAAGCAACCGGGAATTCGATTGGATAATCGATAACGAGGCAACCCGGAAGCGGGCAATATGAAAACAAAAGCTAACATATATGTCAAAATATGCACTAAAATGGAAATATGTTTAATATAAATAACATTGGTGCATGTTGTTGAGTTGTAATTATTAGATATATACGTTATACAAGTTATGCAATTAATGGTTACGAGTGACATTCTTTAAAAAGCATTAAATGTTCATTTTAAAATTTGTCTCGCCTACTTTGGTATAGGTGTACTGCAATATATAAAGTATAAATAATTTGCTTGGCATTTGAAGATTTAAAGTCATACTGATTTAATACCATTCACCATTTTCATAATTTTAACAATTAAAGATATGTTTTAAGATATGCCATACGTTTCAGATGCTTATATATGCAGCCAATTGTGTTTCCCATAAAATGGCACCAGTAGGTGTTGTTCCGTTGAACCATTTATATATTTTAAAAAATGAATCAGCGAGGAAATAAGTGCATATTTGCAAGATACGTTTAAATTTGATATTGTCGCGACTGTTTGCTTATTCATAACAAAATTTGTAAGTAACCAAGCATAAAGACGGTGCACTATACATTTAACTTACTCGAGCGTAGTTCAATATAGGCTACAAGGCTAAGTTTTTGGAGTTAATAATTTTAATTCTTAAGTAATACTGCTAAAACATGCTGATCATTTCTAATTAAACATAATAGTGTTGTTGTTTTTTGCACCCTGAAAAAAAAAATGAAAAAAGAGGATTTTTTACAATAAAGTTTATAAAGTGCTTTAAAGGCTATACAACCACTTTCTCACAGTAAGTTATTCTCAGTATATTTCCCTCCGAGGTCAGTGGAAGAATCTTCAAATTGCTGCACGTGATGCTAGTTATGTTGTTACTTTTAAGCAACACCTTAACTACGACATAACTGATATTCCAAAATACTTCTTATCGGGAAATGGAAAAGCATCGATTCAACAGCTCCCTGAATCAACATTAATTAAATTTTATTTCATTAAAATGTAGATACACATCCATTTTGTACTTCCGGAAGTATTAAAATTACCTATCATTTCGTAGTGTCCACTCTTTGAAAATATGTGCACCGACTTGTTGCAGTAACCTAATTCATTGTGACTTACGTTCATAATAAATACGGTCAAACCTGTATTAAGCAGCCACTCAATGGAGAGAGCAAAAATGATAAATATGAAGTTTTGTAATCTTGCATTTGACGTAAATCTTGTTATCTTTGAAGCTGCCTTACATCCATTCATTTTGCCGAGTAAATCAATCCAATTCAATAGTTTATTCATATATTACAATGGCAAATGGCTCACAACACAACACAATTTTAACATACGTATGATGAATAAAATGTGAAGAGTAAGCAGATTTTGTTTTTTGTTACTATCGACAATATTTTAACACTTCTGCAAACATACTTGTTCTGTGGTATGCATGTCATAATAAAAATATTTCTATCATAATCATCAGGTTGCGGGTTTGATCCCCCCGCCCGACCCGATGCCTCTCTTAAAACAGCACTCAGTACTGGTTCTACCCAGAAAGCGAACTCGTGAGCGGTCCATATAAGCTCTAACCTTTCATCGCAATCGAACTAAATTAATTAGTATAAACTAAACTTTCAGTCAAATCTCTTCCTCAGGGCAGTACATATATCACCTAAGTTCAAAATAGCTCTCATCATTTAATTTTCGGCCACCAGGCCTTTATAAAAAAAATGAACAGTTATTATCACAGCTAAGTAACACCCATTTAAACATCACTTTTTTTTTGTTATGATCATATTTTCATTTTTGATAAAGACCAGGTGGCCGAAAATTAAATGAAGATTGATATTGTAAACTAATACAAGTCGAGCAGTTTAGCTACTATAGCAAATATATTGAGACATTCATATATCATTTTTTCATAAAGACCCCATCATCATCAGTGAAAATAAATTGTTAAACTTAATGGATTATCCTGTGTTATGTATATATCTTAAATTTATGTACTTAATTGTAACAGTAATATATTATAGTTTGTAATTATGACATATGTTTACTTACCAAACAGTAGCAAAACAAATAGGCGTATTGTTCGAGGCCAGTTTGCTGACCACACAGCACCGCTGGACTCGTGCAGGCATGACAGACCTGGATCAGATTACACACAACACTGATCCTATGGAACTCCAAACACGACTTTGATGGTTCGTTTTCATTTTGATGTGGTTACTTGTCATTCGGCAGTGGTAACGCGTCATTCGGTAGTGATTACATGCCATCCGGCAGTGGCAACGTGTCATTCGGTAGTAGTTACATGTCATTCTGCAGTGGTTACATGTCATCCGGCAGTGGCAACGTGTCATTCGGTAGTGGTTACATGTCATTCTGCAGTGGTTACATGTCATTTGGCAGTGATTACATGTCATTCGGTAGTGGTAACTTGTCATTCGGCAGTAATTCGGCAATGGTTACACATCATTCGACAGTGGTTACTTGTCATTCGCTAGTAGTTACATATCATATTCGGCAGTGTTTATTGTCATTCGGCAGTGGTGACATGTCATTAGGCAGTGGTAACATGTGCATGTCATTCGGCAATGGAAACTTGTCATTCGGTAGTAGTTACACATCATTCGGTAGTGGTAACTTGTTATTCGGCAGTGGTTACATGTCAATCTTGTCATTCGCCAGTAATTCGGCAATGGTTACACATCATTTGGCAGTGGTAACTTGTCATTCGCTAGTGGTTACATATCATATTCGGCAGTGTTTATTGTTATTCGGTAGTGGTTACATGGCGTTCTGCAGTGGTTACTTGTCATTCGACGGTTGTTAAACATCATTAGGCAGTGATAACAGGTCATGCAGTAGTTAACTGTAATTTTATAGTGGTTAAACATCATGCGGAAGTGATTACTTGTCATCCGGCGGTGGTCACATCTCATTCGGCAGTGGTGAATTGTTATTCGGCAGTGGTTTCATGGCATTCGGCATTCGACAGTGGTAAATTGTTATTCGGTACCCTACTCACCATGTATATACATGCACCATACCCACCGTGTATATACATGCACCCTACCCACCATGTATATATATGTACCCTACCCACAATGTATATACATGCACCCTACTCACCATGTATATACATGCACCCTACCCACCATGTATATACATGCACCCTACCCACCTTGTATATACATGCACCTTACCCACCTTGTATATACACGTACCATACCCACCTTGTATATAAATGCACTTTACCCACCTTGTATATACACGTACCCTACCCACTTTGTATATAAATGCACCCTACCCACCTTGTATATATACGTACCCTACCCACCATGTGTATACATGCACCCTACCCACCTTGTATATACATGCACCATACCCACCATGTATATACTTGCACAATACCCACCATGTATATACATGCACCATACCCACCATGTATATACAAGCACCCTGCCCACCATGTATATACATGCACCCTACCCAGCATGTATATACATGCACCCTACCCACCATGTATAAACAAGCACCCTACCCACCATGTATATACATGCACCCTACCCAGCATGTATATACAAGCACCCTACCCAGCATGTATATACATGCACCCTACCCACCATGTATATACAAGCACCCTGCCCACCATGTATATACATGCACCCTGCCCACCATGTATATACATGCACCCTGCCCACCATGTATATGCATGCACCCTACCCACCATGTATATGTAAGCACCCTACCCAGCATGTATATGCAAGCACCCTACCCACCATGTATATGCATGCACCCTACCCACCATGTATATGCATGCACCTTACCCACCATGTATATACAAGCACCCTACCCACCATGTATATACATGCACCCTACCCGCCATGTATATACATGCACCCTACCCGCCATGTATATACAAGCACCCTACCCAGCATGTATATACAAGCACCCTACCCAGCATGTATATACATGCACCCTACTCACCATGTATATACAAGCACCCTACTCACCATGTATATACAAGCACCCTACCCAGCATGTATATACAAGCACCCTACCCACCATGTATATACATGCACCCTGCCCAGCACGTATATCCAAGCACCCTACCCAGCACGTATATACAAGCACCCTACCCACCACGTATATACAAGCACCCTGCCCACCACGTATATACAAGCACCCTGCCCACCACGTATATACAAGCACCCTACTCACCACGTATATACAAGCACGCTACCCACCACGTATATACAAGCACCCTGCCCACCATGTATATACAAGCACCCTGCCCAGCATGTATATACAAGCACCGTACCCAGCATGTATATACAAGCACCCTACCCACCATGTATATACAAGCACCCTACCCAGCATGTATATACAAGCACCCTACCCACCATGTATATACAAGCACCCTCCTCACCATGTATATACAAGCACCCTACCCACCATGTATATACATGCACCCTACCCACCATGTATATACAAGCACCCTCCTCACCATGTATATACAAGCACGCTACCCACCACGTATATACAAGCACCCTGCCCACCATGTATATACAAGCACCCTGCCCAGCATGTATATACAAGCACCGTACCCAGCATGTATATACAAGCACCCTACCCACCATGTATATACAAGCACCCTACCCAGCATGTATATACAAGCACCCTACCCACCATGTATATACAAGCACCCTCCTCACCATGTATATACAAGCACCCTACCCACCATGTATATACATGCACCCTACCCACCATGTATATAAAAGCACCCTCCTCACCATGTATATACAAGCACCCTACCCACCATGTATATACAATCACCCTACCCAGCATGTATATACAAGCACCCTACCCACCATGTATATACAAGCACCCTCCTCACCATGTATATACAAGCACCCTCCTCACCATGTATATACCAGCACCCTCCTCACCATGTATATACAAGCACCCTCCTCACCATGTATATACAAGCACCGTACCCAGCATGTATATACAAGCCATATGAGTGATCTGCTCTAGCTGTTGGCGGAGTCCTGGGCCCGGTTTCTCGAAAATACTTAAGTCTACTATTTAACTTAAAACTCAAAGAGTGTGCTCAATTTAAGTATAAAATTGAGCACACTATCGAGTTTAAGTAAAATAAGAGACTTACGTATTTTTGTGAAACCGGGGCCGAGCGATCTGCTCTAGCTGTTGGTAGATCCCTGTAAGTGATCTGCTGTAGCTGTTGGTAGAGCCCCTATATGAGTGATCTGCTCTAGCTGTTGGTAGAGCCCTGTGAGTGATATGCTCTAGCTGTAGGTAGCTCTCATACGAGTGATCTACTCTAGCTGTTGGTAGAGCCCCTATATGAGTGATCTGGTCTAGCTGTTGGTAGAGCCCCTTTATGAGTGATCTGCTCTAGCTGTTGGTAGAGCCCTATGAGTGATCTGCTCTAGCTGTTGGTAGAGCCCTATGAGTGATCTGCTCTAGCTGTAGGTAGAGCCCTATGAGTGATCTGCTCTAGCTGTAGGTAGAGCCCTGTGAGTGATCTGCTCTAGCTGTAGGTAGAGCCATACGAGTGATCTGCTCTAGCTGTTGGTAGAGCCCCTATATGAGTGAACTGCTCTAGCTGTTGGTAAAGTCCCTATATGAGTGATTTATTCTAGCTGTTGGTAGAGCCATATGAGTGATCTGCTCTAGCTGTTGGTAGAGCCCCTATATGAGTGATCGGCTGCAGCTGTTGGTAGAGCCCTATATGAGTGAACTGCTCTAGTTGTTTTGGTAGAGCTCCTATATGAATGATTTGCTCTAGCTGTTCGTAGAGCCTCTATATGAGTGAACTGCACTAGTTGTTTTGGTAGAGCCCCTATATGAGTGAACTGCACTAGTTGTTTTTGTAGAGCCCCTATATGAGTGAACTGCTCTAGTTGCTGTGGTAGAGCTCCTACATAAGTGATTTGCTCTAGCTGTTGGTAAAACCCCTATATGAGTGAACTGCTCTAGCTCTTGATAGAACCCCTATATGAGTGATCTGCTGTAGCTGTTGGTAGAGCCCCTATATGAGTGAACTGCTCTAGCTGTTGGTAGAGCCCCTATATGAGTGAACTGCTCTAGCTGTTGGTAGAGTCCTATATGAGTGTTCTGCTCTAGCTGTTGGTAGAGCCCCTATATGAGTGATCTGCTCTAGCTGTTGGTAGAGCCTCTATATGAGTGATCTGCTGTAGCTGTTGGTAGAGCCCTATATGAGTGATCTGCTCTAGCTGTAGGTTGAGCCATATGAGTGATCTGTTCTAGCTGTTGGTAGAGCCCTATATATATGAGTGATCTGCTGTAGCTGATGGTAGAGCCCTATATGAGTGATCTGCTCTAGCTGTTGGTAGAGCCCCTATATGAGTGATCTGCTCTAGCTGTTTGTACAGCCCTATATGAGTGATCTGCTCTAGCTGTTGGTAGAGCCCTATGAGTGATCTGCTCATGCTGTTGGTAGAGCCACTATATGAGTGATCTGTTCTAGCTGTTGGTAGAGTCCCTATATGAGTGATCTGTTCTAGCTGTTGGTAGAGCCCCTATATGAGTGAACTGCTGTAGCTGTTGGTAGAGCCATATGAGTGATCTGCTCTAGCTGTTGGTAGAGCCTCTATATGAGTGATCTGCTCTAGCTGTTGGTAGAGCCCTATGAGTGATCTGCTCTAGCTGTTGGTAAAGCCATATGAGTGATCTCCTCAAGCTGTTGGTAGAGCCCTGTGAGTGATCTGCTCTAGCTGTAGGTAGAGCCATATGAGTGATCTTCTCTAGCTATTGGTAGAGCCCGTATATGAGTAAACTGCTCTAGCTGTTGATAGAGTCCCTATATGAGTGATTTGCTCTAGCTCTTGGTAGAGCCATATGAGTGATCTGCTCTAGCTGTTGGTAGAGCTCTATATGAGTGATCTGCTCTAGCTGTTGATAGAGCCCTATATGATTGAACTGCACTAGTTGTTTTGGTAGAGCCCCTATATGAGTGATTTGCTCTAACTGTTGGTAGAGCCTCTATATGAGTGAACTGCTCTAGTTGTTTTGGTAGAGCCCCTATATGAGTGATTTGCTCTAGCTGTTGGAAGAGCCCCTATATGAGTGAACTGCTCTAGCTCTTGATAGAACCCCTATATGAGTGATCTGCTGTAGCTGTTGGTAGAGCCCCTATATGAGTGAACTGCTGTAGTTGTTTTGGTAGAGCCCCTATATGAGTGATTTGCTCTAGCTGTTGGTAGAGCCCCTATATAAGTGAACTGCTCTAACTGTTGGTAGAGCCCTATATGAGTGAACTGCTCTAGCTGTTGGTAGAGCCTCTATATGAGTGATCTGCTGTAGCTGATGGTAGAGCCCTAAATGAGTGTTCTGCTCTAGCTGTAGGTAGAGCCATATGAGTGATCTGTTCTAGCTGTTGGTAGACCCCTGTTTGAGCGATATGCTCCAGCTGTTGGTAGAGCCCTATATGAGTGATCTGCTCTAGCTGTTGGTAGAGCCCTTATATGAGTGATCTGCTCTAGCTGTTGGTAGATTCCTATATGAGTGTTCTGCTCTAGCTGTTGGTAGAGCCCCTATATGAGTGATCTGCTCTAGCTGTTGGTAGAGCCCCTATATGAGTGATCTGTTCTAGCTGTTGGTAGAGCCCCTATATGAGTGATCTGTTCTAGCTGTTGGTAGAGCCCCTATATAAGTGATCTGCTCTAGCTGTTGGTAGAGCCCCTATATAAGTGATCTGCTCTAGCTGTTGGTAGAGCCCTATGAGTGATCTGCTGTAGCTGTTGGTAGAGCCCTATGAGTGATCTGCTCTAGCTGTTGGTAGAGCCATATGAGTGATCTGCTCTAGCTGTTGATAGAGCCCTGTGAGTGATCTGCTCTAGCTGTTGGTAGAGCCCTGTGAGTGATCTGCTCTAGCTGTAGGTAGAGCCATATGGGTGATCTGCTCTAGCTCTTGGTAGAGCCCCTACATTAGTGATCTGTTCTAGCTGTTGGTAGAGCCCCTATATGAGTGATCTGTTCTAGCTGTTGGTAGAGCCCTTTTGTGAGTGATCTGCTCTAACTGTTGGTAGAGCCCCTATACGATTGATCTGCTCTAGCTATTGGTAGAGCCCCTATATGAGTGATCTGCTCTAGCTGTTGGTAGAGCCCCTACATGAGTGATCTGCTCTAGCTGTTGGTAGAGCCCTATATGAGTGATTTGCTCTAGCTGCTGGTAGAGCCATTTGAGTGATCTTTTCTAGCTGTTGGTAGAGCCCCTATATGAGTGAACTGCTCTAGTTGTTTTGGTAGAGCCCCTATATGAGTGATTTGCTCTAGCTGTTGGTAGAGCCTCTATATGAGTGATCTGCTCTAGCTGTTGGTAGAGCCCTATATGAGTGATCTGCTCTAGCTGTAGGTTGAGCCATATGAGTGATCTGTTCTAGCTGTTGGTAGAGCCCTATATGAGTGATATGCTCTAGCTGATGGTAGAGCCCTATATGAGTGATCTGCTGTAGCTGTAGGTAGAGCCATATGAGTGATCTGCTCTAGCTCTTGATAGAGCCCTATATGAGTGATCTGCTCTAGCTGTTGGTAGAGCTCCTACATGAGTGATCTGTTCTAGCTGTTTATAGAGCCACTATATGAGTGATTTGCTCTAGCTGTTGGTAGAGCCATATGAGAGATCTGTTCTAGCTGTTGGCAGAGCCCCTATATGAGTGAACTGCTCTAGTTGTTTTGGTAGAGCCCCTGTATGATTGATTTGCTCTAGCTATTGGTAGAGCCCTATATGAGTGATCTGCTCTAGCTGTTGGTAGAGCCCTATATGAGTCATTTGCTCTAGTTGTTGGTAGAGTCCCTATATAAGTGATCTGCTCTATCTGTTGGTAGAGCCTCTATATGAGTGATCTGCTCTAGCTGTTGGTAGAGCCCTATATGAGTGATCTGCTCTAGCTGTTGGTAGAGCCCCTATATGAGTGATCTGTTCTAGCTGTTGGTAGAGCCCTATATGAGTGATCTGCTCTAGCTGTTGATAAAGCCGTATATGAGTGATCTGCTCTAGCTGTTGGTAGAGCCATATGAGTGATCTGCTGTAGCTGTTGGTAGAGCCATATGAGTGATCTGCTGTAGTTGTTGGTAGAGCCCTATATGAGGGATCCGCTGTAGCTGTTGTTCTAGAGTGATCTGCTCTAGCTGTTGATAGAGCCCTATATGAGTGATCTGTTCTAGCTGTTGGTAGAGCCCCTATATGAGTGAACTGCTCTAGCTGTTGGTAGAGCCCCTACATGAGTGATCTGTTCTAGCTGTTGGTAGAGCCCTATATGAGTGATTTGCTCTAGCTGTTGGTAGAGCCATATGAGAGATCTGTTTTAGCTGTTTGTAGAGCCCCTATATGAGTGAACTGCTCTAGTTGTTTTGGTAGAGCCCCTATATGAGTGATTTGCTCTAGCTGTTGGTAGAGCCCTATATGAGTGATCTGCTCTAGCTTATGGTAGAGCCCTATATGAGTGATTTGCTCTAGCTGTTGGTAGAGCCCCTATATGAGTGATCTGCTCTATCTGTTGGTAGAGCCTCTATATGAGTGATCTGCTGTAGCTGTTGGTAGAGCCCCTATATGAGTGATGTGTTCTAGCTGTTGGTAGAGCCCTATATGAGTGATCTGCTCTAGCTGTTGATAGAGCCCTATATGAATGATCTGCTCTAGCTGTTGGTAGAGCCCCTATATGAGTGATCTGCTCTAACTGTTGGTAGAGCCCTATATGAGTGATCTGCTCTAGTTGTTGGTAGAGCCCTATGAGTGATCTGCTCTAGCTGTTGGTAGAGCCCCTGTGTGTGTAATATGTTCTAGCTGTTGTTACAGCCCATGTGTTTAATGTTCTAGCTTTTGTTTCAGCCCCTGTGTGTGTAATATGTTCTAGCTGTTGTTACATCCCTTGTGTGTAATATGTTCCAGCTGTTGTTACTGCCCCTGTGTTTGTTATATGTTCTAGCTGTTGTTACAGCCCCTGTGTGTGTAATATGTTCCAGCTGTTGTTACTGCCCCTGTGTTTGTTATATGTTCTAGCTGTTGTTACAGCCCCTGTGTGTGTAATATGTTCCAGCTGTTGTTACAGCCCCTGTGTGTGTAATATGTTCCAGCTGTTGTTACAGCCCCTGTGTGTGTAATATGTTCCAGCTGTTGTTACAGCCCCTGTGTGTGTAATATGTTCCAGCTGTTGTTACAGCCCCGGTCCGTGTAATATGTTCTAGTTGTTGTTACAGCCCCTGTGTGTGTAATATGTTCTAGTTGTTGTTTTATTACCTTGTATGTGTAGTATTCATTCCCTGATGTTACCACCTCTATATATGTAGCAGTATATAACTGTTGAAAGGGCTCTAAATGTTTAGTATTCTGTAGCTGTTGTTACAGAGCTGAACCCAGTTTGCTCAGTCGGTAGCAAGTCTGTTGTTACAGAGTTGAACCCAGTTTGCTCAGTCGGTAGCACGTCTGTTGTTACAGAGCTGAACCCAGTTTAATCTGTCGGTAGCACGTCTGTTGTTACAGAGTTGAACCCAGTTTGCTCAGTCGGTAGCACGTCTGTTGTTACAGAGCTGAACCCAGTTTGCTCTGTCGGTAGCACGTCTGTTGTTACAGAGCTGAACCCAGTTTGCTCTGTCGGTAGCACGTCTGTTGTTACAGAGCTGAACCCAGTTTGCTCAGTCGGTAGCACGTCTGTTGTTACAGAGCTGAACCCAGTTTAATCTGTCGGTAGCACGTCTGTTGTTACAGAGTTGAACCCAGTTTGCTCAGTCGGTAGCAAGTCTGTTGTTACAGAGCTGAACCCAGTTTAATCTGTCGGTAGCACGTCTGTTGTTACAGAGCTGAACCCAGTTTGCTCTGTCGGTAGCACGTCTGTTGTTACAGAGCTGAACCCAGTTTGCTCTGTCGGTAGCAAGTCTGTTGTTACAGAGCTGAACCCAGTTTAATCTGTCGGTAGCACGTCTGTTGTTACAGAGCTGAACCCAGTTTGCTCTGTTGGTAGCACGTCTGTTGTTACAGAGCTGAACCCAGTTTGCTCAGTCGGTAGCAAGTCTGTTGTTACAGAGCTGAACCCAGTTTAATCTGTCGGTAGCACGTCTGTTGTTACAGAGTTGAACCCAGTTTGCTCAGTCGGTAGCACGTCTGTTGTTACAGAGCTGAACCCAGTTTGCTCTGTCGGTAGCACGTCTGTTGTTACAGAGCTGAACCCAGTTTGCTCTGTCGGTAGCACGTCTGTTGTTACAGAGCTGAACCCAGTTTGCTCAGTCGGTAGCACGTCTGTTGCTAGAGCTGAATCCAGTTTGCTCTGTTGGTAGCTCGTCTGTTGTTACAGAGCTGAATCCAGTTAGTTCTGTCGGTAGCACGTCTGTTGTTACAGAGCTGAACCCAGTTTGCTGTCAGTAGCACGTCTGTTGTTACAGAGCTGAACCCAGTTTGCTCAGTTGGTAGCACGTCTGTTGTTACAGAGCTGAATCCAGTTTGCTCTGTTGGTAGCACGTCTGTTGTTACAGAGCTGAATCCAGTTTGCTCTGTCAGTAGCACGTCTGTTGTTACAGAGCTGAATCCAGTTTGCTCTGTTGGTAGCATGTCTGTTGTTACAGAGCTGAATCCAGTTTGCTCTGTTGGTAGCACGTCTGTTGTTACAGAGCTGAATCCAGTTTGTTCTGTCAGTAGCACGTCTGTTGTTACAGAGCTGAATCCAGTTTGCTCTGTCAGTAGCACGTCTGTTGTTACAGAGCTGAATCCAGTTTGCTCTGTTGGTAGCACGTCTGTTGTTACAGAGCTGAACCCAGTTTGCTCAGTTGGTAGCACGTCTGTTGTTACAGAGCTGAATCCAGTTTGCTCTGTCAGTAGCACGTCTGTTGTTACAGAGCTGAACCCAGTTTGCTCAGTTGGTAGCACGTCTGTTGTTACAGAGCTGAATCCAGTTTGCTCTGTCAGTAGCACGTCTGTTGTTACAGAGCTGAATGCAGTTTGCTCTGTCAGTAGCACGTCTGTTGTTACAGAGCTGAATCCAGTTTGCTCTGTTGGTAGCACGTCTGTTGTTACAGAGCTGAACCCAGTTTGCTCAGTTGGTAGCACGTCTGTTGTTACAGAGCTGAATCCAGTTTGCTCTGTTGGTAGCACGTCTGTTGTTACAGAGCTGAATCCAGTTTGCTCTGTCGGTAGCACGTCTGTTGTTACAGAGCTGAATCCAGTTTGCTCTGTCAGTAGCACGTCTGTTGTTACAGAGCTGAATCCAGTTTGCTCTGTCAGTAGCACGTCTGTTGTTACAGAGCTGAATCGAGTTTGCTCTGTTGGTAGCACGTCTGTTGTTACAGAGCTGAACCCAGTTTGCTCAGTTGGTAGCACGTCTGTTGTTACAGAGCTGAATCCAGTTTGCTCTGTCAGTAGCACGTCTGTTGTTACAGAGCTGAACCCAGTTTGCTCAGTTGGTAGCATGTCTATCAGATTTTGTACAAATTGTAGAAATGTAAAGCTAAACATAACCATGTGTATATGGGGGTCTACTTAATGGTAAAATAGATTATACAAAGCAAGGCAGATCAAATAGCCATCGGTATGACATTCTATGTGAAAGTTTATTGAATGTTTTTGTGACATTTTCAGCACATGACAGGTTATATATGGCATATTAAGTTTCACTGATTGTGGAAACCCTTCGAATGACTCTCAGTAGAATCTCTGCCCCGACACAAATATATGACAAACTTTCTCACATAAAGCTCGAATCCATGACCTCAGCAGTGAGATATAAGTGACCTTGAGACAAAACCTAAGACCACTGGGTCATGGAGAACCCTATATTAATCTCAAATATAGGTCACATAATTAATACATAGCATGTAAGTTGTATATTTGGCTTACCACCTTTTTCGAGGAATAATAAAAGATTGACTTCAATAAAGACCTCATCCCCACCCCACCACCCCCTACATGTCTGAGATATAAAAGACAAAAATGCACAATCACGGTGTAAAATAAATTTTATTATTATTCAGAACGATACATATATATAAATTAAAGTGTACAATCATTAAGTCACAAACAGCGGATATTATATCACATGTGTTCAAAGCAATTTAATGATAACACTGTGTGGAACATTGAACAAGGTACAGGTACAAATATATTTAACCATCTAATCAAAGAAAAAGTGTTCATAAAAACACCCATACACATGAAAATAAAATATTCCGATCTTATGATTTTCTTCCCTATATTTTAAAATGGATTCTTCCATTTAATTAAAAAATAATACATGGTGTTGAAGTTCATAATGCAAGTTTACGGACTGGTTAGTCAGACCTAGATTCCTATATAACTTTGCACATCTGACTGACCACGTCTGACTGACCACATCTGTAAACTTGCATTTGCCTGTAAAAAAATTATGTCTGGTCACTCTTTTAGCTAAAATTGTCTTAAAAAAAAAAGAGTTTTTTTTCTCACATATTTATGGTGCAGGAGGGTCATATACCCATGACATATTTTTTATATTAACATATTGTGATATCTCTACTCTGCATTATTCCATAACTTGGCTCTCATACTTAAAATGCCGAACTACTTCAGACTTGACAACATCGATTTGTCATGATAAAATGACTGTTTCGAGACGCTACATCATACAATGACAGATTGAAACTAATGTCCAATTTATTCTCGTTCCTTATAAGGGTGATCTATTAAATAAATGGTAAATGAAACATTCTCATGAGTGCTGTGATAAAAAGAATCTTACATACATACCGATTTATAATTTTAATTATTAAACACATTGACAAAAATGATATCATGCTTGACAGAGCATTGCATGATATATCTGTTACAACTGCCAAATGCTCTCTTTGGATATGGCACTCAATACACTACAACAGTACAGATATTCGGATATATACCTCACGCCATCTTGTACCTCTAACCAACACATCAGAAGGCTTACTGGTTTATTATTAAATATCTGAAAACTTTACATACATTTGCTTACATAATACATGCAATCAATAAATCAATCAATCAATCAATCCATCAATCAGTCAATGAGTTAACCAATCAAACAACCACTCAATCAATTACCAACCAAACAACCAACGAACCAATCAATGTTTTACAATTATTAATCAATTACCAATCATTCATTCAAATCAATCAATCAATCAATCAATCGGTCAGTCTTTAACAGTAATGATATTGCACAGATAGATATAGCATGAACCACTAATAAAGATTTGTGATATAATCAATCACTGAAGAGAAATATGACCATCACATAGTAATGGTAATAGCAGTTAACAGGTTTCTTGTTCCACTGAAAAGAACACCGAGAACACACACATAATACAATGTACAGTAACTCCTGGAATGATGGCGATGGCACTCAGTCTGGGTAAAAGATGAACATATTACTAACAATTAACAACTACTGTATTATTCAGGTCTGGGTCAGTTACACTGCAATGAAACTAATTAATTAGCGGACATCTGATACTGTTTAAACTGGTCAGTAGTGCTATGTATAGAGTTGGCATCCCGAACCCATGACCACAGCAGTGAGAGATAATAGGTCATTAAATGATAGCACATTAATTTAAGGTATGACTAAAAAACTCAGCAAGGTAATCAGGTGAGCAGGTCCATCTTCAGTTTTACACAAATAAAAAAAGGAAAGCAAAAAATGATTAAATGTACAATATACTAAATGAGGACATGCAGATAGGTGTATGGATGGTGCAATGTATGGGGACACAGTTAACACCGTGGTTTACATATACACGCGTGTTGCATATATATAGCAATAAAAAGAAACTCAGTGAACAGATTCCTTCATCTTTGCTGAATACAGTCAGATTTGTTTGTTTCAATATTATAATATTTCTGAACTACACAAAATTGACCCACTTAACCATTAAGTCGAACAAAATAATTATTTTTGAATATCCCTCACTTGTCATTGGTTTAAAAAATTGGAACACAAGATGGTCATAGAGTTTAATAAATGTACCGCCGGTGCTATTTATGTCATGTTTGAAATATACTTTGTATTGTTGATTATTACTTATATGCCCATCGGGCTGGATGCTTTATTTTCAATTATTGCAATATGCTTCTTTTGATTTGTCAATGCATGTGCTATAAAATACAAAATTTAACTCACTCATATACTGACATAATGGCCTTCTAATGAATATGTTCAACGTGATGTGCATTGTTACCTTATATAACTCATACAAAATGTTAATCAATAGTTGATATCATTATGTCGGAATCGGTAGTGTATGTGATCAAATGTGTCCTCATGGAAAAGTGCAAATTGTTCATTATGATGAAATGCATAAATGGTTCATTATGATGGAAAGTGTAAATGGTTCATTATGATGAAAAGTGTAAATTGTTCATTATGATGAAAAGTGTAAAATGTTCATTATGATGAAAAGTATAAATCATTCATTATGATGAAAAGTGTAAATGGTTCATTATAATGAAAAGTGTAAATTGTTCATTATGATGAAAAGTGTAAAATGTTCATTATAATGAAAAGTGTAAATGGTTCATTATGATGGAAAGTGTAAATGGTTCATTATGATGAAAAGTATAAATCGTTCATTATGATGAAAAGTGTAAATTGTTCATTATGATGAAAAGTGTAAAATGTTCATTATGATGAAAAGTGTAAATCATTCATTATGATGAAAAGTGTAAATGGTTTATTATGATGAAAAGTGTAAATGGTTCATTATGATGAAAAGTGTAAATTGTTCATTATGACGAAAAGTGTAAATTGTTAACATTATTCTAGTATGAGCCTGGCTATGAGTCTAACGAGCAATACTTCTTGGAAAATTAACATTACATATCTTTATATTCCAAGGAGTATTGCTTAGTATTGTTAATAGTAAGGACTCTTCTTGCAGAACAGCTGAAATGTGAAATGTTGAATTCAAAAAATATTTTTTCATTAAAAATATTCAATAATTATTTTTTTCAAAAATTGAAAAGTTGACGGTTGTGTGGTTGGCCGTGTTCTAAAAATATTAATGTCGCACAGTTTTAAATTCCCTTACTCATCTATAAATATGTGCACTAGTGTTGGGTGGAACTTGAGATCATGTATATAATCAGAATGTAAATAAGACAACCATAAAGTCTGCGCTTCTCTAACAGCGGTGATTAACAATGTGTCGACTGGTTACCCTTACCGCATCCTTGATGCAGTTATGTCGTACAAAAAAACAGGGTGTCGGGAGCAGCTTTATTCCATGCAAAAACAGCCATATTGTAATTAGGTGTTTACAAAAACAGCCTTTCTGAGAGCTGCATTCTTCAGTGCAAGAACAGCTACAACTTTTCTTCTTTTTCTTTTAGTATCGATGCAGAACTACAAATGTAGCATTGTCACGGTTTCTTTTCTCATTTTATATTCAGTTTCTAAAAATTGGTGTTCAAAAATAATCTAAACTATAATGAAATCGCTGGAGATGAGAGTTGTCTCTTATAATAATTTTTATTGTCATCAGATAAAAATCAATAAACGTATTATGCGGCGTTAATCATAATATCGTATAATTACGTAATATTGAAAAAACAACAACACTTAAGATGTATTCAAACAGCAATACAAATAGGATGTAACATAGTATATGATTCCAAATTTGCTTACTTTTATAACCATGAAATTTCTATATGGCACATTAAGATATGGTTGCTTTTGCACAGAACATGCCGGACATCGAAATGATAATCACAATTTGAAAATCCCGTGCATTCACTTAACCCTTTACTCCATAGATACGTGTTTTCCCGCACCAATCACAGAAGCCTTTGAAAACAGTGCAGGAAGAGTTAAGATTGCTCAAGCAATCTGAACATTTCCTGCACTGTTTTCCACTCTGTCAGTTAATATAAACATAATTTACCCAATAATTCAAAAGCCTTCTATATTAGGTGCCCAACGGCGTCTTTAGTAGAGGTGTCCAAAGGCTTCTATATGAAGTAAAGGGTTAAAGTGTAGTTGAAGTGACTGCATGTAGTCCGTGCACTAACACAGTTGGCGGAAGTCGCTCAGTGAGGTCTGTTAACTGCTCCAAGTATTTCCTCTGGTCCCTTGAGTCCTTCGGAGGTCGCGGTAAATACATAAAGGTGATACATGTGCGCTTGGAGTAGGAGTCAATCAGCTTATTCACAGCACTTAAAAAATCTTTCGATACTTTACTGAACTCCTGCATTCGCGATTCCGAGTAGTTCACACTGTGGTCAAACTGATGCGGCAAGTCAGTTTGTGGAATGCTCTCCCAAGACACAATTTGAATTTTAGCTAAAATTCGCAACTGACGAAGGAATTTCTCCAACTGGTGTTTCTTAGGCTCTGTTTCATCCGGAGTGGCAAAAAGGAATACGCGAAGACAAGTTTTGGACTTCCATCCCGGTACCATGTTCAGTATGCAGGCAAGCTGAAGCAAGAAGAGACACGTTGTATCAAAGAAACTCACAGTCTGCGGGCGGAAGAAGTTCACTGGCCATACATCAATGTATGTTGTACCTTTTGATGAAAGAATTGTGGATTTATCTAATTCGTTAAAATGTCGACATAGTAGCACATTCTTTTGCATTTTTAATGAATCCTCAATCAATTTCACAAACTCCTGTGGTTTAAAGTCCCTAGATTTTAATATGTCACGCACTCCACCAAAGTTTTCACCAATGTCAACAAAACCACCAGCTTCTATTGCTCCGAAAAAACGTTTTTTGGCAATGCGTCGTTTTGCTAATGTATCCACGGGTGTAGAATCATCATAAAATCCCAAACAGACTGTATTAACCTTCATTCCGCCGAGACCTGCTGACCTCACTAGATGTTGAAGTCCCTCTGTGACAGTAGGTGACAAAGTCAACTCGACAAATGCTTTAATGTTCAACTTATCTACCAATTTCATCCATTTTGGATATTCATCCAGCAGAGGATCCTTTTCTGGAAAGTCATCCAAATTTCCCGGCTTGACGTGGCCAAGTATATACAATCCTCCCTTCTTTATGTCATTAATAAAGTCCATCAACTCTACACACTGGCGCGGCTTAGCAACCATCAGTAGGATCTGGGGTCGCCAGTACTTCACATGAGCTTTACGAATATCCAGCATCAATAGGTATTTCCTCACCTGATTGGATAAAAACAAACATGTAAAAGATAGTTATTTCAATTAACTAAAACTAGAAATGTGTCATCAATACAAAAGTCCCTGGTAATGATCGTTTATCAATTTTTTTACTTAAAAATAAGTTGAAAATAACTCCAGTAAACTTTGAGCAAGATTGACAAATATCAAACATGACCTGTATTTTATAATTATACAGGTTCACACGAATTATTAACTAAATATGTAAACCTCCTCATAAGTTGTTGATCTGAAACCAATTGTCAGCCTGTAAACGATTACACATTCTAACAAATGGGTATTTAAGTGGCTTCTTTGCGCCCAGCTGATTATTTATGTTGCTGAATTTTAGTCACACAACCGATTTTAGCATCATAAAAGCATTTTTAAGTGTCCAGAAAGTTTAAAAAAGAATTTTTTTTAACCATCAAAAAATATGACCAACCCTAAACCCTAGACATTTTAATTGCCCGTTCCTGTATGCGGACGGACGAAAGGTTGGACAGGAGTAACTTAAAGACGATTGCTACAGTTTCATCATTTTTTTTTCTAACCAATAGATGTTGTTAAAACTTTCAGGGTTGTTAGATAATTACAAATGTTATACAAAAATGAAATAAAAACAGTATGTCACCATGCTTCTTTTTATTATTTTGACCCTTTAAGATGTACACTTCCTATGCTCGGAGAAGAAAATACCATGAAATATGATAAATCCCAAATAATGAAAATAATACATAGTCATAACATGAATTCTACACTAAATACATGTGAATACAAATAGTTTCCAGAAATAAACAACAAATTACATACAAATAGTTTCTTCTTGGAAAAAAATAACATGTTGAGCAATTTTTTTTTATCAAATTATCTCCCCTTTTTTTTAAATTGAAAAAAAAAAAATTCTCACCAATAGAATTTGGTTAAAATTGCATGAATTATTGGTCAAACATTGTTCTATAATATAACATCTTAAAAACAATAGCTCACCATGCTTATTTTTGAAAAAAATGAAATTGACCTTCTACATGGCAAAGCAATTATTTTCAGTTTTCTTAATTTTCATGTTTTGCCAATCAATCAATTATTACTTCTTTTGCTCTTATTATAAAAAAATTCATTTCAGATTTGTGTTTTAATATGTAACTTGCAATAAAAATTTGTCCAAATTATCCGAAAATACATCAAACGGTGCAACCGGTGCGCACGTAAAATCATAACGTTGTGAAAAACGGAAACTACCGCAATCGCCTTTAACACTCATTCACTATTTTTCAAATGGCGTAGGCATAACAAAATTTAGATTATTACAAATTAAATCATATGTCACAAGTTACTTATTGCATCAAGAGAGTTTAATATGAATATGATTAATAAAGAATAATGAAAGTTGATTGATTGATTTTATAAAATAACAATAACAATAATAATAATAATAATAATATTAATAATAATATAAGCACTCTTTTGTAGCAGAACATATGTGAAAACTATAAAACATGTTACTGGAAAGTAAATATTTTACTGTTGTGATAAGCAATGTTAAACCATGGGCAGAAGAAATAGAGGTCACACAGGGGCTTTTTAAAGGTGACAGTAACATGTCATTGTGACGTTTTATTTAATTTTATAATGCCTACGCCAATTGAAGAAGATATTTTCTCTGAGATCATTACATAGTATTCGTAAATAGTGTAATTACTGTTTTTCCCCAAATACCACCCAGGGGTGTTTATTTTGGGGAGTATGGTATCATAATAATCCACCCAGGGTGTTTATTTGGGGGAATATGGTATCATAATTATCTAACCAGGGGCATTTATTTGGGGGATTATGGTATCAAAATTATCAACCCAGGGGTGTTTATTTGGGGGAATGTGGTATCATAATTATCCATCCAGGGGTGTTTATTTGGGGGAATATGGTATCATAATTGTCCATCCAGGTTTGTTTATTTAGGGCAATATGTTGTCATAATTATCCACCCAGGGGTGTTTATTTGGGGGAATATGGTATCATAATTATCCACCCAGGGGTGTTTATTAGGGTGAATATGGTATCACAATTATCCGCCCAGGGTTGTTTATTTGGGGGAATATGGATATGGTATTATAACTATCCACCCAGGGTGTTTATTTGGGGGAATATGGTATCATAATTATCTAACCAGGGGCATTTATTTGGGGGATTATGGTATCAAAATTATCAACCCAGGGGTGTTTATTTGGGGGAATGTGGTATCATAATTATCCATCCAGGGGTGTTTATTTGGGGGAATATGGTATCATAATTGTCCATCCAGGTTTGTTTATTTAGGGCAATATGTTGTCATAATTATCTACCCAGGGGTGTTTATCTGGGGGAATATGGTATCATAATTATCCACCCAGGGGTGTTTATTAGGGTGAATATGGTATCATAATTATTCACCCAGGGTTGTTTATTTGGGGGAATATGGTATCATAATTATTCACCCAGGGGCGTTTAATTGGGAGAATATGGTATCATAATCATTCTTTTTGTAGATTTGAGCACTAAGAGCAATTGCTACTTGTACTTGATTCATGATATAAAACTAATAATGTAACTGTTAAATATCATAACTAAACCATTGTCTGTTATATGATTTTGTAAATATCATGTACCAGATGGGCCTGCGTGCCTATTGGAAATTGAAAATAAAAACTATACTATACTTATAAATATATCATTTGAAAAACCTTTCTATACATTTACTGCTAATGCTAAAACACTGTTTATTAGCACACTTACTTGGTGAAATATCAGAGCCTGACTGATGGAGCCCCATGATGTAGGCAACGACCGGAAATGTAGCATGATAACTAAGACAAGCATGAAGATGATGGCCACGGAGGAATAGAGAGGACTGATAAGGAAGCACATGACCATGCAGCCAATCAGACCCAGGAATGACGTGTGCCAGCTGAAGTATTTAAAGGTTGGTCTGAAAAACAAAGCAAAAGTTATTCATTGAAATTTAGGTAATGCAGTACATCAGGAAAATCACTAAAATGTTTTTAAAAAAAATCTTTTAAATAAATACGAATTCATTAATATAAAATGGATGATTTGGTATGATAATCTTTCAAAAAAATGACAAAACAATATTTTAATTAGAGTGGAGAAACTGACATGAAATCTAAAAATAGACAGCACTTAAATACTGCTTGAACACCTTCACCTTCTCATTCAGGCTTTTTCTACGATGACAAATGTAAACCAGTATTATGAATCAAATTGAAATCAAAATGAAATCATGTGACTCATTTGATATGTCACCAACCATGTTAAAATTTTAAATGGGAAATCTATTTTAGTCTAACCTAGACAAGTATGCCAAGTTGAGCGATATAGGGCCATCTTGGCCTTCTTGTTTATAAAAATGAAATTAAGGGTCTGCACACATACTTGGGTATTTTAATTCAATATTTGCATTGTGTAGACTGTAAATTCAGAAATAGTTTTAAATGAAAAATTATCAAAATTGAGATGTGTCCCTTTAAAATATCTTATGGCTATATAACAACGCTGTTTGATGAGGATTCAATAAGCTGCCGGTGGTTAGCTCAATTGGTAGCACATCTGACTATCAATCTAGGGGTCATGAGTGTGAATCACTGCCCGGTCTCCGTGATATACTACATTTCATCTCATTGTTATTCATAACTCACTGCTGATTCAAGCAATTTACGTACGGGAGCTGAGTTATATGGAAAACAGTGAGTGATGAATTGGAAGTGATATTACACTTGGTTAATATCAAAAATATGTCCTGGGTTTATTACACTTCTGCACCGTAAATTATGTGATAAATATATATATCTCCTTCCTACCTGAAATTCGGAGCCGAAGCCAGGTCCAGTGCCATGCATGCTAGATTTGTGGCTGCATACGAGAGAAGGAAGAACACGGATGCTGCAGGAGCAATGGCATTAAGAGAACCAACAAGCAATACCAGCTGTAAATGGAAAAATGGTTACATAAATTAGTTTGGAAGGGATGGTTGGGTTATGATGTTGCACCAATCCATTCGACATTTGACACTCTACCACTATAGCACTGGTCAAACAAACCGTTATTACAAATCTTATCATTGAAAATAAAAAGACTTCTTTAACAGTTATATTTATAATAATTTAAATGTTTCACTGTGAGTCTCATGGCACAACAAACTCATTCCTAGATTTTCATCACCACTCATCCCTGTTTTTTTTTTATCTGGGCCGGCACATTTTGTTGTCTTGTCTAATCGTGGATTTATTTTTTTGACAACTTGAACCACATTTTGCAATAACGGCATTGCATTAACCACCTTTTTATCTTTATATATAATTTCATCCTTAATACGACAATTCCTTTTTAACACCTTGCCCCAATTTTGAAACAATATTGGACAAAATTGAAGGAATAAATTCATGACGGCCAAGTTTGTTGAGCAGTGTTCTGGCAATATAAAATAAACACGGACAATCATAATTGTAGATACGCGATAGGCAGCTTGCCTACTGCAGATAGAGTAAATAATGATATATCTATGTTAGGCCAGGAAAAAAACAACTGTGTTTAGGGTTACCCAACCCTTATATTGAGTCCGGACCCTAACATTTTTTTTCTTCATCTTTTTGTAAAAGCATGAAAAAATGCAAGATAAATCTGCTTTGTGTCAAGAAATGATATTTATATTGTACCTTATAAATCATAAATAGTTTTATAGAATAAAAAAACACGTGAAAATCAATTTGCTTATAAAAGTTACCTGGACTAGAAACCAGGATATCAGAACTGCCACAAATGGATTACCTCCCCTGGTTGTCACAGCTGCGGGATTTAATACAAACCCTAGAAAAGTCAACATAAAAACAGTAGCGATATATCAATAGTGTATAACTGACCAATGGCTGATAACTGACCAATGGCTAACTAAACATGACAGTGGAGTATTACAAGCAATACATAAGTCCCCTACCGGTTTACAGGTAGGACTTTGTTAAAGTGCATGTAGTTAGTGTTTAGACGGATTTGTTTCTGTAAATTGTGATATATGTTAAAGTGCATGTAGTTAGTGTTTAGACGGATTTGTTTCTGTAAATTGTGACATAAGATTTGCAGTGCCATCAGAAAAATGTGGTTGGTATGGCAACAGAATTGGTAAAATTGACTGTCTGTCCATCCAGGAAATTTGGATGCTGCGATAACTCCAAAAGTATGCAAGCTAGATATGTGGAAGTTGGCATGATGATACACTGAAAAAACAATTAATGATGTACATGATGTTCTTATTGCTCCCTATCCACTAATGTAGGTTAGATATTTTTTGTGCTACAGGATCCAGGTCGTATCTGTAATTTTACTAATTTTGTTGCCATAGCAACCACAATTTTCGTTTGGCTGAAAAAATAAGATGACCTGCATTATTTCTTTAAGTTTTAGTTCTCAATCCACATGCAAAGTTTCACAAATTTAGCTTTGATACTTTTGAGTAATATTTCCAGACGGACACCAGCAGGACGAAGGGTAAACCTAAAGTCTGGTGAAACCGGTAGGGGATTAATCAGCAAATTAATTAACAATGATAGTCTGAAACTGATAATGAAGATAAGAAGGAGAAAATCCACATTCAAACAATTTCATTTATTTATGGTACTTCAATCAATACCATTATGTGGAGCGTGAGGTCTTGTGGTAGAGCACCGAAACCATGATTGGAGGGTCGTGTGTTTTGTACTGGTTCTCCCCAGGAAGACTTCGAGCGTGATTTGTTTAAGTCGTAAGAACTTGCTTCACAATTGAAGTAAAATAAATAAGTTTAAACTAATCAATATCATTCTACAGTATGAGTAGTTCAGCAGTCTAATGTACATAGGATACATATTTGAACCAAGGCAACTATGAATTGAATCTCTGTTCTCCTTCAAACACAATGTGCTTATAACTGCATCATAAAAATGACTTGTATTAGTAATCGACATGTCATTATTTCATATTTGCTTATACATATCAAATGGAAACATTATGACAAATTTATAATACACATGCAGTCCTGAATGTAGAAAACCATTCATGGTCGCATGTCTCTTTAAAGATATAAATATCACAAAAAGAGTTCCAGACTATCTTTATCTTAGAGTCAGGTCTAATATACAAATCAGCAGGTCATAGACTGATATCTCAAGTATGTTAAACAAAAGGCACTAGCTTGCTGATGTCTCCAACCTGTTAGGCAATAGGCTTTCATTTATAAAACAGCTGGACTGTATTTCACAAAAAAACTTACGATTACAATTAACGTAAATCAATTTGACAATTTTACTGTTGTATGTTCAAATTTTGATAGACGTTTACAGAAAAAACATCATTTTCTGCATAATTTGAGCAAATTTTGGGTTCATTTAGATGAATACTAAAAATATTATGATACTTTTGGTTTACAACCATTTTTGCCGTAAGTTATTTTGTGGAAAGCACCTCTGGTCATTGACTCCTCCAGTATGTTAGGAAATAGGCACTTGTATGTTTTATTTACAAAACAGCTAGTTAGGAATTTCACGAGTATTTTAGGAAATAGACAAGAGACCTTGGACAGCAAGTCATTGGCTTACGCCTCTAGCATGCTAAACAGTATATTGTTTGTTTTACAATGTCGTTCATATAATGCATGTTAGTCAATTGACTATTATACTTACAAAACAGCTGGTCATTGGCTAATGCCTCCAAAATTCTAGATGCTCCAATAAGATTGCCAAGTGCTGCAGACAGGGTTGTGGCAAATATACCAATGAGGACAAAGGGAGACCACAAGTTGATATCTTGTAGGAATATGTAGTTGTTCACTAGCAGCAATCTGTTATGAAAGGAGAACAATGTTTTATTAATATTATACCATATCATGAAAAAAAGTCACATTGAAATACTAATAAATATTTTGAAAAATTGAAAAAAACACTTTTTAATGAAATTTAATGAAATCTCAAAGACATAATCATCATTTAAATCCAAAATGATATTGAACAAACTTCATTTGCATCGTATAATAAAGTATTTCATTGGATTTAAAGGCAGAATATCAGGGAAAACTGCTATAAATGTCTTAAAATCGATTAAAACATCTCATTATGATTGATAAATAAAATATGAATGATTTGGTATTTCAAATCGTCCAAGGCATGACAAAAATTATATTTTAGTCGGTGAGGTGAAATTGAAACGAAATCCCCATTCTAAAAATAGATAGCACAACCCACTAGTTAATATCCTCGACATTATCATTCAGGCTCCATTTAAGATGAAACAAATTCTACTATGTAGACCAATATCATCAAATTTAAATAAAAATGAAAATTTAAATAAAAACGAAATTCAGAACATATGCTGTAATTTTAAGCTGGAAACTTATTTTGATTTTTTATGACACAAATAAGGAAAAAGTACCCAGTCTGTATTTGGAAGCTGTGAAATATTTGCTTTATTATAGCCCCAATGTTTGCAAAAAAATTAAATTATAATACCAGCAAGGTGAATACTGTGTGGGAATCATAATTATACCTATGGCTATTCATGGTGAATACTTCATCATATCTTTACCTAATTAATACGCCTAATCAGAAAATCACTCATCAAAGAAATAATTGATATGACTAAGACCTGTCTTTTAAAATATCTCCAAATAAATAATTTTACAAGATCCATAGTCAAAGAGTCTGATGATTGAACAACTGCTCACGATTGGAAAGCTGTGAGCCCGTGTGGTGTCGGCTAAGAATAGAATTACTGCCGATCTCTGCAGAGGGGTAGGAATCCTCCGAATGGGTGTCACGTTCATTTTTTAATTTTTTGTCATGTTCACTATTGTGGTTAAATTATCAATTCCTGTGTGGTTTCAGGGAGCCATATGAGTGATGGCAAGAATAGGACCACTGTGGCTCATGCATGTCGTAAGAAGCGACAATTTGAGTAATACGATAGAATTTGCTGAAACTCTGCAGTTCTGCAGGTATCAAAGTTCTAGGTTCATTCTGCATATTCATTTGTTGGTGAATTTTTTTTAAATCTGTATGTTAATTAGTTGTTTTTGTACATGTAGAGTGAACCTGGAATCTTCCTTCCTGTTGGCGTCGAATAACCTATAATGTGTTGGTATGCCGTAAAACCCTATCCATTCATTGGAAGGCTGTGGGTTTGATCCCCAACCACGGCTATGTGAAGTGTGCTTGAGCAGGACACTTTATCAGCATGCACTTTGTACTGGTTCTACCCAGGAAGGATATCAAGCAAGATTTATACAAATTGTAAGAACTTGTTTCACAACTGATGTAAAATAAAACTAAATGTTCTGTAGGATACACCAACACCAATGATATGAGGTAAATAATCATGACAGAACAAGAAAAATGCATCCAGTCCTAGACTCAAACCTGGGACCTTTTGCTGACAGGGTGAATGCTCTACCAACTAACTTGACCGATAACAGTCATATCTCTCCTGTGACATATTCTAACACCAGTTTGGAACTCATATCTGAATTTTTATGAAGACCAGAGAATCACGTAAATTTTTCTATGAATATATAAAAGTCACTGCCCCATGTTGGGCGACTATGTGATTGGGTAAAAAAAAAATGCAGCCAGACTCGAACCGGGGACCTTTTCCTGACAGGGTAAAAAGTTTACTGGGCGAGTTAGCTAGACTAATGACATATATTCTCTCCTTACAGGTAACGTACGTACACACTGAGACAACAACCATACCTTTGACAGGATCCACCAACCAAGACTGCTTCTATCAAGTACACTATGAAAGTAAAACCAACTGCTGCCAATGTTCCTTTAGGAATGGATTTACTTGGATCTTTCAATTCTCCTGAAATACAAAATTACATCTTGGATACTGGATAAGGATATCTGCATTTTTAACCATGTGAGTGATATTTCTATCTCATGTTAAGGCCGAGATAAAATTCTCGCTCTGTTATGTTGGAATCATCTATAATGTGATGTTTATAATAATATAATGTAAATTATGTAAGTTGATGTCTTAACCCTTTACTTCATAAAGACGCCTTTGGACACCTCTAATAAAGATGCCTTTGGACACCTAATATAGAAGGCTTTTGAATTATAGGGTGAATTATGTTTATATTAACAGACAGAGTGGAAAACAGTGCAGTAAATGTTCAGATTGCTCGTTACGAGCAATCTGAACTCTTCCTGCACTGTTTTCAAACGCCTTCTGTGATTGGTGTGGGAAAATGCGTATCTATGGAGTAAAGGGTTAAAAGTGATTATAATAAAAGAATCATTCAATTTGGATAGAAAATTCCATCTCTTTGGATAACTGTTTTCACTTTAACACAGCAAGGCCTTGTTCCCACCAAAACCACTCTTTTCTAGGGTCCTGGAAGGTTAACCAGTACTCGAGCACACAAATCTCCCAAAGTAACTGATAACTATCCAATCTGAATCAGCACTGAGAGACTAATGATATAGAGACGCAATGTTATGTATCATTCAATACAGACACTGTTGCCGGGCCAAGATTCAAACTCATGTTCCCTGCATGAATAGTCAGATATGCTACCATCTAAGCAAACAGGGCCCAGCTGCAAATAATGGAAGGTAGCTGACAACATTACATATATCATACCTGACATGTTTGCTCCATTCATTATTCCTGTGACACTGCTGAACAATATAGCAAACACAGACGCAAAAGTCATCACCTTCTCGGTGCTGTAGTCCAACGTGTATTTATCTGAAGTTTAAACATGGCTACTTTAAAACAGATCTTTGGCGTTATAATTCATTTCATTTCATTTAATCAAATCAGGCCTTATTGGTAACATAGAAGTATGTTTAAATTATCAACATCATACTGGGTAGATGGATCTATGTTAATGAACATGACTGTATGGTTAGTGATACTAACTCTTACTGGTAACACTGAAGTATGTTTAAATTATCAACATCATACTGGGTAGATGGATCTATGTTAATGAACATGACTGTATTGTTAGTGACACTAACTCTTACTGGTAACATAGAAGTACGTTTAAATTATCAACATCATACTGGGTAGATGGATCTATGTAAATGAACATGACTGTATGGTTAGTGACACTAACTCTTACTGGTAACATAGAAGTACGTTTGAATTATCAACATCATACTGGGTAGATGGATCTATGTAAATGAACATGACTGTATGGTTAGTGACACTAACTCTTACTGGTAGCAGGTAACATAGAAGTATGTTTAAATTATCAACATCATACTGGGTAGATGGATCTATGTTAATGAACATGACGGTATGGTTAGTGAGACTAACTCTTACTGGTAACACTGAAGTATGTTTAAATTATCAACATCATACTGGGTAGATGGATCTATGTTAATGAACATGACTGTATGGTTAGTGACACTAACTCTTACTGGTAACATAGAAGTATGTTTAAAATATCAACATCATACTGGGGAGATAGATCTATGTTAATGAACATGCCTGTATGGTAAGTGATACTAACTCTTACTGGTAACATAGAAATACGTTTAAATTATCAACATCATACTGGGTAGATGGATCTATGTAAATGAACATGACTGTATGGTTAGTGACACTAACTCTTACTGGTAACATAGAAGTACGTTTAAATTATCAACATCATACTGGGTAGATGGATCTATGTTAATGAACATGACTGTATGGTTAGTGACACAAACTCTTACTGGTAACATAGAAGTACGTTTAAATTATCAACATCAGACTGGGTAGATGGATCTATGTAAATGAACATGACTGTATGATTAGTGACACCAACTCTTACCGGTAACACTGAAGTATGTTTAAATTATCAACTTCATACTGGGTAGATGGATCTATGTAAATGAACATGACTGTATGGTAAGTGACACAAACACTTACCGGTAACACTGAAGTATGTTTAAATTATCAACTTCATATTGGGTAGATAGTTCTATGTAAATGAACATGACTGTATGGTAAGTGACACCAACACTTACCGGTATCACTGAAGTATGTTTAAATTATCAACATCATACTGGGTAGATGGATCTATGTAAATGAACATGACTGTATGGTTAGTGACACCAACTCTTACCGGTAACACTGAAGTATGTTTAAATTATCAACTTCATATTGGGTAGATGGATCTATGTAAATGAACACACTGTATGGTTAGTGACACTAACTCTTACTGGTAACATAGAAGTATGTTTAAATTATCAACATCATATTGGGTAGATGGATCTATGTAAATGAACATGACTGTATGGTTAGTGAGACTAACTCTTACTGGTAACACTGAAGTATGTTTAAATTATCAACATCATACTGGGTAGATGGATCTATGTAAATGAACATGACTGTATGGTTAGTGACACCAACACTTACCGGTAACACTGAAGTATGTTTAAATTATCAACATCATACTGGGTAGATGGATCTATGTAAATGAACATGACTGTATGGTTAGTGACACTAACTCTTACTGGTAACATAATATACGTTTAAATTATCAACATCATACTGGGTAGATGGATCTATGTAAATGAACATGACTGTATGGTTAGTGACACTAACTCTTACTGGTAACACTGAAGTATGTTTAAATTATCAACATCATACTGGGTAGATGGATCTATGTAAATGAACATGACTGTATGGTTAGTGACACTAACTCTAACTGGTAACATAGAAGTATGTTTAAATTATCAACATCATACTGGGTAGATGGATCTATGTAAATGAACATGACTGTATGGTTAGTGACACCAACACTTACCGGTAACACTGAAGTATGTTTAAATTATCAACATCATACTGGGTAGATGGATCTATGTAAATGAACATGACTGTATGGTTAGTGACACCAACACTTACCGGTAACACTGAAGTATGTTTAAATTATCAACATCATACTGGGTAGATGGATCTATGTTAATGAACACACTGTATGGTTAGTGAGACTACCTCTTACTGGTAACATAGAAGTACGTTTAAATTATCAACATCATACTGGGTAGATGGATCTATGTTAATGAACATGACTGTATGGTTAGTGATACTAACTCTTACTTGGTAACATAGAAGTACGTTTAAATTATCAACATCATACTGGGTAGATGGATCTATGTAAATGAACATGACTGTATGGTTAGTGAGACTAACTCTTACTTGGTAACATAGAAGTATGTTTAAATTATCAACATCATACTGGGTAGATGGATCTATGTAAATGAACATGACTGTATGGTTAGTGAGACTCTTACTGATAACATAGAAGTATCTTTAAACAAGACACTGGAGTATTGCAAGAAATGCATAAGTCCCCTACCGGTTTACCTGTAATTTTACCAATTTTGTTGCTATAGCAACCACAAATTTTGTCCAATGAAAAAATAAAATGACCTGCATTATCTCATTATTGCCCTTTATCCACATGCTAAGTTTCACATATGTAGCTTGGATACATTTTGTGTTACCGCAGAATTCAGGTTATATCTGTAATTTTACAAATTTGTTACCATAGCAACCACAATTTTTGTCTGACGGAAAAAGTAAAGTTCCTTGCATTATCTCCTTATTTCCCTCTATCAACTTGCAAAGTTACACAAATTCAGCTTGGATACTTTTTGAGTAATCTTTCCAAACGGACAGACGCTGGGCAGAGCTGTGATGCCATGTAATCCTAGTTTTCCTTCGGTGAAACTGGTAGGGGACTAATTACCAAGATCATATACTTGGGCAGCTGGATTTATGTATTTGACCATGACTGGACAGTAAGTGAGAATAACCCCTTACTGACTTCTGTTCCACCTACACATTTTAAGAAACCGATACATATAAGCTAGTATAGCTTTCTTCTGGATCCTTTTCACTTGTAATTTAATGTGTAAATTGAATGTATGACATCAATGTTCATTGTGAACAAACTATTGTCTATATTAAAAAAACACATTAATTTAATATACTTAAATCAAGAAAAAGCAGCTAGATGTTAATGATTTTAAGATTGGTTCCATCAAAAATGCATGTGGTGTCGGTGAAATTGATTTTATAATAAATAACCAGTCAAAATAGAGTTAAGTTTTTAAGTATTTCAGTTAAATGTTGGTGAAACAGAAGCCTGGCTAGTTGAACATGTCTGTAAATGAGACACAAACACTAACCATAAAGATTATCTCCAAATGTCTGAGATCGTAGACCAGTGTAGTTGGACGTGACTGTTAATGAGACACAAACACTTGCCATAGAGATTATCGTCAAATGTCTAAGATCATAGACCAGTGTAGTTGAACTTGACTGTTAATGAGACACAAACACTTGCCATAGAGATTATCTTCAAATGTCTGAGATCATAGACCAGTGTAGTTGAACATGCCTGTAAATGAGACACAAACACTTACCATAGAGATTATCTTTAAATGTCTGAGATCGTAGACCAGTGTAGTTGAACATGACTGTATGGTTTGTGTCATTGACGGCGTAGTGATTCTCCTTCGGAATACCCACTTGTATAACACTGTTGTTGGCAAATATACTGATGAAAACGGACAGTGTACATACAATTGTTATCTAGAATATAAAAATATTTAGAAAATTTTAAATTCTCGTCATAGGTCAATTCTGGTCGAGGCCATCCCAACAAAGTTTCATATAAATTTATGCATTAATCACTAACGACCATGAGCAACCAGATAACATAATATCAATAATACAAACATGTATGTGTTCAATGGCAGATATATAATATTATAATTATGTCATTATAAGCAATATATGCATTCATAAACATGCAAACACAGTGGTTTTGAATTTTCAACAGCATAAAAATGATAATAAGTACATTAGTAAAACATGAAATCATGTCTTACAGCATTTCCGATTTGGGACTGAGCCCAGTTCATTCAAACAATGTGAGAACGTCTGCCAGTTACTGAGGATGTGGGATTGAGCCCAGCTCATTCAAACACTGTGAGAAAGTCTGCCTGTCACTGAGGATGTGGGATTGAGCCCAGCTCATTCAAACACTGTGAGAAAGTCTGCCAGTTACTGAAGATGTGGGATTGAGCCAAGCTCCTTCAAACACTGTGAGAAAGTCTGCCAGTCACTGAGGATGTGGGATTGAGCCCAGCTCATTCAAACACTGTGAGAAAGTCTGCCAGTTACTGAGGATGAGGGATTGAGCCCAGCTCCTTCAAACACTGTGAGAAAGTCTGCCAATTACTGAGGATGTGGGATTGAGCCCAGCTCATTCAAACACTGTGAGAAAGTCTGCCAGTTACTGAGGATGTGGGATTGAGCCCAGCTCATTCAAACACTGTGAGAAAGTCTGCCAGTTACTGAGGATGTGGGATTGAGCCCAGCTCATTCAAACACTGTGAGAAAGTCTGCCAGTTACTGAGGATGTGGGATTGAGCCCAGCTCATTCAAACACTGTGAGAAAGTCTGCCAGTTACTGAGGATGTGAGATTGAGCCCAGCTCATTCAAACACTGTGAGAAAGTCTGCCAGTTACTGAGGATGTGGGATTGAGCCCAGCTCATTCAAACACTGTGAGAAAGTCTGTCAGTTACTGAGGATGTGGGATTGAGCCCAGCTCATTCAAACACTGTGAGAAAGTCTGCCAGTTACTGAGGATGTGGGATTGAGCCTAGATCATTCATACACTGTGAGAAAGTCTGCCAGTTACTGAGGATGTGGGACTGAGCCCAGCTCATTCAAACACTGTGAGAAAGTCTGCCAGTTACTGAGGATGTGGGATTGAGCCCAGCTCATTCAAACACTGTGAGAAAGTCTGCCAGTTACTGAGGATGTGGGATTGAGCCCAGATCATTCATACACTGTGAGAAAGTCTGCCAGTTACTGAGGATGTGGGATTGAGCCCAGCTCATTCAAACACTGTGAGAAAGTCTGCCAGTTACTGAGGATGTGGGATTGAGCCTAGATCATTCATACACTGTGAGAAAGTCTGCCAGTTACTGAGGATGTGGGATTGAGCCCAGCTCATTCAAACACTGTGAGAAAGTCTGCCAGTTACTGAGGATGTGGGATTGAGCCCAGCTCATTCAAACACTGTGAGAAAGTCTGCCAGTTTGCCAGTTACTGAGGATGTGGGATTGAGCCCAGCTCATTCAAACACTGTGAGAAAGTCTGCCAGTTACTGAGGATGTGAGATTGAGCCCAGCTCATTCAAACACTGTGAGAAAGTCTGCCAGTTACTGAGGATGTGGGATTGAGCCCAGCTCATTCAAACACTGTGAGAAAGTCTGCCAGTTACTGAGGATGTTGGATTGAGCCCAGCTCATTCAAACACTGCGAGAAAGTCTGCCAGTTACTGAGGATGTGGGATTGAGCCCAGCTCATTCAAACACTGTGAGAAAGTCTGCCAGTCACTGAGGATGTGGGATTGAGCCCAGCTCATTCAAACACTGTGAGAAAGTCTGCCAGTTACTGAGGATGTGAGATTGAGCCTAGATCATTCAAACACTGTGAGAAAGTCTGCCAGTTACTGAGGATGTGGGATTGAGCCCAGCTCATTCAAACACTGTGAGAAAGTCTGCCAGTTACTGAGGATGTGGGATTGAGCCCAGCTCATTCAAACACTGTGAGAAAGTCTGCCAGTTACTGAGGATGTGGGATTGAGCCCAGCTCATTCAAACACTGTGAGAAAGTTTGCCAGTTACTGAGGATTTGAGATTGAGCCCAGCTCATTCAAACACTGTGAGAAAGTCTGCCAGTTACTGAGGATGTGGGATTGAGCCCAGCTCATTCAAACACTGTGAGAAAGTCTGCCAGTTACTGAGGATGTGAGATTGAGCCTAGATCATTCAAACACTGTGAGAAAGTCTGCCAGTTACTGAGGATGTGGGATTGAGCCCAGCTCATTCAAACACTGTGAGAAAGTCTGCCAGTTACTGAGGATGTGGGATTGAGCCCAGCTCATTCAAACACTGTGAGAAAGTCTGCCAGTTACTGAGGATGTGGGATTGAGCCCAGCTCATTCAAACACTGTGAGAAAGTCTGCCAGTTACTGAGGATGTGGGATTGAGCCCAGCTCATTCAAACACTGTGAGAAAGTCTGTCAGTTACTGAGGATGAGGGATTGAGCCCAGCTCATTCAAACACTGTGAGAAAGTCTGTCAGTTACTGAGGATGTGGGATTGAGCCCAGCTCATTCAAACACTGTGAGAAAGTCTGCCAGTTACTGAGGATGTGGGATTGAGCCCAGCTCATTCAAACACTGTGAGAAAGTCTACCAGTTACTGAGGATGTGAGATTGAGCCCAGCTCATTCAAACACTGTGAGAAAGTCTGCCAGTTACTGAGGATGTGGGATTGAGCCCAGCTCATTCAAACACTGTGAGAAAGTCTGCCAGTTACTGAGGATGTGGGATTGAGCCAAGCTCATTCAAACACTGTGAGAAAGTCTGCCAGTTACTGAGGATGTGGGATTGAGCCCAGCTCATTCAAACACTGTGAGAAAGTCTGCCAGTTACTGAGGATGTGGGATTGAGCCAAGCTCATTCAAACACTGTGAGAAAGTCTGCCAGTTACTGAGGATGTGGGATTGAGCCCAGCTCCTTCAAACACTGTGAGAAAGTCTGCCAGTTACTGAGGATGTGGGATTGAGCCCAGCTCCTTCAAACACTGTGAGAAAGTCTGCCAGTTACTGAGGATGTGGGATTGAGCCCAGATCATTCAAACACTGTGAGAAAGTCTGCCAGTTACTGAGGATGTGGGATTGAGCCCAGATCATTCAAACACTGTGAGAAAGTCTGCCAGTTACTGAGGATGTGGGATTGAGTCCAGCTCCTTCAAACACTGTGAGAAAGTCTGCCAGTTACTGAGGATGTGGGATTGAGCCCAGATCATTCAAACACTGTGAGAAAGTCTGCCAGTTACTGAGGATGTGGGATTGAGCCCAGCTCATTCAAACACTGTGAGAAAGTCTGCCAGTTACTGAGGATGTGGGATTGAGCCCAGCTCCTTCAAACACTGTGAGAAAGTCTGCCAGTTACTGAGGATGTGGGATTGAGCCCAGATCATTCAAACACTGTGAGAAAGTCTGCCAGTTACTGAGGATGTGGGATTGAGCCCAGCTCATTCAAACACTGTGAGAAAGTCTGCCAGTTACTGAGGATGTGGGATTGAGCCCAGATCATTCAAACACTGTGAGAAAGTCTGCCAGTTACTGAGGATGTGGGATTGAGCCCAGCTCATTCAAACACTGTGAGAAAGTCTGCCAGTTACTGAGGATGTGGGATTGAGCCCAGATCATTCAAACACTGTGAGAAAGTCTGCCAGTTACTGAGGATGTGGGATTGAGCCCAGCTCATTCAAACACTGTGAGAAAGTCTGCCAGTTACTGAGGATGTGGGATTGAGCCCAGATCATTCAAACACTGTGAGAAAGTCTGCCAGTTACTGAGGATGTGGGATTGAGCCCAGATCATTCAAACACTGTGAGAAAGTCTGCCAGTTACTGAGGATGTGGGATTGAGCCAAGCTCCTTCAAACACTGTGAGAAAGTCTGCCAGTTACTGAGGATGTGGGATTGAGCCCAGCTCCTTCAAACACTGTGAGAAAGTCTGCCAGTTACTGAGGATGTGGGATTGAGCCCAGCTCATTCAAACACTGTGAGAAAGTCTGCCAGTTACTGAGGATGTGGGATTGAGCCCAGCTCATTCAAACACTGGGAGAAAGTCTGCCAATTACATGACTGTGTTAATTCTTCTCAAAAAATAAAATAAACAATGAAGGTAAAGTACCATCATTGGAAACGTGGGGTAGTCGCTGTTATAATTAATCCTTGTTTCTTCTTCTTTAAAAATACATTTTCCTTATTTTAATGCTCATTTTTTTTTCATTTGAATGGCATTATTGATGTATTTTGAACATTTTGAAAGTATTGTCATGTTTGAATTGGGAATTTAGAAAAAAATAATTGATGCTTGGAAATTTGGGTATTAAATACATGATTTCTGACATCTACGTTCACTTTGTCAACAGTGCAATGAACAGAAAAAGAATATCTTGAATAAAACATGACCCCTACTTTTCTGATCATATTTTGGTAGCGCAGGGGTTGAAAAACAATAAAATATATGCTTCTCTTCTTTCATTTGGGTTTCTCTATGAATGACAAGCATGCATGCATAATAAATAAAAAAATCAATGGTGGGCTTACACCTGAAAAATCAATGGTGGAAAAATCAATGGTGGGCTTACGCCTGAAAAATCAATGGTGGGCTTACACCTGAAAAATCAATGGTGGGCTTACACCTGAAAAATCAATGGTGGGCTTACACCTGAAAAATCAATGGTGGGCTTACACCTGAAAAATCAATGGTGGGCTTACACCTGAAAAAAACACATGTGACAACTATATGGAAATCTAAGACTTACCGCCAAAATGACCGCCAGTGTCTTTGCAAACATGGAACCTCCCACTAGACAGACGAGGAGACAGACAAACAGTACGACACTGGAGTAAAGGTACTTGTACCAATCACTGACAGGTAACCCGTCCTCCCCTTGAGACAGAGATATACCTTCACAAATATAAAATAGACTGAATTGATAAATTACTTTTTTTAGTTTTTGTACACAAGTTATTTCCATGAGCACAACAGAATCAGGAACTTCGTGTGATTTTTAATTTTTACTGATACATATATTACAGGCTTAGCTCAGCCGATAGAGTGCCTGACTTTCAATCGAGGCTGGGTCGCATTTTAAATCTTTGACCAGCCACTCTCAATGACGACTGATATAAAACATTGAGTCTCACTGACGTTCATCTCTCACCACTGATTCAAGTGGGAAAGTAATCAGATACTTACTAGTACATGTATGTAGTGTGCAAAATTATAACAAAAAGAATGCAGTGGTGACTGTGAATTTTTTTTACAAGGGTTCTCTGATTTGAATCATGTGTAGAATTATATAAAACCTGCCCCAGCGCCATCTTGTGGCTTTTATATGGCAGTTGAAGCTTTCTGGTCTTGTTACACAGTTGAAAATTGCTCTACGTTCTATATATAATAAGGTCTAAGATTTTCATTGTGAAAAAAAATTCCATATAGACAATTTTTTAAAGCATTTTTTTCTATGACAGGAATGTAATCTATATGCTCATAAAAATGCACATAAACTAGGGGGTTGACCATCTTGGTTGTGCTTTTTAAAAAAAAAGTTCTCAAATGCTCTAAAATGCACCCATCTGTTAAAATCCAGTGAAAGTCATTTATTTAAACAATCAGTCTTATTGTAAAATATTCTATGCCAGCATTTATTCTATTCATCTGCAGCAAGAAATCATAGTCCTGCCTTAACCATTTAGAAAATATTTTTAAAACAAGAGGGCCAAGATGGCCCTATACCGCTCACCTGACTGACCTTGAGTCACCCAACTTAAGTAGATTATATAATACAATCATGTACACTCAAAATTCCAAAAAACGAGATGGGCAAGTAGTAAGAATTTTGATTTGTTTTAAAGATGTAACAGATGCGTAGAAGAGTTCAAACTTGGTAGAGCTTCACCCATGGTAAATGTCAGTGAAATTACATCGAAATCAGGTCAGTAGATTCTGACAAGAAGGCTTTTGAAATGTTTACTATAGCTGCCTATATAGTAAACTAGCACCTCACTGTGGCGGTCATGTTTTTTAACAAATCACAACCGCTTGAACAAACTTGGTAAAGGGTCACCCAAGGAACATTTCTGCAAAATTGTTTTAAAATTGATCCGGTGGTTTCTGACAAGAAGATTTTTTAAGTTTTTACTACAGCTTATATAGTAAACTAACCCCACCCCCTGGCCGCCATTTTTTTTGACAATCACTACGGTTTGAACAAACTTGGTGAAGGATCCTCCAAGGAACATTTCTGTGAATTTTTTTTAAAATCGAGCAGGTAGTTTCTGAAAAGAAGAATTTTTAAGTTTTCACTAATTAAACTTGCCCCGCCCCCTGGTGGCCATGTTTTTTGACGAATCAAGATGGCTTGAACAAACTTGGAAGAGGATCACCCAAGGAACATTTCTGTGAAATTATTTTAAAATCGCGCCAGTAGTTTCTGACAAGAAGATTTTTTAAGTTTTTACTATAGTTTATATAGTAAACTAACCCCACCACCTGGTCGCCATGTTTTTTGACAAATCAAGATGGCTTGAACAAACTTGGTAGAGGATCACCCAAGGAACATTTCTGTGAAATTATTTTAAAATTGCGCCAGTAGTTTCTGACAAGAAGATTTTTTAAATTTTTACTATAGCTTATATTGTAAACTAACCCCACCCCTTGGCCGCAATGTTTTAAGATGAATCAAGATGGCTTGAACAAACTTGGTAGAGGGTCACCCAAGGAACATTTCTGTGAAATTATTTTAAAATCGAGCCAGTAGTTTCTGACAAGAAGATTTTTTATGTTTTTACTAATTTAATTAAATTTGCCCCTCCCCCTGGTGGCCATGTTTTTTGACAAACAAGATGGCTTGAACAAACTTGGTAGAGGGCTACCCAAGGAACATTTCTGTGAAGTTATATCAAAATTGGCCCTGTGGTTTCAGAGGAGAAGTTAGAAGCTAAATGTTAACGACGGACGACGGACGACAGACGACAGGCGATAACAAAAGCTCACCTGTGAGCTAAAAGTTACATACAACTTTTTTCTGATGCAAGAATCAGGTTACCATCACAAAAATGGGGATGCAACTGTGTTGTGAATACATGAGTTGACATACAATACATACCTCCAGTTCCAAAGTTCTCCATGATTCCTTCTACAAAAGCTGTTACGTACAGAGCGCAAGCCAATACATTGGCTACGTAGAACAAAAAACCAATGCTACCACCAAACTCTGGGCCTAGCGCACGGCTGATCATATCTGACATAATGGTGAAGGAAAGTGATGCTGGCAAACCTGCTGATGGTCAAGCTGCTTACAGTTTAAACAACTTTTAAAAGAGGTCAGATGTGAAGTTTTTTAAAAGTTTAGGAGTCGTGCTCTGAATCGGACACACAGACGTTCTTATAAATGGATATTTAAGAGGCATCTTTGTACCCAGCTGATTACCTGATTAGCCATGCAACAGATTTAGCCATAAAAGCCTCTTTTAAATTTCTAGAAACAGCCGCAATTTTTATTAATATGACTGTTATCAACCTTTTAAAAAATTTATATCCTTAAACTTAGACACTTAAATACCGTTTGGCGTGTGTGGACACAGGAAGCACGGACACTGATCTAATATCCCTTCTGGGGGAGTTGGATAACAGTGGATGAGAGTGTTAACATTGAGAAACAATTAATTTACGATGCTGGATGAAAACATTTCCCTATTACCCAGTAATTAATGTTTTATACCCCTAGTGAATGATAGATGAGCAGAAAGGACACCAACAAATAACCAGTAACCAGAAAGGCCCAAATCTGTACTTACAATTGATTTATATGCTTCTGTACACGTCCAGTTTAAAGTTTCATATTTTCATATCAATTTTGAATCTTTAATGTTGTTTTTCTTCTTTAATATAGTATTTAAAACTTCATGCATATGCATGTACCAGTAGGTAGTTTTATTTTTCCGCCTACATCCAATAACTTATTTTCCATTTTTAAAACTTCCTGTATAAAATGTCATAAAACTTAAAGTTTCGAACTGCTCATAAAAGGATACAATACGCCCCTCCCCCTTCCACAGCACCGTTAGTGGAGATGGCACAGATGCTCAAGACGGTCAACACCAAGATCATATAGGCAAGGAACAACTGTACCACACTCTCCAAGATTCCCGCCTGACCCACCACAAACCCTGAAATATAGAAAACAGAAACATGTTGTAACAGAAAAATACGCTACCTCAGTGATAATCATTAAATAACAGCACATTAAACCATTCAGCCACGGAACACATGAACTGAATACAGGGTTTATTTTTTGGTTTGTGGAAAATGTGTGTGTATGTGGGAGGTGAAGATAGCATGATAATAATGTAAACAAAACAACATAAATCGTAAGAAACCCTGTTCTTCAGAGAATTTTTTTCATATATTAGGGCAAAAAACATACTTATTGTTGAAGGAAATGGGAACTAACTCCGACCCAAAAAATGGCAAAAGAACTCAACACTGTTTAATAATACATGTATATATAGTTGTAAATCGCAACATATGTTCAGTTTACTCTGCTTTGTTAACAAACTTTCCACCAACTTGGACAGTCAATCAGGTCCATAAATAACTGCAGTGGTGGACCAAGGGTAGAGTTGGACAGTGAATTAGGTCTATTAATAACTGCAGTGGTGGACCAAGGGTAGAGCTGGACAGTGAATTAGGTCTATTAATAACTGCAGTGGTGGACCAAGGGTAGAGCTGGACAGTGAATTAGGTCTATTAATAACTGCAGTGGTGGACCAAGGGTAGAGCTGGACAGTCAATCAGGTCCATTAATAACTGCAGTGGTGGACCAAGGGTAGAACTGGACAGTCAATCAGGTCTATTAATAACTGCAGTGGTGGACCAAGGGTAGAACTGGACAGTTAATCAGGTCCATTAATAACTGCAGTGGTGGATCAAAGGTAGAGCTGGACAGTGAATTAGGTCTATTTATAACTGCAGTGGTGGACCAAGGGTAGAGCTGGACAGTCAATCAGGTCCATTAATAACTGCAGTGGTGGAGTAAGGGCAGAGCTGGACAGTCAATCAGGTCCATTAATAACTGCAGTGGTGGACCAAGGGTAGAGCTGGACAGTCAATCAGGTCCATTAATAACTGCAGTGGTGGACAAAGGGTAGAGCTGGACAGTCAATCAGGTCCATTAATAACTGCAGTGGTGGACCAAGGGTAGAGCTGGACTGTCAATTTATCAGGTCTATTAATAACTGCAGTGGTGGACCAAGGGTAGAGCTGGACAGTCAATCAGGTCCATTAATAACTGCAGTGGTGGACTAAGGGTAAAGCTGGACAGTCAATCAGGTCCATTAATAACTGCAGTGGTGGAACAAGGGTAGAGCTGCTACCTCGCATGCAGAAGGTCGTGGGTTTGATCCCAAGTCTGGAAATACCAAAGACTTGAAAAATGATACTCTAGTGTGACAGCACTCAGAATGCTGTCTCAAGTAGACAACACTGCAATATTACTGAAAAATTACTGAAAGGGACGCTATAAACACCATGCATACAGCAATAAGTCCAGTATTATAAATGCCATATTACTGGAAAACGCTCTTAATATTCTTTTCTACTCTTACTGATTTAAAGGGAATTCAATCATTTGCATGGACTACATAATATTCTGCTGTGGTTAACCTAAAAACAATGAAAACATTGATCCTGAAGGCAGTTCGAGATCACTATATAGAGTTTATGACCAAATCTATGAGTACGGATGCACTGGATAAATTCACTCAAAATATAGCAATATAATTCACTTATAAATGACTGATGTTGAAGCACAATACGCAAAATGATGATGTAACACACTTACTAACAGTGTTAACAGGAAGTTACCTCAGTGCAACTATTATACGATTAAATGGCCTGTTTAAATACCACAAGGCATTGTGTCCTTGTTAAGTTGAGTGCATGTGTGAATTCTTTATCATAGTTATATATATCTTATCTACCATATTGTCTCAAATGATAATGAAAGCTCTTGCATTAATGTATTTAGTATAAAATAATATAATATTTGCAGTTTTAACAGAACAGAAAAAATTTGAAATGTTTCCATTAACACAAATGTCTCCGCCCTTGACTGAAAACAAATTGTTTACAGAAAATTAAGTCAAAAGGGTACCAAAACTTCTGTAAAATTTATAAACTGACCCAGTGATATTATACTGACATTAGGCTGACACTCACCTAGTGATATTATACTGACATTAGGCAAACACTCGCCCAGTGATATTATACTGACATTAGGCTGACACTCACCCAGTGATATTATACTGACATTAGGCCGACACTCACCCAGTGATATTATACTGACATAAGGCTGACACTCGCCCAGTGATAATATACTGACATTAGGCCGACACTCACCCAGTGATATTGTACTGACATTAGACCGACACTCACCCAGTGATATTATACTGACATAAGGCCGACACTCACCCAGTGATAATATACTGACATTAGGCTGACACTCACCCAGTGATATTGTACTGACATAAGGCCGACACTCACCCAGTGATATTATACTGACATTAGACCGACACTCACCCAGTGATATTATACTGACATTAGGCTGACACTCACCCAGTGATATTATACCGACATAAGGCCGACACTCACCCAGTGATATTATACTGACATTTGGCCAACACTCACACAGTGATATTATACTGACATTACAAACTTCCGGTCAAATAGTACGGGTGTGATATTTATTCATCTTGAGAAAATGGATGTTTAGTTTTTATTTAGGATACTAAAGGCAAGTCCTTTTAGCCACGTAAAAACATAAAAACACACTATGAACACTTATTATTGTGCAAATTTCATAAACTCTTTGACAATCATCTATACAGAGTAAAAGTATAATGGAAATGAGGTGGTAATTTAGCGAAGGGCATCGCCATTGCTATTTATAGCTACATGTATTTATAGCCAAGCATACAAATTTTAAGCTCAGGTAAACGATCCACGCTGTAAATTTTAAAAAGTATACTGTACAAAAAAGAAAATGAAACAAAAAACATGAACAGTAATAAAAGAAGACAACTTTCCAGCAACAGCACATTTAGTGCCTTAGATTCCAGCTTGGAACATGGCTTAGAAAAAGCAGTGCTAGGAGAAATAAAAGAAACAAAACCAGTCAAACAAAAAAATAAAAAGGAACAAAATAAAAGCAATAAAAAAGCTAAAACAGACAATATTGATCTAAAAAAGGCGGCATCATTAGAACAAAAGATTGGTGAGATTAATGAAAAATTAAGTGATATGCTAACAAAGAAAGATAAAGATTTCATCAAAAGCATCCTAATTGACACATTAGAAGAGATGAAGGACAAAATAATAGGCCACGTTCTTCACAGAGTAGAACTTTTAGAGGGTGATCTTCATACTCAGGCCATTGAAATAAAAAAGTGCAAATCAAAACAAGATGAACTACCGTAATAGAAGAAAATAAAGTAATAAAACAACAAATGAAGAAAGAAAGTAAATTAAGAAAAGAACAAATGAACAGCTTTGAACAATATGGACGCAGAAACAATATTCGAATATCCGGGCTAGAATTTGACAACAAATATGAAAGCAGCTAAGACACAACAGAGGGTATTGTCAGAGTCATAAATGACAAAATGGGTTTAGAACTATCTCCATATGATATAGACATTGCCCATAGATTAGGCAAATACCAAGAAAAACAAATAAGATCAGTGATTGTTAAATTTGTATCAAGACAAACAAATACAATGTGATGAGAAACACAAAGAACCTTAAAGGCACGAACCTGTCAGTCAACAAAGACTTAACAAAACTAAACTTACAGGTCTTATCATCTATGCGACTGAAGGCAAAAGACAAAATTAAAAAAGCCTGGTCTTTTGAAGGCAAACTGTACTTTAAAAACAAGGAAGACAAAACAGAAGTGGTTCCATACTCTGGCTACCAAACATGGTTAGATCTACCTTGGCCACAAGGGAAAACCTAAATATCAACAGCAGATCGTATATTTATATTGCGACTAGATTGTGTTCACTTTAATTTTTTTTACCAGTATAATTATAGTTGTATGCAGCGACCGCATCGATAAAAGCGGTAAAACATATAAACCTCTGCATTACTACAAGGTGTATCAACAGTATAGTGATGATTATTAACCGTGATGATCAAGAAATACACGATTTAACTTTTACTTATGCAAGACATCGCGAGTGCAGATACACAAACTGAACCATTTGTAAAGCAATAGAACATACCTACAAGCGGAACTTTCGATTCTAGTTTCATCTTTTTCAGAGTATTGATAGAAATATACACTTGAATTGGTGAAAATCAAAGAGGAAACTCTCATGGTTCTATTATAATAAAAGCATGTTAACGAGTAATAAATATATTGATAATGATCGTGTCCTGTATATATGCTTAGTTACAAAAATGTGCAAAATAAATTGTAGAAACTAAACAATAAAGATCTTAATATGAACAATATTGGTTGAGATATTTAAGGTGTTGTATATACATACATTTTAAGATAACGTTACTTATTATGATTATAATAATAATAATAATAGTAATAATAGTAATAATAAGTATACTAATAAAATGATGATGATGATGTTTGATGATTATGATAATATATATATAATGTAAATTACTGGTTGAGATAATCAATGTTTTGTTTTCATACACACTTTAAGATTAAGTTACAAAAATAGTGTAATAATGATAATGCTGAATCCTTCGATCTCTTATATTATTTCGATATATGTGTATGTATGTATATGTGTGTGTGTATGTATGTATATGTATATGTTTATATGTATATACATGCATAGGTACGTACCTATTGTGTGCGTATTGTGTGTATGTATGTATGTATGTATGTATGTAGGTATGTAAGTATGAGTATAATGTGTATGGATTTTCTTTTTCGAATATAAGAAAACGAAGGACAATAATGTATGTACAAAAAGTACTATGTTCTATAAAACGGAATAATATTAACAATAAAATAATAGAAACAATGTTGAATCCTTTGATCTCTTATATTCATTTCGATTTTCTTTTCGAATATAAGGACATTAAGGACGATAATGAATGTGTTGAAAGTAAATTAAATAAGTAGCAGATTTTTTATATGTACATATGTGTGTGTTCAAGAATTGTTATAAATGTAACTTTTTGCCACAACGCAATGTAGTTAAATAACAATATTGCTAGCAATAATGGATACATATTATCCATACCAGTTGACGTAATGATATGACATATAACGTTATAATTAGTTCAGATACGTGCGCATAGATGAAATCAATAAACATAAAATATAATGTGTTTTTTATGTACTACTGATATACTTATTAAAAAGCAATTGGGGTTGTTGCTCGTTTGTTGAAACTTGTAATAAAAATGTGAAATTGTATATTGTCTATATATGAACGTTCAACTGCCTAATGGTGTTTGAGATTGATATCAGTCTGAAACAGATAATAACATTGACATATTTATTTAATCTTCAAGTAGAAATGGTCTATGATTATTTTGATGCTTGGTTTGTTTCCTTGTACATTAAATAAAGGTAAACTACAGAATATAGATGATATTCAACTGAAACTGATAACAGAACTGACATATCATGTATGAATAGGTCTATGATTGTTTTGCTGTTTATATGATGACGTTTATTTGTATGTATCCCTTGGGTTATATCTATATGTAAACTATAAAATGTTTAAAATGATATCGAAGTGAAACTGGTAAGGACACTAACATATTTGTATATTGTCTATATATGAATGGTCTTTGAATGATTTGATATTCTAAATGTATTCATTGTGTAATATTTTAAAGGTAAATCATGAGCTATTTATGATTGTTAAAAAAAATCTGGTATTGCCTATGTGTGAACAACTAGGACTATTTTGATTTTATCAAGATGTACTCCTTGTGTAATATTTACAGGTACATTTTAAAAATATCTCTGAAATATTTAAAAAAATATATAAATCTGAAACTGTAACAACATTGACATATTTTTATACTGTCTATATATATAAAAGATACACTATTATCTTTAAGTTCTTTGTGTACACTTCTTGTGTTATTTTAAAAGTTCACTATAAACGTTCCATGCACGTTTAAAAACGATATTAAACTATAAATTGATATTGACACTGATAGGTTTGTTTAGTGTTTATGAATGAATGTCTACAATGTATTTATGTAATTAATGTACTTATTGTGAAATAATATTTAAAATGTAAAATATAAAATGTTGATGCAAACAAATATTATATTGATTGGTAATATGTATATAGTGGTCTGTGATTGCTTTTAGATATCTGGAGCACTCTTCGAATTATATTTTAAGTAAAATTATATACAACAGGTATAGTTGTGTTAGATGATATCATTATGTAAATAAGTTGTAGTATTGACTAGATGTGCATCTTGTCTCTAAATTATAAATTGTTGATGCTGAAAAAATGTTTGAATCTTCAAGATTAAATATAACATAGAAACAATGGCGACGTAACCTTGCATATAGTTTGGTTATATGGATTATATAAAAAGCTTATCGTTGGTATTGATACTCATACTATTTGTTACTTTCTCTTTTAATTTATCTTACTTTCACTGTCGCTTTATAGTTAAAGATATTGATAGTTGCAACGCTAAAATAAAAAAACATGTTTTTTAAATGAGTATTAAAATATGCACATTTAATGTAAAAGGTTTAAGTGATGCATCAAAACGAAAACAGCTATTTCACTGGCTTAAGATAAATAAATACACTATCTGCCTCCTACAAGAATTACATTGTCAGGAGCGGACTAAAAATACTTGGGGGAAGGAATGGGGAGGAGATATATTTTTAAGTGGGAACCAGTAGTAACAGCACCGGTGTGGGCATCCTTATTGACTCCAACTTTACATATTCAGTTCAAGAATACAACAACATCATTGACGGTCGAATGCAATCATTAAAAGTATTAATTAATGATACAGAGTACGTGTTTTTAAATATTTATGCACCAAATAATTTGACAGATAAATATAATTTTATAAAGAAAATAGAAGACTTTATAATTACAAACAACAGTGAAAGCTTGATAGTGGGTGGGGATTTTAACACAGTAATAAATGTAGATCTAGATAAAAAACATGGTAATTTAAACAATAATAAAAGAAATAGGGACACAATAAACGATATAATACAAAATAATGAAATGAACGACATATGGAGAATATTAAATCCAAACATTAAACATTATACGTGGCATTCAAACACTAAACAAAAAAATATTCTGTAGGCTTGATTATTTTTTAGTTTCAAATAATCTTGTGAATACTATAACTGATTGTCAAATTACAACAGGTTTTCGATCTGATCATTCTATTGTATATTTTAAACTGACCACTGAAAAACATAATCGTGGACCAGGATATTTTAAACTAAATAATAGCGTCATACTAGATAAAGAATATCAAGACAAAATCAAACAATCTATAAAAGAAATGGCGGAAATAAATAAAGAAGCAAATCCTAATATTTTATGGCAAATTATTAAAGGTACAACCAGAAATGAGCCTATATATCACTGAGTGAGTGTTGGCCAAATGTCAGTATAATATCACTGGGTGAGTGTCGGCCTTATGTCAATTTAATAGGCCTTTCAAATTATATGCATGCCAGACATTCCATTATCCAAGCGAGGTTAGGAGCTCATCACACTACCAGCTGATTAGCAGATGACTATAACTACATAGGAAAATGGATACACCCCTATTAACTTGGGGTGATATTTTGAGACCTGAATAAAATTGTTTTGTTCCATTTAGATATCAGTCTTCCCTTGATTTTCATAACATTATTAAGGGACCTGTGTAATACAAAAATTGTATAAAGCAAAATAAGGTGAGATGGAGGACTACAATGTAAGTTATCATATTTACATATCTATCTATTATTGTTATGAATTTTAAATATATCTTATTATTGTTTGTTTTTTATTTAAAATAAATACAAACTTTAAAAACATCTATTTTTTTCTTTAATATATTCATAAACCGCAGCATGTTGTTATATAAAGAAAGAGAAGTGAAACAATTTGTGTTACCTTATTACGCCTTATAAACATAATTTTATAGACATGTGAACATAGTATTTTATATAACAATTTATTGTCAATATTTTAGAATATTGAATAATATTTGTATCTTTCATTATAGGGTAGGAATGGACTGTATGCATAAATCCAGCACTGTAAACCAGAAGATAAAACCAGAAGAATAAACCAGCACTGTAAACCAGAAGATAAAACCAGAAGAATAAACCAGCACTGTAAACCAGAAGACTCCAATCCAATCAAAAGAATATTGATATGCTGGAGAACATAAGAGAAAACATGGAAAACATGATGACAGAGACATAAAAAGTCAGAAATATAGTCCCCATGAATTGGTACACCTGTAAAGTATATATTTGCAGGACTGCACTTGACAATCGAGAAAATTTATTACTCCCACTATATGACTACATACACTAACAATCACCTTCCGAAACAGTTGGGTCTACTCGGCTTCTGTCTGTACAACTGATATGTAAAGTAAATCATAAGCTTTATTTAAAATTAGACATTGATCTGCTACACCCCCTATTATGTCATATCCCCTCCCCTCATACTATTTTGTTTTATATAAAAAAAGAATAGAAGGATTTAAACAAAAATAAAATGGTTAACTGTTCTGTTGTGTTCTTGACAATGGATACTTATATGAGTACACATGGTAAGGCACAAATATTCATGGAACCTGATATTATACAGACAGTTTGTATCCCTTCTAAATCACTTTCAAAGAGAGGTGTTAATTAGTCTTAATCTTCAGGAATGTTTACACAGGTCAGATGTGAATTAATTGATTTACAGCAGACCCTTTCCTCCATCCCCACACCCCTGAGAATTTGTTAAAACATTCAGTTATCAGATCATAAAACACAGTTTAATCAGTATAGCAATAGACATGCTGAATGATATAAAAACTAAATTTTCAAATTATGAACTACTTAAATCAATAATTAAATATTGTATTTTGACCTTTGCATTAATCAAACTGTCAACAAATTTAAATTAACAGATGTAGTCAGACTAATATCTCAAGTATTATCCAAGATGGCCATGTAAACTCTATGTACGCTAGTGTTGCTATAAGGTAGGATGTGCTCCTAACCTCGTTCTGGTGCAGATATGCGTATTCATGAGATATTATTATGAATGGTCTATATGACTGGACATGCATCATGTTGATCCAGTTTCAGTATTGTGTGACTGGGTGAGTATCTTTTCCTGGTATCAGTATATTCTGAATGAATACGTTACAACTGGATCCGTATCACTTGTTTTGTTTTTTCACCCAATTTCATCATTATGCCGCTTTTTTCCCCTAATGAAGGGAGACAAAACCGAACAAAACTGCAAAACTATGTAATTAATACATCAATATTTATTAGAGGAAATCATGTACCAGAAGTTATATAAAATATTTTATCAGTTGGTATAATGTCACACAGTGAGGGTACACAGTGATAACATGTAAATTGAAAGTAATCTACAAGTTGCTGACAGAGTTATTACTACATGTAACTGATATCAAATAATCAAAACTATTACAGGTGAATAATTGGGGACTATCAAATGATATAAACATCAAAACACATGTTCCTGAAAATTAACAAAACCATGTATCTTTTTTTTTGTATATGATTGGATTATGATATTAATGGGACTCAGTGCAATTTTATTTTTGTTTGTACAATAAATCATGCAATTTTTATACATAAACAAATTTCATTTTTTGTAAATGGGTTTAACGTCACTTTCAACACATGACAGATGATAACTGGCATGTCCAGTTTTATTGGTGGAGGAAGATCATATTTGCAAGTATTAGTAACTTTACTAATACATCTAAATGATATGTGCTAATGAGATTCATAGTCAGTGACATTTACTTAGTTTTCTCCACATCTCATTTAAAGACCAGGAAACTATGTCAACATCATTTTTCTTTGTAATTTTGGTTTCTGTTTGCAACTTTTATTGCAGTCGGGATGTTATATTTATTGGTAAAGAGAAAATTGACTGGTATTGCATACTTTTTTATGTATAATTTGCCTGTCAAACAGATTAACCAGTAACAGTCTTCCTGGGTAGAATCAATACAAAAAGTGTTTTGCTCCCCACACAAAAATACAGCTGTGGCGTAAGATTATAATTACAGACGATGTCCCTCCAACCATGGGTTTGGTGTTCTACTACTAGATCATGTGCTCCACAATGAGTAATGAGTTCATGAATACCAATCATATATACTTTAAACAACTTATATAGGTCAGTGACACATGACCCTCCAACCATGGGTTTGGTGTTCTACTACTAGATCATGTGCTCCACAATGAGTAATGAGTTCATGAATACCAATCATATATACTTTAAACAACTTATATATAGGCCATTGACACTTCACTTATCAGTTACTGTTATGATTATAGTGTGCACTTAATATTGTAGGCAGGCAGGCAAGGAGGCAGGCAGGACGGACGTACGGACGGACGGACGGACGGAGAGAGACAGACAAACAGACAGAGAAAGAGAGAGAGAGACACAGACAGAGATTTACTTTACTTAAAACAGATTTTCCCCAGTGTCGGTGGGGTATCATACCATGTGTCGCGACATGATACTCCAGTGTGGCAGCACCCAGAATACTGTCTCAAGTAGACACCATCACGATATGAGTGAACAATTGTTGAAAGCAACCATAAACATCATACAACATTAAAACAGAGTTTAGTTAAGATTTCAATATACGTATAAACTATAAACCTTAATGAATCATAATTTGGTTCTTACATGCACCAGCTATTGGTTAAAATAGCTATGAAATAACAAGATATTGCTATATTGCAAAGCAACGGACCATCATAAATTAATTATATAAAACTTGATATATGTGTCTGTCAACTAACCCCCACACCCCACCCCCCTGCTATTGATTGAAAACACAATTTTCTACTGAAAACTGCCAAAACTTTTGACCAATATTGACAAAAATCAAACTTGATCTGCATTTTATATATGTCAATCAAATACACACATCCCTTCAGAAATTATTCGTTGGAAAACACATTTTTTTTATCACGAATGAGCAGACAGACAGTGGGTAACACTTTATACCACTTCACTGTTCTTTGAATGGGGGGGGGGGGGGGGGGGCATAAAAAGATCACATCACCACCACCCACCCCTGAACTCCTCAACCCCATATTTTTTAATTTCATACTTTGGCTAAAATAGTTCAAAAGAATGCATTTGTCAAATCTGATCTGATCATATGTGTCTATAAAGGAAAACACAATAAGCAATTTGTTCATAAGAATATTTTGTCATATTTTTGGAGTACTACTATTAATGAAAACTAACATTTAACTCCTAATGTTTGACTTAAAATATGTTGAAATGCAAAGAAATCAATGAAGAGCATATATGTACGAATAGTAACTGTAATTGTAAGTGTTTCGTACCTACTCTAAGGAACAACATTGTGCTGAACATTGACAGAGCAATCGGACAAAACACACCAGCGAACGTGCTCAGTGTCCGCCGAGTGTCCGTCAATGATTCCTGTCTCCTTCGACCACCCATGTAACTAAGGTTCCTCGGCAGTCGCCATATCATGGGAGAATGAATCAATGGGCTGTCCTCGTTCTCGCTGTCATCATAACTCTGAGCTAAACCATTAGCAGCTCCTTCCATGTTCAAACTTCGGCTTTCGTTATTTTTTCTAAATGTCTTGATTTTTAAAAAATCTCTCAAGAGAAGTTCATCTTATTCCTTTCACAACACCGATACAAATGGTAATTTTATATATTGTTCACAACTGCACTAGACTTATGTATGATTTATTAGATCTGAAGTGTTTATGCACTTTAAAGTTATCATTGGTGTTTGTCCAGACTTTACTTCATACTGATTTTTTCTTTCCCAGTTTACTGATACATTTGAACTTGTCTATATGGTGTTAACAAGTCACAGATATTCCAGTACAGCTGATGTTTGTTACTAATTATTGTCTTCTTTATTAATCATATACCGCTGACCTGGATCGGGATGTAATTATAGTCATTGCACTATATATATAACAAATAACCGGTATATATCACATTTAAGTTAAATGTTAAACTCCCATATCATAATGTCACATCTACAGTCAAAGTTTCATAGATAACACAAACTATATTTAAAATGGGACCAAAATCAACATTACAGAGACATAACAGACTGGGCCACTGTACCATTTCTGAGACACAATCAACATTACAGAGACATAGCAGACTGGGCCACTGTACCATTGCTGAGACACAATCAACATTATAGAGACATAGCAGACTGAGCCACTGTACCATTGCTGAGACACAATCAACATTACAGAGACATAGCAGACCGAGTCACTGTACCATTTCTCAGACACAATTAACATTACAGAGACATAGTAGACTGGGCCACTGTACCATTGCTGAGACACAATCAACATTACATAGACATAGCAGACTGGGCCACTGTACCATTGCTGAGACACAATCAACATTACAGAGACATAGCAGACTGGGCCACTGTACCATTGCTGAGACACAATCAACATTACATAGACATAGCAGACTGGGCCACTGTACCATTGCTGAGACACAATCAACATTACAGAGACATAGCAGACTGGGCCACTGTAACATTGCTGAGACACAATCAACATTACATAGACATAGCAGACTCGGCCACTGTAACATTGCTGAGACACAATCAACATTACATAGACATAGCAGACTGGGCCACTGTACCATTGCTGAGACACAATCAACATTACAGAGACATAGCAGACTGAGTCACTGTACCATTGCTGAGACACAATCAATATTACAGAGACATAACAGATTGAACCAATGTACCACTGCTGAGACACAATCAAAATCACAGAATCATAAGGCAAAAACAACAACTTATGTTTCTGGTGGCTTAATCGACTGTAATATTTCACTTCGACCATAATTTTTTCATGTCTTCAAATCTATCAAGGTCATAAAGAAATGTGAAAGGGAACATTCAAGACACATATGAGATTATTTCAGATAATCACCACAGTACGATAGGTCACATACTTTTTCATTTAAATGTCATTTTCTATTCCCTGCCAGAGATCTTTTCTTTTTAAAACATGCTCTTTCTTGTCTTTGTGAGAAACACATTTAATAAGTGATAAATATTTATATATATGTCTTGTTTCATAAAAACAGAGTTTGAGATTATAAAGATTTTTTTGTTGAAATCATTTTGTTAAATATCACCCTATTATATATATTTAAAAGATAAACACATGTGGAGGTAGAGGCATTTTAAACAAAGATTTACCATTTAGTTTCTTATTTAATATCAAATATTTAATTAAATCATTAACACAATAACTGTAACTAATATGGTTTTACAATGTGGCAAACATGACACAATAGATATTTAAATAATACAGCAAATACCTACATGAACAGATGATGTTTAAAAAAAAAATAAAAAAAATACCAACACTGTTTTTTTAGCCATACCACAAGAAACACAATTGTTTTTGCCTTACAGACTGAAGGATATTGCTGAGCCAATTATATCACTAAATAAAATATAACATCTTCCATTGATCAATAATCATGTGATACAATGATATAATTATAAGCCAGTCACATCAGCCATATATGTGACAAACCAGGATGACACACACAGGCATGAACACCTACAACAATAGGCAATTTTTTTTATTTATTTCTATTTCATTCAACTATCTTTAACACAATTAATTTGTCCATTTATTCACCTCATAACTTGCAACAGAGTCAAAATCCCCTAACCCCCTCCCCCAAATATTGATAAAGAGTAAAGCTGTCTGTTCACTCTGATTGGACAGTAAAAGTAAAACCCTGTACTAGTGCAACATATTGCATGTCTCTATATGAGCTTTTTTGACATTTTTTTTATTTAAATGCGTCTCCAAAGACAGCACGTAAGATCTCAATAATTAAAAAAAATGTCCACTCACAACATCTATGTGATTTGTGAATGCAGAACAATATACAAACACTGTACAGTTTACTTGAAAGCATTTATTCAGTATTGTACTGTAGGAATTACAGAGGTTTCGTACCACTATAATTTCACACCACTACAATTTCGTACCAAATAAAGTGGTTTTGTACCACACATAGATTAATTGCATTTATAAACTTTATAGTGTTTCACACCATGAATGATGGTATTTATTTGTAATTAGTGTGTGAGAATATTGGATTATTATTGATAATAATAGTATTTGTGCATATCTACTGAGTGAACTGTCTTTATAATTGCAAGTGCATTGATTAGTCTATAATATCTTACTTTCTTTTCTTTATCAATATTTCACATGAATTACAAATCTCTAAGTCTTAATATACCAATTATTGTTTTATCTTTATGATATTTACATGTTTTTTTACAAGGGGACACATGTAATAAACAAAGTAAAATTTTAAACACTATGCATTTCATAAGTTAAGTATATAGAGAAGGGAAGGCAAATGACTGAGGTTTTGTGAAACTCAAGTATTCATGCAAAATCTCACAGTATCTCGTTTTCAATTATCTTAACTTCCATTCATCTCAGGAACACAAATCAAAATTCTAACATTGCAGAATGAAATTCTCATTAAAACAATACCATTCCCAGCAATTTATGTTTAAAATTGTTGAAGAACTTTTGATTTATACATAATTTGTATACTGCAGCTAAAATAACTACAAATTAAGAGAAACCTCAATATTTTTAATCCAAGATAATTTTGCGTTGTCGAAACATGTTTATTAAACATAATACTTACAGTTTATGTAAAAGAAATCAGTTGCCTGTGAATTATGAATAATTAATTGCCAAATAATTCTTTGTGAGCTATTTATCAACATTTAGCCAGGAGATGCCAGTTTTCTATTCCTTCTATACAAGTCCTTAATTTCATATATGGTACGAAACCTCCTTAAGTGGTACGAAATAACCTACTGTAGATCTTTTTATGCATAATCAAATGAAATGTTCTACAGTTATCTTAACTGGAGTGCAATAGCTGTGTTTTTGGCACAGCACACCCAAGACTATTGATCATTCAGAACGAATTGTTAATTGGGTATTTTTATCTATTTCAATCTCAGCCTCAGGTGTTGCACCCACACTCCCATAAAGTGGACAAACACACCTTGGTACCCTAGTCAAAGTCAACAACTTGAAAAACAGTCAGCTACGCCCCTGAACTGCATAAAGTCCTCATTTGATGACACATAACATCAAATTTACACATCAGTAACCAGAGCGGGTAGTCTCGTGACTGCACTTGAAAGACACCGCGACACCCACCAGGCACCATTTAAACATGCATGAGCCTATTCCAGTACAATTTTTACCTACACTTATTATACAACGACAGTCATATTGAAACACACATATTTCCTGTAGTAGATTAAGTGTTTTTAAATAAATAGCCGTTATTTTTTTCCCTTCACATTTAATTTCCCCCCACTTATGCTGCATTCACAATATTTACAAAGGAAGTGTGTAATTCGGATATTCTCAGTTGTTATTCACTAGACCATTCGTACTTGCGTCAATTCGTACCAACTATTGGTCCTTAGAAATAGACGACTGAAAGTAACAACCCCGACGTTTCACATTTAAATATATCATACTAAATTAACTGAAACAGTCGACAGAAATCCTTTAAAACTCAAGGAGGCTAATAATTAATAAATTCCTTGATATAATCAAGGAAATAGAGAGAAATATAATTTTGATGTTAATGAGCCGTAAGGATTCCCGTTTGGGATTTAATGTATAAAATTTTATGGATTGTGCTTGAACCTGATTTATTTACTGATATATTTAATATATTTATGTAGGACAGATATGATTGTCGTTTGTTTTTGTTTGTTAGTTTTTATGCATTTTTTCATTTTCTGTATTTGTCATAACTTAATTAAAATACTTTTTAAAAAAGTTCAAACGTGGATGTGTTACTTTAAGTTTGAGGTTTATCCAGCGATCTTTTCTCCCTATATTTTATAAGTTTGTTTTTATAGAGGCAAGAAGTGTTGCTTTTAAGTTAGTCCACATCGTGTCTCAATTCTTGCCAAATATTTTCTATCTCGGTGTTTATCTACTGTCAGTTTTCTTTTATTGAAAATGAATTCTAAAAATACTATAATTTTATTAAAGGGTACCGCACGTCAGAATATAAATGGCTATTTATCGTTAAATAGACATGTAAATAACACAAAAATCAACAAATTTTAATTGTACGAAATTTATCAAATGAGAAAAATGACATTAAATATCATGATTTCAAGCGTTTCCTAAATGCTATGGGCGCCGCCATTTTGTAGCTCTTTTGTGATGGAGGTATTCGGTGACGTCATAACTGCACTTCCGTTCTAGTTATCGCGCAAATTGTATTGTGTCGTTAGTGACTGCTCTCTACTGAAACTCTTATGTATATACACTAATATACGTAATCAGTTTATATACAGATATACAGTGCATTAGTGAACATCGAAGGTAGACAATTAAACGCGAAAACGATTCTGAATTGAAGGACTTAACCCATTAAACATTGTTTTCTCCAGCGGAATAAGTGGGTGGAGTAATGCGATATGTTTTGTGGACAGCGTTGTGTTTAGTTTTCCTAATATGTGATTTCACAATGCCTCAGTGTCAAGCTTCTGGTGACATCACGCGCAAAACGCCTTTATACTTTGGGGTAGGACTTAAGATTGCAGAATGAAGCGTACCAATGCCTTGGCGTACTACTATCCAAGCTGCAATTTCTGATGATTTCAGTACGAAGATGACCATATGCGACATACATATAGACTAAGTGTATATTATCCAGTGGGAAGCTCTTAAAAATGTGCTAATAACATATAGCTCAACTGATTTCTGAAATTTAATTTGTAATTTTATATACTCTTCCAAAATATTGCGAAATTGATATAGCAAACTTTCACAATCTTATAATTGCAGGCTGTTTGAACAGGTGTGATAAACCAATGTACAATAAAAACAAGAGGTTAATGCCAAAACATAAGGTGTGAAAACGACATGGTATCTAAAAGTTATTATTAAAATACAAATTAAGGCTAATTAATTGTGACAGGCCCGATTAGCTCAGTCAGTTACGTGTCTAACAATCAATCCAGGTGTCTCGAGTTTGAATCCCCACCCGGCGACAGTCTCTGTGATGATTGACATACAACATTGTGTCTCAATATCATTTGTCTCTCACTGCTGATTCGAGTGGGAAAATTATCAGTTACTTGCGGTTGTTGGGTGTGCTCGAGTACTGGTTAACTTTTCAGAAAACAGTGGTTAGGTTAACTGAACATCTGTACAGTAAGCCCTCGATGGCAAAAAATGATGCTTAATATTCAGTCAACATTTAATTGGTCATAAAATCATTTTATTAATTTTATAATTAATAGGCAATTTAGTTTATTGATATATGGCTTTTTCACAGTCAACAAGGTCATTATTCGTGAATAGACATTTGAACTACCTCTACTTCGTAATGAAAAAATATAAAGTAAAACCTTTGTTCCTTTATTTATTCAAGAATTCATGAAAAGTTTTTTTTTACTGTTAAAAAAAGTGTTCTGGTATACAATTTATGAAAAATATTCATAAAATCATATAACATAATTTTATTACTTGTAAGTTTGCATTGATATTGAAACCCTAATTAACTGAAAATATTTTAATCGGTAATAAGGCATAATACTATGTGATATAACATCCTGTCATAAACCCTGGGGTCATTAAACCTGGGGTGATTACGCTTATTAGGGTACAATATGCACACTTTTGCAGGGTATTTCTCATTACCACATGGTGTGAATGTGGTGTTGGTGAATTATGAAAGCTCAGCAGGGTGCCAGTAGCTGGACAGTAACATACACTTTGTGCAATATGCCTGTAGACATTATATTCCATATGACACTCCCTATAAGGAACAACATTCATACATGTTCAGGGAACTGGTAGAATAGATAATCATCAAATATCAAATTGGGTAGTAACACCATTTGAATAACCAAAAGACAGTGCCAGTTATGTAAAACAACACAAAAAAACCCCAACTCATTCATGCTTCATATAAATTGACTAAAATGGGTATGAAATCAAAATTTTATCAGCCATTTCTCAGTACGCAACAATGGCCGCACCAGCTAAACACGATAAGAAAAGAGATATAATATTATTTCTTATTCCCTCTTAGACAGGTAAATATATGTCACAAATATTTTCCCTTAAATTCCGTTCCTGGTCTAAATAGTGTTTTTGTTTTTTGATAATGTATTGACTGAGTAGCAAACAGTATATACCCTGATAGTACAGCATGAATGTGCAGGCTCGTCTGGATCTTCATCATCACTGACGCCAATAATATTTTTTTTTTTATCAAACTAAGGGTAATTTTACTATTTTGAAAAATTCAATCATCAATGTCAGGCTACATGATAAGAGTCAGAGTCGTGATTGATAAGTTTCGGGTTTGATCTCTGGTTCATGATTGGTGTGACTGTTTAACAGTTATCATCTTTTTGGGTGAAAACTTCATAAGACATTTATGTGTTTCTCTGTATTTTTTCTGTGATACATTCTAAATCTTCTAAATTTCCATTAGTATGGTCATTGCATCTGCAGCACGTATTTTCGTCGGACGAAAGCATCCTTACACAGTTTTTGCAGCTGCAAAAATCTTTCACATATGTGAACAACTGTGCCGTCTAACTATTTCTCTCGTTTTCTAATTCATTTAACTCTGCTTCCGAAAATTCTGGTTCAAAGTTGTAGGCCACAATTACTTCTCCGTTACTAAAATCCATTTTATCATTCTTGCGAGTACTTTTGCCGGTGACTATAATTGCACGTTTCTATATCTGCTGTAGCGTATAAATCAATTATATTTTAAACCGGAAGTGCAGTTATGACGTCACGCAGGTATCCAATATGGCGACTTCCACCACAAAGTCGATGTGCGAAAATGACCGTTACAAAACGAGCTGATTTATCTTTATGGACTCGAATTTATGCATAAAAATACTATTAATAGAAAGCTGAACTCATAGCTATTCATATTATCCTGTTTTATACACAGGGTTGCGTTCCCCTTTAAGATGATCAGCTCACCAAATAGAGGGTAAACGTTCAATGTCAATGTACGGGGTATTTGTGGGTATTGAATCAAGTACATTATTTTTCCAGGTTAATTATAACCATGTATTCAGTTGAATGGTATTTTATCATTTATAAGAATTTATTTCGAAGCTTACTGTTCATGGTGACTGGGAATGGTACAGAGGCTAAGAGCACATCAGCGTTCAACCTTGCTCAGAGGTCCTTATTTCTATTCCCGGTGGGGTCACTTTTTTTTTCAAGCGCACGTTCACAAAACATTAATGTCCCTTCACCAGTCTTCGAGTAAAATCAAACAAATGTAAACATTAAACTATATGTTTTTTTCCCTTTAGAATTAAACACTACTTTATCAACAAACTATCATTCATCATGTTAAGCAATCGGACATACTCGGTCAATTCCGCCATCCTTCCGTATTTAAATAATCGTCGAGGGTTGGCTGTACCAGATTCATAATTATGCAGTTATAAATAGGCAGCGGTGTAGCTGACGCTAAAATGATGTGGAAGCACATCAGGTTCCAGCGGGGTCTGGGGACATGCACCAGCAGAAAAAAAATACTTTCAGGATGCATTTCCTACGTTCTGAAAGCTTTTTCATATAATGATACATTGGCAAAAATATGTGCAAGTCCAGGTGTTGCGGCCGCGTAAAGGCAGCTTCGCCACTGATATGTGTAAACCATTGAATATTGTTCTTTATCCTAAAGTAAATAATAAACGTTTGAAGGCTTGTCATTCATATAGAGTCCCAAATGAAAGAAGTGAAAGTTACATTTTACTGTTTGTCACCCTCTGCATTACCAAAGTATGATGAGAAAAGTAGGGGCCATGTGTCATATAAGATTTTTCTTCTGCTGTTGACAAAGTGACAGTATACTTCCGATATCATGTATTCTTACCCCAATTTCCCAGCATTTTTTTTTTCTAAATTCACAATCCAAACACGACAATGCTCAAAATAAATCAATTATGCCATTAAAAAAAAATGAGCATTAATATAAGGAAAATGCATTTTTAAAGAAGAAGAATCAATGATTATTTATAACCACCATTATTTGACTACTCCAAAGCAGCGCACCCGATGTGCTATGCCTATACTTACACAATGGGTAATTCTAATTTTAGATTTGCATTATGTAGGTGTATAATTTTCAACAAAAAAAATCAGGACTGAAAAATTACCAAAGTTCTCGTGTATCTATTTAATGTGCCGAACATCGAATTGCAGCATATTGCATATTAATGTTTAATTTGAACTGGCTGTGTATGCCGTATAACAACCAATAACAGATCATCTTACATAATAGGCTCTGTGTCCCGTATAACAACCAATAACAGGTCATCTTACATATTAGGCTGTGTAGGCCGTATAACAACCAATAACAGATCATCTTACATAATAGGCTCTGTAGGCCGTATAACAACCAATAACAGATCATCTTACACAATAGGCTCTGTAGGCCGTATAACAACCAATAACAGATCATCTTACAAAGTATGAAGCACACAAATGAAGCTTGCAAGATATTTATTACGATATAGCAATTCTAGAATAAGATCACGTTCACTATTGGTGTCAATAAAGCAACTCAACATTGGTTGTTTGTAAACTGTCGTTTGGACGCCTTTTCAAGGATATTGCAAGACACAGGTAAGCGTATAACTTTAAAGTGAATTTATCAGGATGTTTCAAACTTTTAATCAAAATTGGCTAAAAAACGTTTTCTCTATATATCGTGGCTATATACTCAAATAGATTTTCGGCTTAAAATTACAACATATCTTGTAACTGTAACAGGACGAGAAAAATATGCAGCCAGTCCATAACGTATCAAATGAGTCACATGGTTTCATTTCAATTTGACTGCCTTATACAGGTGTACACGAAGTAAATTTTGTTTCATCTTAGAAAGAGTCCGAATGACGGTGCGAAGATCGTCAAACAGTTTTTAAATACTGTCTATTTTAAGATGGGAATTTCGTTTCAAGTTTACCACTTTAATTCAAATGTCGATTTTGTCACGTTTTAGTGGATTTGACAAAGCAAATATTCCGATTTTATTCAAAAATGATAATGAGATGCTTTTTATGAATGATGATAACTATTTCATTTTTAAGACATTTATAGCGGGTTTTCCTGACATTCTCCCTTTAACGATACCCGCTTACTCAACATGGGATCTATCTGACAGACTAAAAGAGTTGATCAGCCTCACGACTCCTGGATTTTATTTCATCGTTTTGCCTCTGGAACACTGGAACACTCATATGCTAAATGTTCTCCGAGACACACTGGACATGACTGAAACATGCACTTTGTATTTAACTAGGGTGGTTACTATATAATAAAAAAACAGTACACGTATTAATTCGAGTAAAATAGATCTAGTCAATTTAAAAAGTCATTTTTGTATAAATACATGTGTTAGTAAGACAGTCACTTTAAAAAATCTGCCTGTTTTTGTACTGCATGTTTTGTAAAAGTCGTCGAATACCCACGGGTGATCCATTACGATACTCTCCGTGATGGGTGGAGAGTATAAGCATTGTCAATCTGGGTATCAGAATACCCACGGGTGATCCATTACGATACTCTCCGTGATGGGTGGAGAGTATAAGCATTGTCAACCTGGGTATCAGAATACCCACGGGTGATCCATTACGATACTCTCCGTGATGGGTGGAGGGTATAGGAATTGTCAGCCTGGGTATCCGAATAACCACGGGTGATCCATTACGATACTCTCCGTGATGGGTGGAGGGTATAGGAATTGTCAGCCTGGGTATCAGAATACCCACGGGTGATCCATTACGATACTCTCCGTGATGGGTGGAGGGTATAATCATTGTCAATCTGGGTATCAGAATACCCACGGGTGATCCATTACGATACTCTCCGTGATGGGTGGAGAGTATAAGCATTGTCAATCTGGGTATCAGAATACCCACGGGTGATCCATTACGATACTCTCCGTGATGGGTGGAGGGTATAGGAATTGTCAGCCTGGGTATCCGAATACCCACGGGTGATCCATTACGATACTCTCCGTGATGGGTGGAGGGTATAGGAATTGTCAGCCTGGGTATCCGAATAACCACGGGTGATCCATTACGATACTCTCCGTGATGGGTGGAGGGTATAGGAATTGTCAGCCTGGGTATCAGAATACCCACGGGTGATCCATTACGATACTCTCCGTGATGGGTGGAGGGTATAAGCATTGTCAATCTGGGTATCAGAATACCCACGGGTGATCCATTACGATACTCTTCGTAATGGGTGGAGGGTATAAGAATTATCACCCGGGGTATCCCGGAAGATGATGATCTAGTTATACAGACAATTTAGAGTCTGCCGGTGGTGTACAAGTACTTGCAAAACATCAATTTAGAAAGTTTTGTACTGCCGGTTTTGCACTGGTAAAGTTAGAAAGATTGCCGGTTTTGGAGGTTTAGAATTGCAGGAGGCTTTAATTTTCATTTGTTTTGTTTAGTCTGTTATCTGAATTATGTGTTTGGACAAAGAATATTTATTCATTGATAGATGTGGAGTGCGCGGTCCAGTGGTAGAGCATCGGGCCAAGGATCGGAGGGCCGTGGGTACGATTCTCCGCCACGGCTATATGCGATATCGTTGAGCAAGACACTTTATCCACATATATGTTAAGTACTGGTTATACAAAGGAAGACTATAGCGTGCTTAGTCCAAATTGTAATAACTTGTTTCACAACTGAAGTAAAAGAAATAAGTTTGAACCAAATCAGTGACAGATGTTTGATTTGGACAACTGGTGTACTATATATAACTGTAACTACGCAATGTCCAAATGCAGACATAAATCGATCGTATAGCGTGCACATGTAGCAACGCCGCATGTCGAGGGAAAATTTTCGGTGATTCAAACAGCTACAATATCCATGACATCCAGACATTATATAAGGGAAACTGGTAGAATGATATTGGTAAACAGCTGTTACATAAAATGTCAACGTTATAACATAAATACCATCTCGCTCATAATAGTAGGCCAGAATTTGTAAATGTCACCGCTAATTCGTACTAAGTAGTTTGTCATTCCCGTCATACGTAACATCCAGTAAATATGTATGAGTAACCAATCACACGGCATTGAACTGAAAATAGTGACCAAGACTATGCTATCTGATAAGCCTTTCATACGAGAAAAATAATCTCGGTCATATAAGCTTTTACTAATTTATTTTAGCTCGATTGCGAATGAAGCCTAGAGCTAAGATAAAATGTACATGCATGAATCACTCTCGAGTCAGCTTCCTAGGTAAAGTCAGTTCTGAGTGTTGGTTTTGAAGGGCATCAGTTCGAACTTGGGGATTGAACCCGCAACATCTGGCGTGAGCGTCCAACACTCTATCTACTATGCCACCGAACCGCTTTCATAAGTTAGTATTTATATAGACAGTCGTTGTCATAATGTCGGATGTATACACGTGTACACGTGAGGGTCAAGTATGTAGAATTCAGGATTTAGATTAAGTGGGTTCCTACATGGAGAGGAGGTTATGGTGGGGTGGTGGTGAACTTCAAAATTATGGCTGAAAATGTTTATGCACCCCCACCTCCTCTCCATCTCGGTAATATTTTGTGAATCCCGTGATGGGGAGATATAATTCTGACCCAACCCCACACGCACATCTCCCCATTCCCAACACGGTTCCATTAGTGGCATGTACTCACCTGTACGCATAAACAACATCGTACTAAACATCGCCAAGGCAACCGGGGCAAACACGCCGGTAAAGGTGGACAACTGCCTCCTGGGGTTTTCCGGATGTTCATCGATAAGACCGAGTCTCGATTCCCCTCTCGATAGTAGCCGCTTCATGTGCCGGACAATGCTCCATCGACCACCATTCCCACCGCCGCTGGTGTTGGACAGGGTGGACAGTGTATCGTACGAACGGAATAAGAATATTCCCGGCTCAGGTATTCCGTCCGTGCCGTAAGCGGCTGGGCCCGGCACCGTATTTATAGAAACTGGTGAATTTTCTGTCATTTTCCAAATACACGAACTATACTAGTTTCGATTAGCCTGTTTTCGTTATTATATTAGTTAATGTTGTTTCTGTTGTTGCCCTCTCTTGCTCTGTGTATTCACCACAACATACTACTTTATATATCTTTATACGGCAATTTGTATTAAAGAGAAGCGCATGTAGTTTTTCTATTGAGTCAATTTCTCCAATAACATTGACATATAACTATATGCTTTACACCAGACGACCTCCTCTTTACAACATACTACCTGTAAACAACAGCGTTCATTATCTAAAATAAGAAACAACACAGTTCTTTGTTTTGGCCTCGGGAGAATAAACAACGTGAATATCACAGTAATCCGTATTAGATTTCAGATATGACAAACTTCTGGTATTACGCATCACAGACATGCAGAATATTGTGTTCAACTTCAAACAAATACACAACAACAGCAGTAGCAGACAGCTTAAGTAAACAAATAATACACGCAACAATGTCCGTGTATGTTGCCACTGTGTGCTGCTGACTAGCCAATGTTTTACGTGAGTCAGCAACGAGCAGCCTGGAATTCCGATATATATTTACGCACTTTATAGTTTGCCATCCTTCTTCTGTAACCTTCAGAAGCATCCGCGCCGTGGAAGTATGGCTTTTTCATTCAATCAATTAAACACATTATGTTTCACTAAGATTTGATTACCGATCGATAGGCATTTTCAACGTTACTACATTTCGATCAAGTTGATGCTGGATTATCATTTTACCGGCACACTTGTAATTACTTTTAGATGTGTCGTCTGGCTTTTTTTCTTTACTTTTAGATATACCTATGTAATGTTTTTATAATTGTACGTTGAACTCTTGCACTTTACAGGTTGTCTTAATAGCGTCTGAACTTATTTCATTAACCGGTCTTCTCCACATGCCTGCCTGCTTGCCTGCCTGCCTGCCTGCCTGCCTGCCTGCCTGCCTGCCTGCCTGTCTGTCTGTCTGTCTGTCTGTCTGTCTGTCTGTCTGTCTGTCTGTCTGTCTGTCCAATAGTTTTGTACAGCAACATAACTGGGGTAGTATTCTGACTGTAGATTGTTTCATTCACTACGGAACGATTAATACGTATCACATTTATATAATATGTTTAACGAACGCACCATGCACATACATAGTATTATATACTGTATTTATAGACTGAAGGTATCGGAGACTGAGCTTGTCACATGTGTCGCATGGTTGATATCCGTATAACGAGAGTGGGCGTCAATTTAGCTGCACACGTGTAAATATTACCATGAAATTATGTAAATATGAGAGAGAGAGAGAGAGAGAGAGAGAGAGAGAGAGAGAGAGAGAGAGAGACGGACGGACGGACGGACGGACGTTATGGTGGAAGTGATGTTGTGGGGTGCGGTTTTTATATGTTATAAAAACATCTTTTTTTCATAAAACAAAACAAAACCTATTTTCTTTCTAACCCTAATGTCACAAACCTTGAGATCCAACCCTAATGACACTAAAAAAGAATGAAAAAAGGTGGAAAAAAAGTAAAAGAAAAATGTGTAAAAATGGAATTAACCCCACATGCCATTCTGTACTGGCAAAGCAACCCACAACTGCCGTACCAGACGGACGGACGGACGGACGGACGGAGATATACTTAGCATATGTAGGTGTAATATCTTGCTTAAGGACACCACACATAGTCGTTGCAGGGGATCGAACCCACCACCCTCCGATCCTGGGTCCAATACCACGCGTTCCATAGCAGAGGGAAAACTTCCGAGTTTGATTGACGTGATATTTAATACCTTCGTATAATCAAGCTGTGAGCACTCAAGGTCCGGGGCTGCAGATGGCTTGGTAAGGTTAGACATTTTTCAAAACTCTGCTCTAAGCAGCATTTTAGAGTCAAATGTAAGTAGTCCATTTTTATCGTTTGTTTTAGATTTTGATTTTGTTTATATCGCATACAGAACCTCAGCAATATATTCATAAAAATGGAAATAAACATATTTTTTACAACCACAAAATTCAATTCGAAATGATGTATTGCCCAAGGGTGTGTCTTTTATAAATCTTGATCGATTTTCAATAACTTTAAACTTTTCCAGACTAGATTATGGTCCTTACATTTAAATAATTTTATAAGGAAATTAAACAACAATACAATCAACAATTGAGCTTTCCGCTAATATACTTACCAATAGTAATTTACATTGTGTCATCATGGCAAATCTACATAACTATCAACATCTATTCTTGAGTACAAATATAATATGAAAATATTATTTATTACAATGTCAATAAATTGCAAACTTACGGTGTCCCGTTGGGGGTTATCACGGCATATTTATTATTTTAAGTATAGTCGTAATATCGAAACTTCGAACAAACGATGGCGTACAGTAAAAACAACAACGGTGAAAGGTCGAAACTACAGTGGTGAAAAGTCGATACTACGATTGTAAAATTCGATACTACGATGGCGATAAGGAGAACGAAACTACGATGGGGAAAATCGAAATCGTTGTTTCGACTTTTTATCACCGTAGTTTCGGTGTTTCGAAGTTTCTTAATTTAATAAATATGTCGCGATAGTCCCTAACGGGACACATACAAACCTTATAATTCGATATTTACTGGTGTCTAATAAAGTTACAAAAACGTTCGACAATAACCTCCCACAATTAAACTGTTACGATTGAAATTGTGTATATGAAGGAGGGCTTCGTGGAAGATCAACATACTCAAATGATGTTTCTTTATTGATTATAATTATATGTTTATAGTTTATACACAAATATAGCTTTAAGTTTTAGTAGAGCTACTGGTATTAATTCATTTTTTCTGTAAAGTAGTAGTAGTAGTATTAGTAATAGTGGTAGTAGTTGTAGTAGTAGCAACAGCAGTAGCAGCAGCTTTAGTAGTAGTAGTAGTGGTAATAATAATAGTAGTAATAGTAGTAGCAGCAGCACCATCAGCAGTATTAATATTTAGTTCACCATGGAAAGTCTGGCCTGCTGGATAAGCATTGTCAAAATAAATATGTAAGTGCACGTGTACTCACCGAGGCGCATGAAAAGCATGGGACTGAGCATCGCCAAGGCGACTGGAGCAAACACATTAGCTGTGGACAGCCGCCTTCGTGGATCATCTGTTTGTTCGTCAATAAGTCTCAGTCCCGAGTCTCCTCTTGACCACAGCCGCTCCATATACCGAAATACGCTCCATTGACTTCCGGTTTCCACATCACTAGTGTTGGATGCGATGGAAACAGTTTCATATGTTCGAAAAAAGAACAGGCCATGTTCCGTACGTCCGTCTGTGCTGTAACCTGGTGATCCTTTCACAGTTTCTGTTAGAACTGGTGAACTTTCCGTCATATTTATGTTAGTCTACTCTAGTTGTCACCGCTATAAAATATAACAGTAGCTGTCTAACTTAATGCGCAGACTACGTGTGCAATGCACTTCAGTTTTTTTTGAATATTCAATTTAACGAAAACTAACAGTTGTTGCATTCTTTGAGACTTAACAAAGATATTGCACCAGAAATCACTGACTTTGATTTTGCTGCAGGTGCGAAACCTCCGATATTACAAATCATAAGTATGCGGAATATTGTGTTCAAACAAATACAACAATAGCAGTATCAATAGTGACAACAGCTTATATAAATAAGACGCACAGCAGACGCCCATGTGATCGAACAGCACCCGCGCAGCAGTAGTTTAGTGGTAGAGCGTCGGACTTGCATACAGAATGTCGTGGGTTCAAAGACTTGAAAAAAAATGTAATAGAAGCGTCTTGCTTGGCGCTCAGCATTTAAAGGATTGTGCTAGGTATGGTCGACCCGGTGTCTACCATGTGTCGGTGTCATGATAATTCAGTGTGGCATCGCTTCTAAGAACACTGTCTCCAATAGAGACCGTCGCGATATGACTAAAACATTGTAGAAAGCGACGCTAAACAACAACAACAACAACAACAACAACAACAACTGATCACCAGCAAGCCAAACATACACGCGAATCAGCAGACAATGCAATCTTGAGTTTCTAATAAATATATTTAACTGTATATTTAACTCCCTTTAACTGTTGTGAAGTTATAGCTGTTTTTAATAACAATTTAACCGTATGTCCGATCACTGACTTCATTTAAGTCAGTATATATTTATAGCATCTTTGAACAACTGTTTAATAATTAAATAATATTGGTATCAGTGTGAAACTGATATGTTGAACAATGCTGAAAAAGTAATATTATATCTGTAGATGAGTCCTTGTCTAATATTTGAAAAAAAGTTTTTAATTTTACGTTTATGGGCACGTTTTATAAATAACTCAATAAGAAATCATAATAACCTAGCGAATTAATGTGAATTTAAGTGGCACAACTCCGGTAAAAATGCATGTAAAGTATACCTATTCCTCACTCCCTGGGCTATCAAATATATAAAGTGGGGCTGTATAGCAGTCAAGGATAGAGTGTTCACAACCCACATGATCGAGGCTGCGGGTTCGATCCATAGCTCGATCCGTCGGTCCCTCAAATACAACTTAGTACTGATTTTACGAGAGCGATTCATATAAACTCGAGCTTACTTTGTAACCGATCTTAAATGTAAATCAGTGAAAACTATACATAAATTACTCGCTATATTAATTCCATCATTTTTTTTATCAATATGGAAATAAAAACAAAAGAAAAAAAAATATGTAAAGATGTTTTAACGTGGCACTTCAGCTATAGTTTTCATAAAATGTTTATACTTTCTTAAATATGACGTTCCAGATAGTAACAGCTTGAGATTTTTATTTTTAAATACATTTCGAACGGTGAGGGAGGTTACGTTGTAAGACAAGCGGTGTGTTTACTATTGTTCTAATGCAAACAGTCCAATCAAAGAAATGTGTACAACGTACACCGGATATTGCCCCAAAATAATAAGAATTTTTCGAAAAATTAGAAATATTTTTATCAACAAGGTCAGTTGAAAATCAAGTATCCATATTTTCATGAAGCAATATATATAGCAACACAGAATTGTCTTCCATGTAACAATATATATAGCAATACAGAATTGTCTTCCATGTAACAATATATAAAGCAATACAGAATTGTCTTCCATGTAACACTATATATAACAATACAGGATTGTCTTCCATGTATCAATATATATATAGCAATACAGAATTGTCTTCCATGTTACAATATATAAAGCAATACAGTATTGTCTTCCATGTAACACTATATATAGCAATACAGAATTGTCTTTCATGTAACACTATATATATATATAGCAATACAGAATTGTCTTCCATATAACACTATATATAACAATACAGAATTGTCTTCCATGTTACATTATATATATACTAGTATAGCAAAACAGAATTATCTTCCATGTTACAATATATATATATATAGCAATACAGAATTGTCTTCCATGTTACAATATATAAAGCAATTACAATATATATATATAGCAATACAGAATTGTCGTCCCTGTAACACTATATATAGCAATACAGAATTGTCTTCCATGTAACACTATATATAACAATACAGAATTGTCTTCCATGTTACAATATATATAGCAATACAGAATTGTCTTCCATGAAACAATATATATATATAGCAATACAGAATTGTCGTCCATGTAACACAATATATAGCAATACAGAATTGTCTTCCATGTACCATTATATATAGCAATACAGCATTGTCTTCCATGTAACACTATAAATAGAAATACAAAATTGTCTTCCATGTAACACTATATATAGAAATACGAAATTGTCTTCCATGTAACACTATATATAGAAATACGAAATTGTCTTCCATGTAACAATATATATAACAATACAGAATTATCCTCGCTATGACAACAAATCTGAGTTGTTTTCCCTATAACGAAATTGTTTTCCATATGCCAAGTACAGAGTTGTTTTATATTTCAATATGACAAAACGCTGAATGTCTTCCATATACAATCCCCCCCCCCCTCCCAAAAAAAAAACAAACAAAACAACCTAGCAGAGTTTAACAAGAGAGTTTAGTACAAAGATAAGCAATGTTTTAAAAAGAGGGGAATATATATATTGCTCCTTAAAAAAAACTATATATATATATAAGGCAAGGCACAACTGCAATAAGTATCCAGTTCCAATCACTAGTATCTCCATTAATCCTCCAATCATAATTATTAGAATGTACCAGTACCTTCCTTACGAGAAACCTGCAACACATTGAATAAACTTTTCATATAATAAGTAATAAACTAAATGCAGATTTTTTTACCAATCAATATGTAACAAGACCTGCCATATGATTTTACGATTAGTAATGAAATAATAATACCGCCTGTAAAACATGTGGCGCACTCGGGAGAGTCTGGTAGGGTTTTTTGCATATGCCAAATGGGCCCATTTATTTTTTGCGTATGCCATATAGGCGAAATATTTTTTGGCATATGCCATAACGGTTATTGATTTTTTTCATATGCTATTCGAATACTGAATTAAAATTCTAATACCTTTTTTTCTATTTTTGAGTCTTTTAATCTATTTTGATCTATTTTTATGCCTCTCTTAAATGACTTCAATGCAGTTTGACCATTTTCCTACTCAAAATTGGAGATATACATACAATAAGAGACTCGCAATCTTAAACTTTATTTTCTCCATACGTCATTTATATTTTGCATACGCCATAAGGGAACCCCCCACCTCCTAACAGACCCTCACTTGGTAGTATGTAACATGAGCATGATGCATTCTGTTTTATATCCACATCACTATAGATACAAATTTACTGGTTAACATTGATCTGGAGTAACGTTACACTTCCCACAAAGGGTAAATAGACATATAGTCTATATATGAAATAGATCGGATCAGCACAAGATAACACTCGCTCGTAAATCTACGGTGTCCAATCGGGCCATCGCAGCATATTTATTAAATCAAGAACTTATCATCCACATTCTCTTATATCTTCTATCTGTCAAAGGATTGCTTAAAAAGCTAAAAAAAATGATGTACAATCAATTTCTTTGCAATGCTTAACATGTTTTGCTATTGTATTTTGTAAATGATATGTAAATGCATCTTCAGAGAGCCCCAGGGAAGATAAGTTTCAACCTAATTGGGCTACCCTTTTTAAATAAAGACTTCCATTCCATTCCATTCTATATAAAATGATAGAAAAAGTTGGCGAAAATGGGCATTACATCTTCAACACTATCTTTCTACCACATTATTCCAAATGTGTACTTATAAATATATAACATTGTATTTTATCAAGCCTTTCATTGTTACTAGTTTTATTTGTTTTGGTCCTATTTACACCCATTAGTAGGCCATCCAAAAAGCAAAATGACCCTTATTTTAACTTTTGATGGCAATTTTTAGTAGAATTGTTTTAGTACCATAACATTATTCCACAATATGTATAGCATCGTGTGATGATGGATGCCACTCATGAAATTGCGTTTTAAGGTCACAGTTGAGGTCAAAGGTCAATCAGATGCAAAAATTAACAAAACGGTATTGTATATAAATTATTGTCACTAATGTTACAATTATGTTGTTTTATATAATTTTTCTGTAATGACATGTTGTTAATAGTCTAATAGACAATATAGACAAATATACAATATTTTATTTGAGTAATGTAGGCCTCCAGCCCATAATATATTTTTAAACACATGGTAAACGTGGAATCTAACAAATAAACATTCATAATACGAACATTATAATTTCAATACAGTTTTGATAAAATGAATGCAATATATATATATTAACGTATTGACTGCTTGTTGTTTTGCTCATGATCGATGTTTGTGTCTATTTTATTTCAAATTTTGAAAAAAAGAAAAAAGTAATACACAATTTCGAGATTTAATTCAAGTCATTATGTTTTACGTCGTTTTGTTTTAAATTTGGAGGTAAAGAGTTCTTTTATTAAACATCTCAAATACAAACTTTGCCAGTTTGATTATCTTGTCAGAATTGGCTGTGCTCATCAAACTGTAGAATTCATATACATTATGATAGTTGTGATCGTTATAGTTAATAATGAAACAGTGTAAAGGTCAATTGAGCATCTATTTAAAGGATATTGAAACATGCCTGTCTTTCTGCTTGTTTTTATACGAGTCGAAAGTTCAATAAGTATATTTAAAATGTAGACAATTTCAGTAGTTGTTGTTTATTGCAAATCTCCAATTTGTTATTAACCTTGAATTTTATGCATATCTTTGAAGATAAATACTAAACTTAACTCTAAAAGTTAAGTGTTCGCTTGGACGTCCGTATGTTCTACACAATACGATAATACACTGGTGCATATTTTTTATCATGTATTTTTTTCCAATTGAAATGCAATTCAAGGAGAAATAACAATTACGAATATATGTACCTTTGATTAAAAGTAAATGTAAAAGAAAGAGAGTTTATGTTATGATATAATCAAATTACCTTAATTGTACGTAAAACTAGTAAAACGTGTCCTACCATATATAAAGATGCCACACAAAGTATCTGAGATTCGAAGAAAATTACTTGTTACCTCCAGTATAGAAGTTCTTGACAGAAATGACAGTTTTGATCGCGACACTTGATTGAAACTTTTTATGGCATAAAATTTGTTATAGTGTATTCACTTCCAAAAACAAAATTAATAAACTCAAAAGAAAAATGGGATCTCCTGGACCTTCTACTAGTAGTGTCGAATAAGTGTTGAAAGATGCTCCTGTCCGTTCAGCAACTTATGCAAAATATTACCAACTGATTCGAGTTGTTGTATTTTATTTCCGTCGGAAGATGTAAAAAAGTTACACCGTTTATGAGTGATATTTTTCAAGAATATGTATTGCGGCTGTAAATGATGTTATTGCGTCCGAAGTAAAATACATTCTAAAATGTCTGTCTAAGTTTAAAAAACAAATTGTGAAGTTTGAGGATACTATCGAAGATGATACAGTAATGACAGAATTATGAGGATTTAGCTCCGGTGATCATTGGTGGCGACTGGAGTAGCTATTTTACAAGGAAGCGGGCATTAAATCAGACTGTTCCAAGCAAATATGAAGATCGTTCTATGAAGACGTCAAAAAAGCTACTGACGCAAAGCACAGTTTATTAGATCATCATATATGCGTCTGATTTTGGGTCATATACTGATTTATCTGATAATGTTTCAAGTATTCTAGAACCATATGAAAGTATACTTATACAGGAAAGTGTTGACTGCTGCTCAATAAGTAAAAGGTGAGATAGACATTGATTATGTAGACAAGGTAATTCCTGGAAAGTTCTTTCTCTATCTCGCCTGCTATTTGGTGGTATGACAATTATTCTAGATGGCAATGCTGAAGTCAGAACCTATGCGGAGAACTGTTACGTTTGTATACTAGCGCAGAAGATATAGTATTTGGCGTATCTAACGGCATACACAATCTCAAGATGTTGGCCTTGGACATGCTCTTCACAAGACAGCTCGTTCTGAAATGAGTGTCAGTCGTTTTCATGCTGTCAACCACACTGTTATAAATATTATCAGTAGAATTGACAACTTAATTGCAAATGACAGTCTTGGGATGTATATCGAAAATGGATATGATCTGTTTATATCCTGTGATAATATTGGTGCTATTGAAGCAACGTTAGATGAAAGAAACATAGTTAACAGCACAATATGATGGTTGGGAAATACAGTCAAACTCTAGAGAATATTATGTGGGTACTAATACCAGAACTTAATAATTGGGCAATGGGCAAACATGCTTCTGCTGATACTATGAAAACTATCCACCTAGATAAAGCAATGATGGTAGGCTATATCCAGTACATGGACCTGACAACATAAATGCAAGTAGTTGGTACACAAACAATAATGAAACACGTTAAACAGCATATATTCGGAATATTTGAATAGATTTTAAGCATAATAGTCAAAATGATGTGCAAACAGTTCCGATTTGGAGAGCTTACAATGAATTAAGCTGTTCAGATATTCTGCCAATGACAACTATAGGAATGCTTCCAATACTACAATCCTATTTAGATGAACTGAACACATTTACTACTGTTATCAATATATTTGAAGAAATTTCAAATCATATTGGTCAAAGCAACACCGTTATCACAGCAGATCAGCCATCCTTTCTAAAAAGAAATAACTTGTATGCGGCAATCAAGACCTGTTTACTTAGATGATAATTATGAAGACTCCCAAAAGACAGCACCAGATATGTGTGGGGAATTAAAGATATGATTTTTATAGTCAAAAGGAGCAAAATCACTGAACACTGACCAAGCAACAAGCTGGATGAAAACATTTGTAACATGAACAAAAGGAAAAAAGGAATCACACAAAATGACCAAGCCAGAGACAAATTCTGTGTCACTATGACAACTCAGTCGGATGTGTTAGAGAAGTCACTATAAAGAGAAAGTGATGCAGAGGAAGACCATACCTACACCAGATATGATTGTCTGCCTTTTGGAACTGATCTTAATGAGTCTGATGTTCAAGTTCTGATCAAACAAATGGATACTTTTGACATTTTCTAAGTATGATCCTTTGAAGAAAAAAACAAAACATTTGCGTTGATATATGATGTTTCAAACATGCAGAAAGTTCAGGTTGTTAAAGATGACAGAAAACTAGAGTCTATCAAACATTTAAATGTTTAAACATATCTTTGTCAGCTGTAAATGCTAGCTGAAATGTAGAAATTGGTTCTGTGCTGAAACACAAGTTGTCTTTATTACCTCTGCCAGTTGCTAGGGTGGTATGATTTAGGAACTCTATCACAAAGACTGAATTATTGAATGTCTCTGAATATGAAGTGATTTTAACTTGATGACTTTCCCAATTTGTCACTGCAATGATACATAATCATTGATAGTCACACTATGTTTCAGGCTTTTGGAATGCATGCTATCCGAATAGTTACTTTCTGCATTCTAACAAATATCCTTATTATATAACAACGTATTAACAACGTATTAACTAGTATACTAGTGTATATTAAAACGACTATAGATCATTAGCTTTCTTTGTTGAACAATATCAGAGAATATTGACTATTTCTATACCGCTATTAGTTTTATCCGACTTCTATTGTGACCTCATGAAGCTCTTTCCTTCTATTTTACTATGCTTAATTTCTCATAATGTTTGTTTATGTATTCACTTCATTTGATTTAAAACACTTGCTTGTTCTTATTTATTGGAAGCTTGCATTTCACAAGAAATTCAAAATTCATAAATTTTACCCACTTTTTGACCTTTGACCTCAATTTGACAGCACAATTTTTAACATATTTTATTCATTTTCCTAGTAGTTGCTTACAACAGACATATTTCTATAGTTTTCAGTTCAATAAATAAACAAATATTTTAACAAGACAGTTTCCTTAATTCTATATATCAATTACTGCACCCAATTGACCTTTGACCTAATTTTGAGATTATGAGGCGATTTCATGATTGGCATCCACCCTCACAGGTTTGTATACATACCAAGGAAGACATTAAGCATGGATGCCAAATTCTACTCAAATTTGCCATCAAAAGTTTTTTTCCTGTGTTTGGATGGCCTACTACATTTTTAAGAAACACATTGACTGTAGGTTTAACCCACTATTGATTTTGTTTTTTTATTCTATAGTAAATAAAACAAAGCTTGTTTTATTGTTAAAGTGTTATTAAAATCTAGTGAACATATCTTACAATGAGGGGTCGAGATGACCAGGGGTTGAAATGTCGAGAGGTCGAGATGTTTTTTATAATCGGGGTCGAAATGTCGAGGGATCGAGATGTCCTGATGCACTGACTTAACTCCCTTGATTTCCGTTGATCTGACGTCACAAACTCCACGGACTGGTTCACTCTACTTCTGGCTCGGAGAAATTGAACACTCCTGCATTTGACTTCCATTTTTTTTTTGTTACGGAGTAAATGAATTCCTGGTTGCCAACTCTGTGTCAATCTTACATTGATTGCCGGATATAATACGCAGCCCCCAATGCACTCGGAACACCTTGGCTATTACTACGTAATAACCGAAGATGACGGAATTTGCCGAGTATGTACGATTGCCCCCAATGCAAACTCCAGGGACTGGTTCACTCTACTTCCGGTTCGGAAAAAAATGGAGGTTTGGGTTTTTCATATTCGCAGCAGAGGTATTGCGAATATGAAAAAATATTGATCATGCGCAGTGACAGGGAACCTTCTTGATAAATAGCCTCTCTCCCCCCCCCCCCCCCCAATACAGTTTAAATCTGCGAATATTATAGAGAAATTCCGATTGCGTATCAACAAGAAGCGAAGACACCTATGCTCAATCCTATTCTGGCAGGTATTACCTGCATCAGAATTTAAAGTTGGTAATCATATATGTATGGTAGTAATGTTTATTCTGGCTTCAATGTTTATTTATGCATGGAAAGTGTTTACGCAAGGCTGCGCTAACCTCTATTTTGAACACTTGGTTGTACCAATAGCAATCATACGGGCTGAATTTCTGGCCCAAATATGAATATTGACATTCTTAAATAAACTACATTTTTTTTTATTTCAGTATTTTTAAAAAACAAGATAAATATTAAAACTTTTTAAAAACGTGCTAAACGATTAATAAGTACATCAAATATTATAATGTGCCCCAACGGAAATGGACGCCAATTGCAGCAGGAGTCACAGTCAAGGTACGCAGACTGGCTACTGTATGCAGGTTAATCTTAACTGTCATTCCTGCTGCAGTTGATCTCCATTTTCGTTGGGCATATAATAAGATTTGATACACGTATCAATCTTTTAGCACGGTTGTTAAAAGTTTTAACGTTTGTCTTAATTTTTAAAAAATACTTAAATAAAAAATGTAGTTTATTTAAGAATGTCAATATTTGGGCCGGAAATTCAGCCCGTATGCTTTTCGTTGGTTACGATCGGGCGTTCATAATAGGAAAAGGCTATTTATCAAGAAGGTTCCCTGTCACTGCGCATGATCAATATTTTTTTCATATTTGCAATATACTGAAAAAGACTTCTTCTGAATCTACAGATTCTATTTTATAAAACTTTGGTCACAATGTATCTTGGATGATGGGGCACTTTCAGATTTATTTTTGTAGATCTATTTCTGCATTGACATCCAAGACTGCCGCCTGGGCCATGCCCACTTTCTTATTTTTAAACTTTAAAAGACATCTCTTCTGAAAACATTGAATCATTTAATTTTCCTCAGTTGTTACCCTGGTAACCCACTAACAAAACTATTACTTTTGTGTCTGAGCATCAAACAAGATGGCCATCATTGCTCATCCAATTTTGTATAAGGTTATATCGCGGTAACTTTTCTTATTAAATTTGACCACATTGTACTAAGAAATTTTCTAAGATTGTCAACCTCGTGACCCTCTTTAAAAATTTTATTTATTTTGTCCAAGTGTCAAACAATATAGCCCAGTGGTTTCCAACATTGTGACATACGCTAATAATTATAGTGAAACTTAAAAAGAAGATTTTGAAAGATGTATAAGCACATGGTGTCTTTTCAGAAATATTTGTTGCCATCACTCAATCCAGAACAATGAGGTTCTGCCCATTTTGATAATTTCAAACATAAACAATTGTGAATTTGTTTATAAAGTTGCAGCATATAAAGAATATGTTCAATGTTACACAAGATGGTTGCTCTGGGCCAAGTAACCACATTAAATCGTGTCGGGCCTGTGGTCCAGTGATAGAGCATCGAACCCTGGATCGGAGGGTCGTGGGTTTGATCCTCTGCCATGGCAACGTGAGTGTCCTTAAGCAAGACACTGTAGGTCCATATTGTTCAATATATATATTTTTCATTAATCTGTTGTATACCTGTAAATTGAATGTCTTTTGATATTTGTTGTACCAGTTTCTTATAAAATATCTAAATTAATTTCTGTAAAATAAATAATTGTAATTTCATTTTCCCTGTATTGATTTTGTATACTGTTATTAAAAATCATCATTTTGTTTTTTGATTTGAAACATATTGCGATTGTCAGTTACTCAGTTGGACAAAACATGAACTATTGCCTAAATAGATTTTCATTTGGAGGTTGCTTGTACAGAGTGAAAGATCAATACCATATTTTTTAAAAAAGTTTTTGAGTGAGCGGGACTCGAACCTTAACAGTGGATCTTGAGATCTTGAGGGCACGGAGGACTCTCAAGGTTCAGATATTGGAACATGTCAACCAACATTAAGTAAGGCTGGAGGCACCTTTGCCATAAGGATGCAGTTAGCAAGTTTTGTGACTGGATGGGTTTATAATTATGTTTATTACTATTGTCTCGTCATAGAGCTAGTTTTTATGGGGCTGGGCATGATTAGCTCAGTTGGTAGAGCATCTGTCTTTCAATCCATGAATCGTGAGTTCGAATCCCCACCTGGCCACAATCTCTGTGATGATTCATATACGATATTGCATCTCATTGTTTTGGTCTCTCACTGCTGATTCAAGTGTGAAAGTTATCAGTTACTTGCGGAGATGGGGTGTGCTCGAGTACTGGTTAACCTTTCAGTATCCCAGGAAACAGTGGTTAGGTTAACTAATTGTATGCTAGCCCTCGATATCATAAACATGACACTTAATAATCGATCAAATAAATAATATGTGTGGGGACATCAGTAGAGTGTGTGCCTTGAATACAGGATGTGTGGGTTTGAATATCTGCTAGTCACTGTTTTTTCTTTGTATTTTTCCAGTCTAGTAATTAATAGATAACTGTGCGATTATGGCTGCAATTACATAGATATACAATTGTTTCAGTTGATTTAGTCCTTACATAGATCTTATCATAAGGCAGTAAAAATATATGGCCATTTTGGGGGCCAAATTTTGACCCCATTCCCCTTGCTCTGGATTATTTCAATACACTTTTTGTTCCCCGCTTTGCGAAAAGCGGAAGACATTAATTTGGGTTGTCCGTCTGTCTATCCGTCTGTATGTCCGCCCGCCACACTTTGGTTTCTTTGCAATAATGCCTGAATCATTTTTTTTGAAATTTTGATACAATCTTATAATGACAAAACACAGGCTAAGTTAGGGGTTGTGCCCCTTTAATTTGTGAAAATTCGTAGTTTCAGTGCAATAGCTTATGAATTCCAGAATCAAATACTTTCAAATTCTAATACAATGTTTATAATGACAAAACACAGGATCAGTTCGATCTTAGGGATTGTAGCATTCGTTCTTCTACAGTTATGCCCCTTGAATTTGTGAAATATCGTATTTTTGGGGTTTTCTATACAATAACTTGTAACTTGTCTGTAACTTTGTCTTTAACTTGGCTCAATTGATCAAAATGACATGATGACTTGTCACACATAAGACCCAGACCCGTACCTCAAAGGTCAAGGTCACACTTTAAGTTTGTTTGATAACTTTTTGTGTCTGTTTGAGATTAATTCTGGTATGTAACTTTATCTTACATGAACGGATTTCAAAACCACTGGGCTCAATTGATCAACATGACACAGCGACATGTCATAAGTAAGACCCAGAACCCTACCTCAAAGCCTCAAGCTCACACTTTCAGTTTGTTTGATATTTCATGTCTGGTCTGTAACTTTGTCTTTCATGGAGGGATTTTAAAATAGCTCGATACAAGTGATCAACATGTGATGATAATGTGTCACCTGTATATACCTGTAGAAATACCCAGACTTTTACATCTGATGTCAAGGTCAATGTTCACAAAGGTCACAGTCACACTTTAATATAAAAACATGAACTTGCGTGTCTAGTCTGAAACGTCGGTCCATTACTCTTTATATTCATGGATACATTTAAATCGCTACTGATTATAAAATATAGTGTTATTTTCACAGATCATTTGCGGGGCATGTGACACTTACCAGTGTTATTTCTTGTTTTTTTTTATCTACAACTTTAACAAGTTCTTCGTAGTGGCATGTGAAACAGGATGAGCAACTTAGGTCCATATTGGGTCTCTTGTTTTACAGAGTCTCATTCCCGCCAAACTAATTAACCCTCGGGACGAAATTTTCAATCCGAAACTCAAACCCATATAAAGTGGGGTGGTAGTGTAATGGATAGAGTGCTGGCCGCTCATTCCAGAGGTTGTTGCTTCGATTCCCAGCTCAACCCGATGCCTCAGTATTGGTTCTACCCAGGAAGCGGACTTGAGAGCGGTTCATATCAGCTCTGAGCCTTCATAGCAATCGAGCTAAAATAAATTAGTATAAAATTAACCCATGTAAGATTCTTATATTCCAGTACAGGACGTATGATATCGTATTTAAACTAAAAAAACTTAGGATAAAATCTTAGCTTACGATGATTAATAATACGTTCACGTGGTCTTTACAAAAAAAGTTGTCTTAGGAAGTGTTCTTTGTCCTTTTTGGGCCGAATGTATTCTATTCGGATAAATAGATGCCCTAGTGCTCGGCCAAGCGTAATGAAAATACATTGAATTATTTACGTTCATCAACTCCTTTTCGGTAAATTCAGATTTCCTTTCCTGTTCTTTTTAATCATTGCGTGCAATACCGTTTTACTGCCTAGCGATTGGCAGAATCTCGCACACCTCCGGCACACCCTCGAATCCTTTAATAAAGCATTTAGGGACAAGTGGCGTCCAAAAACATTATCATTTCAACATTTTATATGCAGGAAGTCATTTTGAAAAGCTCATTTTGCTTTACATCACAGGCCGAAGTGGCCAACGTCAAAGGACTATTTTGTAGATCAAGCTTGACCTTGACATTTCAACTGAAATACACATTTCGTTCGGGCATAATTGGTTGCGGTCGTGAAGACGATTTGGGAAATATTTATTAAGACGCATTTAACAAAAAATTAAACATGTTCATGACTACAAAAATCGGGATAATTGGAAGAACTAGGTAAATTATACATTTATATAACTAATGTTTGCTGTCCTTCTTTAAATGCATTTGGAACAGTTCTCGCTTCCAAGCGCTAGGCTATTTTGTGTGGGTGGGGTAACATACACAGATGTGCGCATCGGCGGGTATGACTAAAATACGCAATGTCGATTTTTCGGCGCAATGGACGCAATGAGTTGAAAACAAAAATTATAATTTTAAATGACAACATATCACTTTTATGGTCGGAAAATACATATCGCATTAATAATTATACTTGATTATTCAAATAAATGATTTTACAAAATAAAATTTTATGTTATCATAATTTTTCATATTTATAACCAACGGCGCAATGACGATTGGATGAATGCAATGTCGATGAAAAATTAAATTGTTTAAAGATTGCAAATTCAATTCGATTAAACTGTTAAAAGCAAAATATTGTCAGAAAATACTTATCTCATTAATATTATTTTTTTTTTATTAAAATAAATGATTTCAAAACATCACTTTTCAAGTTATTTTGATTTTTAATCGGCATTGCGCCCATTGCGTTGAAAATCGACATTGCATATCTTAGTCATACAGCGCATCGGCTAATCAGTAATCTAGCATACAGTTGTAACACTCGTCTCATGACCATGCACATGCTTTGGCATAACGCACAAATTTCTGCTTGAATACATTGCCAAGTTGTTTTTCCATCAAGCAACACATTTTTCGTAATATAGAAGAACACTTATTATATATGACTGGAAAGAGAATGTATTGGCTTTCTAACAGTATGGTTTTAAACTAGAATCTAACACTATTTAGCGAGCGTTCACACAATCTCAAAGAGTTGTCTTTCTTTCTGTCTAAATTAGTTTTTTTTTTTATATTTCATTTATTTTGGGGGAGGATTGGTGTGTTGAGTGGGGTACTATTTGCTAGGCGCCGTACCCATGTGGTATAACGTATTGAAACAATAGGCTGAAAGGACACTATTGGGCTACTAGTTTCAACATTTAAACATTGCTTAAAATCACAACATGTGATGTTTCAATGTGCCATGATGACTGCGATTTCATAGATATTGATTTCAATTTGATCCTTATATTGGCAGAGACATTTAACCCTTTACTTCATATAGATGCCTTTGGACACCTGTTATATAGACACCTTTGGACACCTGTAATATAGACGCATTTGAACACCTAATATAGATGGCTTTTGAATTATTGGGTGAATTATGTTAATATTAACTGACAGGGTGGAAAACAGTGCAGGAAGTGTTCAGATTGCTTGTCACAAGCAATCTGAACTCTTCCTGCACTATTCTGTGATAAGTGCTGGAAAACATGTATCTATGGAGTAAAGGGTTAAACAGAGATAAGTAAAGTTCTGCCTGTGCTAGTCTAAATTTTGGCATTTTCTAGATCTTGGAAACACAACTCCAGAACTAAACACTATATTTTTTTGTGATTTTGGTATCAAAAGAAATGGATTGTAACTTTGCATCGTAAACTTTTCTTATTTATGTCTAAATAAATAAAGATTTTTTTTCAAAAGTTTTTTTTTTGTTATTATTTTTAATGCATTTTTAGAATAAGAAAATCTTCTTTTAAACATTTTCATAAAATTTTCGCAACCCATGGACCTCATTTTCAAAGCTCTGCATGATCGTGCCCCAGCCTATATCAAGGACATGCTGGAGGTTGACAGGCCGCCACAGAGTCTTAACGTCTCACACCACTATTACATTTCCCATAGGGCTCCATTGTAACATTTATGTCCAAAACAGAGTGAAAAATTAAATTCTGCAGCATGTGTCTGGGCTCAAATTCTTTATTGGTTCAAGATATGCAATTATAAAGAAAAAAAAGTATACCTTGACCAGGTTTTTTTTTTTTAAATTTGATGCTTTTGTGAGACCTATCAATTTCCAGAGTAACGATATGTCAACTATTCGCCCTAGATGCGGTTCGAACCAACAATTCTGAAATGACACAGAATTGTCCAGAAAGCTGGTATCAGCATCAAATTTTTTAGTGGTGATTTCTAAAATACTGACCATTTAACTCATGCTAGCAAAAAACAAAACACTGCAGTACAAAGCCCTGAAAAAAGAAGAAAAAGAGAACTAAAGTTTTATTTCTACCTCCTTCATCTGTAGGTCCGGAGTACTCAAGGGAGATAATAGTGGTGTGAGTCCTGAAGAGGACTTTTTTTTTAAATTGAAGATTCTAAATTTTCATATTATGTAACAATACTCAATACAAGTTCAATAAAGCTAAATGCATCCCCATATCTGAACTAGTTCTGAAATAAAATAAGTTTTAGTGACACATGGTTTCAGTCAAAATGCTGCCATTTCATGTAAAAAAGCAAGAATTCACAACCCTAACAGTCTAAATTTCATGATAACTTGACCAATTGTATCTAAAAAGGTCTGAAACTTTCACAACTACATGGTAAAATGAAAAGGTGTCTGAAAATGGGAAGAAAAACAGACATCTTGATTACAAAAAAAATGATATTGTGGAACAAAACTTATTAAACGTAACATATTTTAGATAAAATTTCAATATCAGAATGATATGGCAGCAGCACAAGCAAACAATTCAAGCTATTCTCATGCTAAAGTACTCCATTACCCTGTCTACACATCAATTCCAATATAAGAAGGGCAACACAGGCTCAATAGATAATGCATACATGACATTCAATGTAAAATTCTGCATATCTATAGCATTTTCTATAAAAATGGAGTACAAGCAAAAACTTCGCTAAATTCAATGATTCAACGCAGAATTTAATGTGAAGACAACCGAAAACAACCGAAGTTAACCGTAAACTGGCCGCTTGGCAAGATTGCAACTACTTGCCTTTTCATAATTAAACCATAAAAATTAGTACAAACTCCCGTTCCACTGTAAATATGCAATTTATTTCATTTTGCAAACAATTCTATTTTTGTATTCAGAAATAAGTGGGTGGGGTAATAAATTAATGTAAATATCAGCTTAAAATTCACAATCTGAGCAATAAGCATGCCCACTGGAATTCAGTGTGATCTTGCAGATACTTCAACCTGAATTAAGGGTTGGTAGTTCTTCAGAAATATGGCAAAACCACACATGATGGAGAGAGTGTCACAAATGGGATCTGTCTATGAGGACAGGTGTTCATGAAATATGAGACTGGACACTGCTCATAAACCTAAACTTAGGGCAAGGAAACACCAAAATGACCATCTAAAGAGTAAACCAGCATTCTGCCATGCATTAGACATGATGTATCTCTCTTTTTGTTTCCACATTTAACAGAATACTAAATCATACATGGATAACATGAATATCAAGAAATTGACATATACAAAGTTTGGTCAATGTGTGTAATCTCTATCATAAATGCATGAAAAAAAATGCAGATCTGCACCATCAGTTATATTGAAATGTTTAAAAACTCAGATTGTGTTCAACTATTCATAACATGTCCAAATTATAGTTTAATACCTTCTATTTAAAGAAATCAGCATTCCTCAACACTGCAACATGCAGATCTGTCAGTTTCTGTTAACGTCTCACACCACTATTACATTTCCCATAGGGCTCCATTGTAACATTTATGTCCAAAACAGAGTGAAAAATTAAATTCTGCAGTATGTGTCTGGACTCAAATTCTTTATTGGTTCAAGATATGCAATTATAAAGAAAAAAAAGTATACCTTGACCAGGTTTTTTTTTTTTTAAATTCAATGCTTTTGTGAGACCTATCAATTTCCAGAGTAACAATTTGTCAACTATTCGCCCTAGATGCGGTTCGAACCAGCAATTCTGAAATGACACAGAATTGTCCAGAAAGCTGGTATCAGCATCAAATTTTTTAGTGGTGATTTCTAAAATACTGACCATTTAACTCATGCTAGCAAAAAACAAAACACTGCAGTACAAAGCCCAGAAAAAAGAAGAAAAAGAGAACTAAAGTTTTATTTCTACCTCCTTCATCTGTAGGTCCGGAGTACTCAAGGGAGATAATAGTGGTGTGAGTCCTTAAGTTCAAATGACTGTGTGTCATTAGTTTTGCCAACAACTAGAACTGCGATGTATGGCAACAGCAGCTTTTAATATATTGCTCCAAGACTATGGAATGCTCTCCCAATAAACATTAGAGATGCTGAGAAATTTGAAACGTTTAAACGTATGTTAAAAACTCACTTCTTTGTACAACACTTTAAAAACTAACTGAGTAATCTTATCTTAACTGTTTTTTATTTTAATTTGTTTAGTTTAGTCTTATGTTTGTTGTTTCTGCATTTGTTGAATGTAAGCTGTAAAGCACTTTTGAACATGCTATAGTATAGCATGAAAAGAGTGCTATATAAATGTTGTATAATAATAATAATAATAATAATCATCTTTCTACTAAATATTGATAAAATAGCGCAGGAAGAATTAATATTTTGTCAAATTAATCATTCAGATTACAAAGGCAATTCATTTCTTATACATAAAATGTAACCTTAGATATTAATAATGTTCAATATGCTCACAGGATTTTTCATTTGGGGGTCCAAGGACCTCTACAATAATATTTTGAGGGTCCTAACACCAATTTTGGGGGTCCCTACTGTTAGACATCATGCTGATCTGCCTTTTTATTTTAAATTATCATTCTTTTATTCATGAACATAACCCAGCAGGACTCTTGCTTGCATATTTGAGAATGAGGTTGAAAAAAAATTTCATTCTTTTTTAAGAAACTGAGAAAATAACATGGCCAAAGATCCTTCGACATACTTAACAGTATACGTTCAATGTATAAAAATGTGATTCTAATGCAGAAAGCGTCCTTAATCATAATTTTTAAAAATACCCCAAACTGTGACATTTCTAATTTATTTACATTTCCTTGTATTAAGCCCAAACCCTCAAGACATTTCCATCATGCCTTGCTTGATAATGTGATTTCCCCCCAACGTATTTCACCCTTAAACAGTAATCATGTCCCATTACTTTGTTTTTATGCCCCCTGCCCCCACCATTTACAATGGGGGGTGATGGGGATATAGTATCACCGCTGTCCGTACGTACGTCCTGTAAGTATATATGTCCCGTGCATACGAAAATGGTTTCCGACATATCTTTAGAATTAATGAACAGATTTAAACCAAAACGAGTATGTGACTTCACATTCAGGTAATACAGGCCAGTTCATATTTCATTCTGGTCTCATGATTTTTTATGGAGTTATGTCCCTTTTTGAACTTAAGATAATTGACAAATGTCAAGAAATTAGTTTCCGCTCAATATCTTTTGAAGGATTGGATGGATTTGATTCATATTTGGTAGAAATATGTATGGTGATAAACTACAGCCCAAGTTTGATTTCCATCGAAATCCCTGCATATTAATTACCGGTAGGTGTTCTGGGCTCTGATTGGCTGATAGTTTCCGTCCTCTTTATTTATGGACCGAGTTTTACAGAATTTATATTTGGCTTTATATCAACAAGACCCAGGTCAAGTTCGACAACGGATGGAATTGACGCATATTAATTAGGTGAACTGGACTCTGATTGGCTGACGTTTTCCGACCTCTCAAATTTTTATTGATGGACCGATTTTGATGAAACTTGATATTTTGCTTTATATCAACAAGACAAAGGTCAAATTCGACAATGAATGGAATTGACGCATATTTATTAGGTGATCTGGACTCTGATTGGCTGACAGTTTCTGACCTCTTGCGATAGTCAAGCTTGCTGAAATTTGTGATAGCTGTCATCTTCAATGAAGTTACAAAGCGAGGGCATCTGTGTCCCATTGACACATTTCTAGTTTATTCACTGAACTGCGTTGGTCATTTTGCCAGATTGTTAATATTCTAAATCGTGAATACCAATGATGTTACATAAAACAGCATACTATTCACTTGCAGTACCAATTTACTGATGTGTAGGATGACAAAGATTGGTCATTGTAAGAATAATTTACGATACAGACCAAAAAAGTATGAAAAGACACAAGCAAATTGCGTTAAATCATTTTATTTCATAAATTTCATTTGAATTCGCTTTACTCTTGTCATGTTACCAATAACGGTGTTGCAGTAAACAAATGGTAGTACATATGTAACCCACTTCATCCCGTCATTGAGTAGGGCAAACATTTTGGTAGAAAAATTACAACTAGAATTAACAATAACATCACAATTAAGATGGAATTGTTGCAATAAAACTGTATGAATATTTCAAAATATTTTCTTTGTTTTCTTTTTTTACTTTGGATTGTTGGGAAAACGAAAGAAATGAACAAAATTGCTTTTTTGCGGAAACAGGTCCCGGGATGCACTGGAGTTTGAAATACTGTATTCGGTCGAAAAAGTGCATCAGAGGTGCATGAAACCTCCGTCCCTGAAAACGCTGATATTCTTGAATTAAAATCATTGCAGTTTGAAGTAAAATTCCAACTACTTTTATTGATTTTAAGCTCTACTGGCCAAAGGCCAGAAGGGCTTATGTACATGATGGCGCGTTGTCTGTGGTCCATCGTCTGTTGTACGTTTGCATCACTTTCTCTGAAACCACCAGGCCAATTAAACTCAAAATTCATATGGATGTTTCTATTACAGAGGAGGCTATACAGAAGAATATTTTTGTCAAAATGAATGAGTTCCACTGTCTTAAGGGGTTGGAAGGGGCCCCAAAAGGGTAAAAATTGGGAATTACTAAAAGCATTTTCTTCAGAACCAGTCAGTCAAATTTGTTAATATTTGGCATAAATTATCAAAACAAACATCTGGCTAAAACAAAAAAATAGCTACCTACCTTAGTATACTCACAAAAAAATTCTAGGTTTGAGGACAGCAAACAATTAACTTTTTAAGGATGGCTTTGCTAAGATGAAAACTTCATATATCATAGTAAGTGATCAATTGATTACCCAGATAAAGTTGAGACATGTTTGAAAGTGACTTTTATTAAAGTTTATTGAAGAAAGTAAAAAAAATAGAAAACAGGTTTCAAATTAATAGGAGAGAAATTCATGTCAAGACATCGCTAACCTGTTGGGAGGAAAACTATGTCTGCATTCAGAATAGTACAGACAGTTGAGTGTTAACTTCTGCCCTGTCAATAACAATCGGGGCGTAAGTTCGAGTCCATAATTGGCGGTATATTTTTAGTTAGTGTGAGACTAAGATTTCATAGCAAAATAGGTGAGACTGCTGTGAAACAGTGAGACATGACAGGTATGTGACATTTTAGGAGCCCAATCTGTGAGCTCACGGACATTTTAACAAATTTAAAGAAGTACGAGCTCACAAAACTTTAACACTTAGTTAAATTCACTTTTCACAATACCAATTTGATTTTATGCATCAGACGGCCATTTGGTGGACATGCCACCCAATCACCTTAGTCTATAACTTTATGAAAACTCATATTTCTATTTAACTAGCTTGTCAATATCTGCTTTAGATGACATAAATTATTTTCCTCAACAAATTCAGAATTTGTCCCCAAAAACACCAGTGAATCATGTCGGAGTTTCTCGTAGTATATATATGTCAAAATCCTAAGTTAAGGGCCTGAATGAGATGAGAAAGTGTACTGCCAGGACTCGACCTAAAATCTTTGCTTACTGTGGGCAAACACACAAATTTAATGGTATCAGGGGAAAACTGATTTGAGTTACCATCGTTTAATTTAAAGTTTATTACAATTATTATTATCATTACTATTAGATTGAGCTAGATTGACTGATGAAGAACAAACACACTTCAACTTTCTTATACATGTATACAATAATTAATCTGTTTTATGGATAATATTTGTGTTTATGATGACTGTAAAAGAAAGTTTTGTTTCATATTCAACCATCGTTTGTTAGCCCTCGATGGCATAAAAATGATGCTAAATATTCAATCAATCAATCAATTTCAACTAAAGATTTCATTCTCAACAGTTTAGGTGCTCCAAATAAGCACCATTTTGGGGCTATTTAAGCATTGAAATTTCTGGGGGAAAAAAGCATTGCAATTTTAGTTAGTGGTAAAATAAGTATTGGATCTGACACTTTCAGTGTTGATTGGTGTATTTTTAATAGCATTTTGATTAAAATAAGCTTTGCATACAAATTTAAAATAATCATTTGAAGTAAAGCTTACCTGGTGCACTGTCAACTCAGAAACAATTGGACTCATTAAAACAAAATAATGAATGAATGGGGTTTTACGGTGTACCAACACATTATAGGTTATTCGACGCCAACAAGGAAGATTCCAGGTGCACTCTACATGTACAAAAACAAATTAACATATAGTTAAAAAAAATACATCAGTAAATAAATGAACCTAGAACCTTGATACCTGCAGAACTGCAGAGTTTCAACAAATTCTGTCGTATTACTCAAATTGTTGCTTCCTGTTACATGCATAAGCCACAGTGATCCTATTCTAGCCATCACTCATATATGACTCCCTAGAACTAAACAGGGGTTGGTAATTTAACCACAACAGTGAACATGACAATAATGATAAAATGAACATATGACATCCATTCAGAGGATTCCTACCCCTCTGCAGAGATCGGCAGTTATTCTATTCTTAGCCGGAACCACATGGGCTAAAACAAAATAAATGAAAAAAACCTGAATTTTCTACCACAAATATTCATTAATACTTCTGAATTCAATGCCGAGTCAAGTGTTTGCACTTTTTTTGTTTTGAGGGACCGTAAGGTGGCTCATTTATTACTCGTAATGGGTTTATAATGGGGCCATCCATCGGCAGACCTCACGATAATAATATGTATAGAAGTGTAACACAATTTGCATACAACAAACATAATATAATGTTTTATACTGGTTAAATTATAGTGTTTGCACTTTTATTTGTGTTTTTATATGAATCCTTGAAATTGTGTTCAAGTAGAAATTTGAGATGAGCATGATGAAAGACTGGTGTACCGGTACATGTATAAGTTGTTGGAGAACTCAACTAGGTTAAAATAAATATGAGATTTAAGAAAGTATAATTATGCGGACGGATCAAATTTGATCTCCGAATCTCATCTTTTTGGCGTAATCTATCTAATCTGGAAAAAGTTATAATGTATGATGTATGTTATGGATACTTTGATAAAATTCTCAGCTCTCATGTTCAGTGAACTCTAGAACGGTTTTCATTAAATATGCTTGTGTGAAGTTTTTATAAAGGAAAACTATCAAGTTTCATTAATATAGCAGTATGTTTTGATAAATGTCTATGGCAGGTTCAGATACAAACATTAAAAGCACACCTGATGCATTTGAAATGTTTTGACAATTGAAACCCATTCCACACATAACCAGCTAACTTTTTCTCAAGTTTTCGGAAAGAGCTGATTTCTATACCTGCAACCTTAGAGGCTGGAGTAATTATTTCAAGATGGCGCTACAGAGGACCCTTGTTTAGATAATGTCAGCTTGTACAAGTTTAAAGACATTGCTGGGCCTGATTAGCTTAGCCAATAACGCATCTGACTATCAATCCAGGGGTCATGAGTTGAAATCCCTGTCCGGCCACAGTCTCCTTGATGACTGGTATAATTATTATGACAATGCATCTCACCACTGATAAAGTTATCAGTTACTTGTGGAGATTGGTGTGCTTGAGTACTGGTTTTGAAGTAGAAGGATGAAAGGAAAAAGTAGAAGGGGGTTTGGGGGTCCTCTGCAAAAAAGGGTAGGAATGCAGCTGAAAATAGCCGGGTGTTCAAGTAAGAATAGCTGGGAGAAAACCCCGGTCCCCGGCTTTTAATGACAACCCTGTGTAACCTTCTAGAATCTCAGGAAAGAGTTGTTAGGTTTACTGAATGTTTGTTTGCCTTTGATGGCATAACAATGACGCTAATTTAGTAAATATTTAATCAAATGAAATTTGATAACTCATGAATTTTGATCAATTGTGAACATTACTACCTCTTTGTTATTTACCATTTACTAGTAATGATACCTAAAACTGATCATTAGTATTAAGTCTGGTAACTAAACAACAAAATATTGAGAAAAACAACATTTTAGTAGTTAGTTCTATTTTTCTTGTTATTTTATTTTTTTTCAAACACACATGCAGTGGTGAAATATATTCTGTTATGTATTCTGTGAATGTGTAAGAAAAACCGGTCAAATCAGGGAAAACCCCCACCCCCTCATATATTTCTGGATCCTCCTGTGTTTCAGCAAATTAAAGACAGTGAACAGAAGACAAATATAAAAATTGTTTGCTGACTATAATAATATCCTTCACTTGGATGCTTTTAAATCAAATTATCCTTCCATTCTGTACCTATGTAAACCGTATCGTTGACAGTCTCACTGTAACATGACACAAAAGCTTTCTGGCATCTGTTAGTTTTAATATTCAATTATGAATTGTGGAAATTGATGTTTTATGGTCGGTTGGCTGATATAAATGTGATAAAGAGTGAGCCATCCGTCCGAGAGCAGGCGGTTTTGTAAGAAACTGGTACCATATCGTAGATACTATTATTGTAACACAATGACATCTAGTATTAGATACACTAGGCTGACTTATTACATGACTGTAACATAAAACTGTTGCCTTTATATACCTTATAGTGATTTAAAATCTGGCTACCAATATATTTACATATTACTTCAAGTGAACGTATATTTGCCATGTATACATGTAAACTATGGCAACCTTGTATACTTGCATATCACATAAAATCTGGCATTCTTGTATATCGTGTAAAATCTGGAAAACTGTATACTTGTATATCACATAGAATTTGACTATGAGTTTACTTGTATATCACATAAAATCTGGCAACCTGTATATTTGTACATCACATAAAGTCTGACTGAGATTAATTGAATATCACATACAATCTGACTATGAATTTACTTGTACATCACATAAAATCTGACAGGGTTTACTTGCATATCACATAAAATCTGTCTATGGGTTTAATTGCACATAAGTTCTGACTATGAGTTAATTGCATAACACATAAGTTCTGACTATGAGTTAATTGTATATCGCATAAAATCTGGCAAACTTGTACATCACATAGTATTACAATCTCATGAGTTTATTTGTATATCACATAAATTCTAGTTTTTAGTTTTGAGCTCTACAGGCCAAAGGCCAGAAGTGCTTATGTGATGATGCGTTGTCCGTCATCTGTCATCTGTCGTCTCTGAAGTGTGTTGGCAGCACTTTCTCTGAAACCACTAGGCCAGTTAAACTGAAATTTCACATGGATGTTTCTATTGCATTTGAGATTATACAAAAGATTTTTTTTTCGATTTGAAATTCAAGATGGCCATTGTTACTAAAAAAAGTCCAAAACTTAAAAAATCTTCTTCTCATGAATGACCCAACAGATTTTCAAAAATGTTTATGTAGTAATGATAACCAACTATAGTTTTGTTAGATTTGTTTAAATGGTGTCACTATGGTTAAAAATGACCCCGACCGGAGGGTTCAATTAGGGGGAAACAGTCATGTCATTATAATAAAAAAATTATTTTTTTTTTAAAATGGAAATGATTTTGCCTATATCTTTACAGAATTATTGTTTTAGGTGAAGGAGTTTCAGATTTATAAAAATGACTAGGTTCAACTGTCTTAAGGGGTCAGGAGGGGCCACAAAAGGGCAAAAATTAGGAATTACAAAAATCGTTTTCTTATGAACCGGTGTCAGATTTGTTCATACTTGGCATAAATTATCCCTATGTGTAGGGGTTTGATTGCAGATAAGAATTTAGGGGCTAAAATTATAGGGGCCCTGTAAAGGGACTTAGAATTTTACATAGGGATACTATGGTAAAACAGAAAATTCTCTATTTTTTTCATCGTTTCTGAAACCACAAGGCCAATTAAACTGAAACTTCACATGGATGTTTCTATTGCATAGGAGACTATACAGTAGATTTTTTTTTTCGATCTGAAATTCAAGATGGCCGCCATTACTAAAAATACTCCAAAACTAAAAAAATCTTCTTCTCATGAACGGCCCAACAGATTTTCAAAATGTTTATGTAGTAATGATAACCCACTATTGTTTTGTTAGATTTGTTCAAATGGTGTCCTTAGGGTTAAAAATGACTCCGCCGCGAGGGTTCAGTTAGGGGACACGTGTCATTAAAATAAATAATTTTTTTTTAAAAAAAACAGAAATGATTTTGCCAATTTCTTCACAGAAGCATTGTTTGGTGAAGGAGGTTCAGTATTATAAAAATGACTGGGTTCCACTGTCTTAAGGGGTCAGGAGGGGTAAGGGGACTTTGAGTTTTATATAGGAATACTATTGGAAAACGGAAAATTCTCTTTTTTATCATTCATTTATGACTTTTTTTTTATTCAGTTTGAGTTTTGAAGCAACTTCTATAAATAACAAATGTGATTTTGTTCGATACGAGGGATTGACTTTCTAAAAGGGGCCAGGTGAGGTCACAAAATGATTAAAATTGAACATTGCAACTATGAGTCAGTAGAGCATCCTCAGGCCCTCTTGGGCCTCTTGTTTTTCATTTAAACAATACACTTTTCAAACTTTATAATTTCAGTGTAAGATATGGCATGCGTGCTCTTTCATCAGAAGCATTTAATTTCAAAACGTATGTTGCTGAAAATGAGCCCATGTACAATTATGCCCCTGGGTCACCAGAGCGAGTTGCCCTAGACGAAACATTGCAGAAGTATGAGGGTCAGGTCAAGGACTGTCCAATTGTGATTGGAGATGAAGAAATCAGAACAAAAGATGTTAGATACCAAGTTTGTGTAAGTAACACCATATAAGTTTGTGTCAGGTAAACATGCACAAGATTGTTGCAAGTGCCTTCAAGAAGACAAACTAGAGGTTGTTTTTTTTTAAAATGAACAAAACATTCAAAAACTTCTGTTACAGACTGTATGATTTAATAAACAACTAATGGAGGTTGCTCTAAGTTTTCCACAATCAGTTGCGTTTGCAAAGGTTTTTTTTTCACTTAAAGACTTTATAAAATATATATAATGCTGCAGTGCATTTTAACCCTTTACTTCATACAGACACCTTTGGACACCTCTAATATTGAAAGCATTAATTCACCACATATCACCTATGGGTGAATTATGTTTATATTAACTGACAGAGTGGAAACCGGTGCAGGAAGTGTTCAGATTGCTCGTGTTCAGATTGCAATCTGAACTCTTCCTGCACTGTTTTCAAAGCCCTTCTGTGATTGGTGCGGGAAAACGCGTATCTATGGAGTAAAGGGATAAGGTGCCCACCTCTGTGTAATGTTTTATATAAACTTAAAGTAAAGCATCAGTATAACATAGATTGAGTGCCATGCTTTTGTAGGATTTTATTTCATTGGGAGGGACAAGATGTAGTTGTTTTTTCTCTTATTAATTTTGCATAATATTGTTCCTGGTCCAATTTAACGTTGATTTACCTGTTTGTTGAGCTATCAGAATGATATAAATGGTTGACACGTTACTGTTATGTAGCGTTTATAAGCGGACTTGAAGACTATTTATACCCCTGCGTTTTGAAGAAAGGTGAATGGACTTTAAGCCCTTTCTGGTGTTTTGTTGGGCCACACAACAGATAGGTAAAAAAAAATATCAGGCTGCTTCTAGACCAATAAAATGCGCAACTTTTATGTGGCTAAAATCTGTTATGTGGCTTAAAGTTAGACACATAAGTAATCAGCTGGGCGCAAAGAAGCCGCGTAAATACCCATTTGTTAGAATTTCTGTCTGTTCATCCGTTTGAGGTAAAAACAGTTACATTGAAGGTGTCCATGTATTTAGTTAATATTTGTGTGTTACGACCTGTATAGTTATATATTACAGACCAAGTTTGATATTTGTCAGATAAAGTTACAGGAGTTCTGGCCCCTTTTTGACTCCGAATCACTAGCGAGGGCATTAAATTTGACATGTATGCACATTTCCAGTTTATATAGTACTGATTTATTATAGTTAAAAACTCAAAGCTTTTATGACCTGCTCTTGAGTTGGCTTCCTGCTAAGTGTTTCTTTTAGAGGCGTCAGGTTGAGCTGGGGTTTGGACCTGCAACCTTTGGTAAGAGCAGTCAACACTATCCACTGTATCACTGCCCCTATTTTCTAGTTTGTCAAAATTACTAACTGTGTGTGACGTGGCTTTGTCACATTTGGCTATGATTGTGTTACTGTCTTATATTTAGTTGGTTGTCAGTTAGCTAACTTAGTAAATTTGGCTTATTTCAGCCTTGTATAGATATCTGATAGGCAGTATTATAAACAGATATGCATATGTTTTCTGATAGACAGTATTATAAACAGATATGCAAAATGTTTTCTGATAGGCAGTATTATAAACAGATATGCATAATGTTTTCTGATAGGCAGTTTTATAAACAGATATGCATAATGTTTTCTGATAGGCAGTATTATAAACCGATATGCATATGTTTTCTGATAGGCAGAATTATAAACAGATATGCATATGTTTTCTGATAGACAGTTTTATAAACAGATATGCATACTGTTTTCTGATAGGCAGTATTATAAACAGATATGCATAATGTTTTCTGATAGGCAGTATTACAAACAGATATGCATATGTTTTCTGATAGGCAGTATTATAAGCAGAAATGCATGTTTTCTGATAGGCAGTATTATAGATATGCATGTTTTCTGATAGACATGATAGACAGTATTATAAACAGATATGCATAGGTTTTCTGATAGACAGTATTATAAACAGATATGCATAATGTTTTCTGATAGGCAGATTTATAAACAGATATGCATAATGTTTTCTGATAGGCAGTATTATAAACAGATATGCATAATGTTTTCTGATAGGCAGTATTGTAAGCAGAAATGCATGTTTTCTGATAGGCAGTATTATAAACAGATATGCATATGTTTTCTGATAGACAGTATTATAAACAGATATGCATAATGTTTTCTGATAGGCAGTATTATAAACAGATATGCATAATGTTTTCTGATAGGCAGTTTTATAAACAGATATGCATAATGTTTTCTGATAGGCAGTTTTATAAACAGATATGCATAATGTTTTCTGATAGACAGTTTTATAAACAGATATGCATAATGTTTTCTGATAGACAGTTTTATAAACAGATATGCATTATGTTTTCTGATAGGCAGTTTTATAAACAGATATGCATATGTTAGACAGTATTATAAACAGATATGCATATGTTTTCTGATAGGCAGTATTATAAGCAGAAATACATAATGTTTTCTGATAGGCAGTATTATAAACATATATGCATGTTTTCTGATAGACAGTATTATAAACAGATATGCATATGTTTTCTGATAGGCAGTATTATAAGCAGAAATGCATAATGTTTTCTGATAGGCAATATTATAGATATACATGTTTTCTGATAGACAGTATTATAAACAGATATGCATATGTTTTTTGATAGGCAATATTATAAGCAGAAATGCATAATGTTTTCTGATAGACAGTATTATAAACAGATATGCATATGTTTTCTGATAGGCAGTATTATAAACAAATATGCATATGTTTTCTGATAGACAGTATTATAAACAGATATGCATAATGTTTTCTGATAGGCAGTATTATAAACAGATATGCATAATGTTTTCTGATAGGCAGTTTTATAAACAGATATGCATATGTTAGGCAGTATTATAAACAGATATGCATAATGTTTTCTGATAGACAGTATTATAAACAGATATGCATATGTTTTCTGATAGGCAGTATTATAAACAGATATGCATAATGTTTTCTGATAGGCAGTATTATAAACAGATATGTATATGTTTTCTGAAAGGCAGTATTATAAACAGATATGCAAATGTTTTCTGATAGGCAGTATTATAAGCAGAAATACATAATGTTTTCTGATAGGCAGTATTATAAACAGATATGCATGTTTTCTGATAGACAGTATTATAAACATATATGCATAATGTTTTCTGATAGGCAGTATTATAAACAGATATGCATAATGTTTTCTGATAGGCAGTATTATAAACCGATATGCATATGTTTTCTGATAGGCAGTATTATAAGCAGAAATGCATAATGTTTTCTGATAGGCAGTATTATAAACAGATATGCATGTTTTCTGATAGACAGTATTATAAACAGATATGCATGTTTTCTGATAGACAGTATTATAAACAGATATGCATAATGTTTTCTGATAGGCAGTATTATAAATAGATATGCATAATGTTTTCTGATAGGCATATTATAAACAGATATGCATAATATTTTCTGATAGGTAGTATTATAAACAGATATGCATAATATTTTCTGATAGGCAGTATTATAAATAGATATGCATAATGTTTTCTGATAGGCATATTATAAACAGATATGCATAATATTTTCTGATAGGTAGTATTATAAACAGATATGCATAATGTTTTCTGATAGGCAGTATTATAAACAGATATTTTTCTCATTGCAGCCATTCGATCATCAAAGAAAGGTGGCCAAGTTTTACTATGCAAATGAGGTTTGTAGCAAATGAAGAATATAGCTGCCTCCCAACCCCAAACGATTGATTGATTAATTAAATATACATTGTATTTAAGTTTGCCAGTTACTTGTGGAATGAAAGTGGTTCTAATTAGATTTAGTTTTAGATCTTCTTTTACCAATTAAACTGGATATGCATATAACCTGTCATGTAGAAAATAGCTTTAAATTCCATTCATAAAAAATATAAAAAACTTTGTGGTCATTTATAATTTTTTTGTAACTTGCATGAGGGATATTGACATAATTGTCTGAAGAAAGTTGAATCTTGAAGTTTAAAAATCAAAATGTTTTGTGCTGTATGTTTACTGCTAATGGAGTAATATTTGCACTGCTTCCTAATGGTACATCATTGCTGCCATGAATGTAATGATATGAAAATAAGTCTTCCTGTAAAATTTATGCAATGTTTATTTCTCTTACATTTTATTTTAGCTTGTTGAGATTTGCATCTTTGTTTTAAATCTGTTTTTAACTCAGTTGATAGCACGGCTTACTATCAAACCAGGGGTCGTGAGTTTGAATCCCGGCCCCGCTACAATCTCCGTTATGTGATGATTGATATACTACATTGCGTCTCATAATCATTTGTCTCTCACCACTGATTCAAGTAGGAAAGCAATCTGTTACTTGCAGAGATAGGGTGTGTACGTGTACTGGTTAATCTTCCAGGATCCAAGGAAACAGTGGTTCAGTTAACTGTTAGCCATAAAAATGACGCTAAAATTCATTTAAGGTATTTTTGCCATTGGGAATTAGTTTTCCTCTGTAAATAGATGAAAGGTAGTCATTTAGTTGCAGTTGTTCAAGTCAAAAGTTCCATTTATTGAATGAGATTACTAGTAATTCCTACAGTACGGTCCTCCATGGCCAAGTGGTCTAAGGCGCCATCTCAGTATCACTTACCTCTCACTACTAAGGTCAAATGTTCGAGTCCCATTCGCTCCAAAAACTTTTTGTGACAAAAATTGCAAGTTACTTGTAGAAGGACGGTGGATATGCTGATATCCCATGTGTAACCTGAAATGTGTTAAAGCAACACATCCACGTTTGAACTTTTAAAAAAAAAATTGTAATTGAGTTATGAGCAATAATTTATAAAGCGTTTGTCGCGCTTTATAATTTGGACATCTTTTTTTTATAATTCTAAAGCGTTCTGGATAGTGTTTGTTAGCACATATACAGCTCACTGACCATATAATTATGTATGGGAAATGTGCTCACAACTCAATTGAAAAACTTTTTAAAAAAGTTTAAACGTGGATGTGTTGCTTTAAAAAGGCATTTAATAAATCCCTATTAAAAAAACTCCTACCATTACAAGTTTTTTCATTTCACTATGATCACTAGGATCGTGGCAGGTTAACTAGTACTGGAGCACATAGCTGCTTAAGTAACTGATATTATTTCCACTTGAATCAGCGGTGAGAGATAAATGGCAATAAGAAGTTGTATTGTTTATACCCTTGCCAATTGTTTACGCAGCTTTGAAATTACGTAGCTAAAAGCTGGCTTTTATGGAGCTTTCTCCATTTTGCTAAATTCAAGCTGCGTTTTAGCTAGATTTTACAAAGCTTCCTAAATTGAAGCTGTTTTTTTTTAAAAAAGCTGCGTTATTTCCCACATAGCTGCGTTTTTTCTGAAAAAGCTGCGTCTTTTTCTTTAAACCTTCATAAAACCTGCGTATTTAGTCTGTTTACCTCCGTATTTTCCTCTAGAGCTGCGCAATTAAATTCATAGGTTCATAATAGCTGTGTATTTTATCTAAAAAGTTCATAGAAATATTATTAAAGCTGTGTTTTAAGTTAAAGCTTCGTAAAACCTCTTAACAGCCTTTTCAACCATTTAATCAACTTTTTTTTCTATTTATCAAGGATGTCGCATATAATTTTTACTAATAATATGACACTATTTGATTTTTGTTAAATCTTTTTTATGCTTTTGGTAAGACTGCAAATTAAATACAGATAAATAATCATCGCATACTCTCCCTATAGAGTTAAAAATGAGCTATGTTGCAAAGTATGTAAAATTGAAAACAAATAATAACATTTCATTCTTTTATTACCACTGAAAACTTGCTTCATTAATGTGAAACACTTTGATTCTGAATGAAACTTTTTAAAACTTTTACACAATATGAATTTAGTCATAAATGACAATGTAACCACTTTCCAAATAGTGATCTGTCCATGTTGGCTTGTCTTTGTCCACATCTCTATCAAACACAGGTGGTTATTAGTCACTGGTTTATCATTAATCACAGATAGCTGAATTAATTTCCAGATATGTCCCATTGAATATGGAACAATGGTGTATTTAGTTGCCTACTAACAGGATACACTTTAACATTTTCTTCATTTAATAAAGATTCTATTGCACCTACATGTTTCTCCTGTACAATGGCAGTCCTAAAATACAAATATGTTTTATTATTGTGAAAAACTGTAATTAAAAGTAATATTAAATGCACAAGAGTTGATTGTGATGGAACATATATATACATATATGTGATAGGAAGAATCATATGTCTAACAAAATACCTTTCATGAGCACTGGATCCGCGAAGGATACATAAATGATAGAAGTATAAAATATACAGAAGAGAGAATTACCACTTTGCAGTACTAAAACTTAAAACAAAAAAAAAAATAAAAAATAAAAAAAAAAAAATATATATATATATATATACAATGAGGTCCTGGGTTTGAGCCCATCTCTGTTTATAAATGTTTGTTACAAATATGTTGGTTCTACTTCAATATCCATTCTTATACATGTATAACTAAATCAAACTGAATTTGGTATAAAAAAAAATATTATATTAAACATTTGATGAAAAAGGTGTTAATGTGTTAACCTCGTTAAAAAGCAAAGCTACAATCAAAACCACACAAAGAGAAAATATTGAATTGTTTGGCTTTGATTATATACAGTAATGCTTTAATATACATGTATCAATGAAAAATCAGGTTAATTTGAACTTGTAAATTTAATTCTGTGCAATAATACTAATCTCATTTAAACATGTATGTAAAAAATGTTTAGCAGTTTATGACATTTTTCATTTTCTGTAACATTTTTTTTCTGTCAAGCTCATCTAATTTTCTCATCTTTAAAACAAATAACAGCCATTTATCTTTGATCCTCACAAGGGACCAAAACCCTAGGTTGATACATGTGATATTAAAATATGTGATAGACTGGACATCAAGTAAATTTGTTCATAATCCCCACTGTGTATAAGGGGTAATTAAGCCCCTTGCCCATTGTGTTTTATGACCACTTGTGTAATTAGGATATGCTAATATGTCACCTAAGAGATCAATATGAGCCTCTGGCATAACCAGTTAACTGCAGTATTAGTGGACTATAAACATGTATATCAGCACTCAAAACACATTTTTTCTTGATTTATACTTGGTAAAAAAGAAGGAGCACAACAATCTTCAGTTTTTCCAACCAACTGCAAAATTAATGTTTAATTGACCCTGTTATTTGTTTAATATAAAAACACACAGATGATAATTTATAAAACTAATAAACATTTTTTTGGTAAGTGTGAAAACTTATGTGTAGGTATGTTTATACATTGAAAAGAAAATATTCTTTCTTAGTGGCGTCATATAAACAATAATATTAACAGGAGTGAATCTGATTGAAATTAAATGCTGAGATTCACGAAAGTTATATATTTTTGATATATTTAGAAAAAAGTATATTGTGCAAGCATACGTTTTTTTTCATATTAAAAAAAACATAGCAGTACCTTTACAAGTAATGCAACGTTTTGCCATTGTATCTATTACTCTGCAACTCCAGGGTGTTAACTTAATCTGTTCCATCTCACCTGACAAATACTGGCAATGGATAGGAAAGAAAATTAAAACAGTAGACTAGTTATAGTTTTCAAAGATTTTCAGAACCAAAAATTTTGATCTTTGATAAAAATAATTCATATTTTTTAATAAATGAAAACCAAATAGAGACATGTGCACGATTTAATTTATCAACACGATTCAATTTAAGACAATCAAAGATTTTTACACAGTCAAGAGCATAACCGTCTCCAAAATACGAATACAGTAACAAAAGAAAAAAAATGTTGAAGATCAGACCTGTGAACTATTTTTTAGTGTTTAGTATACTGAACATTAAATATATACATGTTCATTTTACTTCAAGTTATACCATTTCTTACAGTGAACACTACTAATTTTTATTTTTATTGAAATAATTTTCTGTCACCCGAAACGTTTGGCAGGAGCCGTTTCGCTATGCATTAAAAACATTGAGGCACATGTCATTTTAGACGAACATGTAAATACTGACGTTTATTTATTGATGAAACTTTATATACTTACAACCATTGGACATGTCACATGTTTTATTGTAAACTTGGAACGTCTCATTATTGCCGAATGTCGAAGTAAAACATTGGATTTCGTGTATATTTTCCAAATGGATGTTTATACTGAACGATGCATTATGGGAGTCACGATTGTTTATAATTTATATTTCAAAAATATTAACTAAATCTTTTTCTTCGAGTGAACATTTTATTTTTCATTAACTTTTTCAATTTGCTACGAATTAAAACCGTAGATAACGTAATTTCGTTCGTGTTTAAAAATCTCACTCCGCGAGATCAATCTGATCACCTCGGCAATATACGGAGGATACGGAAATACCCGATGTTTCACGATTGACCGCGAGATAAGCAGGTGCGCGATGGCGCCATTTTCGTTATATTTTTGAAAGTTAGAACTTCAACCGGAGAATATATAATTTTCGAACTTTGAACTCTTGTTTATTTACAAAATCGTCGTAATTCAGATGTTGACACTACTGAACAACTGCAAACATGTGGCAAAAAGATCATTTGAAAACACAAATATGAGCATGGAGATCTTATTTAGCAATTTCCGCTGGTCTTGTATCGTCGGACACCATGTTGGAGGTAAATATTTTGTTGTTGCTTTATTTGGAATGATATTACACTTTCACTCCACGCGATTAAACAATATTGATAGTTCATTTTAACATTTTTAATAATTTCCATGTTTTTGATCGTTTAAATCAACACCTGGTCAAAAAAGAGAAATGTTTTGGGTTTTCGTGGTGTATGTATTTGGAGTGGGTGGGAAGGGTATTTATTATTTTAAAAAATGATGCCTGTTTTAACGGGTTGTAAATAAATTATTGGGGTTTAAGTCTTTTTCTGTCATTATTTGCAGCAATCAATATTTGGCTATTATAGATAGCATTGTTTTGGAGGGAGGTTTTCCGTCAGTTGAACCACTGATTACCATAGATGTTCAATGTGATCTTTCACGTGCACATGTGTATGTCTTCTAGTACACAGTGACTCTCCCAGTACACGATGCACTGGTTATGACTGTGTACATGAACCTGACTGCATAATTTTCACATGTAAATACAACATGATTGTAATGTGTGGAAATGCTGTTACCATGATAATATTAATTGTGATTAAGCCATGTAATTTGGTATAAATTATTGATATTGGAACACAACATATGTTATTATTCTTTTGTTAGATGCAGATATTTGTAGCAAAGCAGTAACCTAAATGAGGAGAAAATAAGTCGTGCAAGACTTTCAAAGGTCAGTATAATTCACTGTCTATTCACTCAATATTGTTTTATTGACTTCAGATATGACTTGTGTCAGTGCAATGTGAGGGTTACATGGTGGGGTATCATAATACATTGTGTCAGGTCAGGTAAATTCAAAGTTGTACAAAGGTGTAGAATACTCTGAGAGAGTCTCTCAACCTGTCACACTTGATTGTAAGTTTGTTGATGTGTCACTTAACATTTAATACAATATAAATGCTGATGCTGTATGTTCAACAAGGGATCAAACTCACAACCTCTTTCATTCAATACTCTTAACAGTATGTCAATACTGTAGTTTGATGATATGTTATTTCAATGAGGTTCCATATTTTTATGCATACCATTAAAACTTTTAATGATTCTGCACTGCACTGTCATTAGAAATATGAGATAGAGTAAATTCCATAGCTGCATTAGAATGAGCTTTTTTTCTATTTACAGGTAGAGATCTGAAGCATATAATATTAACAGGATAATGAGATATTGTTGGTCAAACAGAGCTGTCTACAGCTCTACAGAGAAGATGCGAGCCCAAATGATGACATTTGAGGTGGTAAAGGTAAGTATTATTGTTCCACAGTGGACGTTGCTGTTGTATGGTGTAGTGTCACTTTCAAAAAAGTTTCAGTTATATCACTACAGTGTCTACTTGAGACTTTTTTTTATGTTGCCAAAATGAAACATCATCATGCAGACACAATGACATAGTATGATACTACACACAATCTCATTACACTGACACCAGGCTAACAAGATTTGAATCTATCTTTTAATTGTTGAATGCCAATCAAAGAAACTTTTTCTAGTACCATTTATTTTAGTATGACCCGACTGGGGATTGAACCCACAACCTTTCACATGCAAGGTGGAAGCTCTACCGCTAGATCACCACAGCAGTGTTCCATAGTGGAAATTTTTATTAAGGGGATTATGGTATGTTATTAGTCACGAATTTTCTATCGAAAATCCAGACCATATCCTATACTTTAACACATATTTTGGTTATAGATATATCTAGAGAAGGAGCTGTGTCACATACCAAAACGAGGTAAATGTGATCCATATACTGACTGCTAACCCAAGAAAAGCCTTATGAAAGCATATTTCCTATGACTATACCACTAAGACTTGGATGGCCATATTCAGTTCATGGATGAATTTTAGGAAGTAGGTGTGTCTCCTTTACCGTAGGGATTATTTGTTTTGTTGTTGGACAGTTATCTTTTGTATAATCAACTCATGTCATATTCAAGCTTAAAACCAATGTGTTTTAAAATAACATACATTCTTTATAACCTTCCCTAAATAACAGCGGTCAACCGTTGCAATGAAGCAAGTAAGTGGCAACTTCCCCTTGAAATACAAATTAGTTTACATTAATTGTTCTACTGTTTTTTTTTATTTCAGTATTGTACTGAGAAGTTTTTATTTCGACAGACATGAGATAAGGAATAGTCAAAGAAAGATCAACACTATCCTTCCTTAGCATCTCTTCATACCATCAAGGGCTAACAGATGATCAGCTAACCTAACCACTCTTTCCTGAGATATTGGGAGATTAACCAGTCCTTAAATGCACCCTTTTTCAACATTGTCTGGCAACTTTCCCACTTGAATCAGTGGTGAGTGATGCAGTTCAATCATCACAGAGACTGGCCAGACAGGGATTAAACTCACAATCTCTGGATTGACAGTTTGATGTGCTACGGACTGAAGTAACTAGTTCCGGCTAAACATTATTAAAATTTTACAGTATTTTTTGTAAAATAATGGTTTTCAATTAATACTTTTTGGAAGGTTCAAGAGAGTTTTATCCCTTTTCAACATAATTTTAATAGTAAAATACTGTGCAGGGATCTGTTTTTAATTATAGTTTAATGAAAAATGCAGTATTATGTCAATTAAAATTGGAGGTATTTAATTTAATTGCCTACAGTCATTTAAATACAGGCCATTTATTTTGTTTTTCTTGAAGATGCGATAGCTCCATCAGTTTTCACTGAATCTTAACAAAACTTGCTCAGCAGTTATATAACCGTAAGATCTTGGGCGAGTTCTTGAACCAGCATGAATTAACCACAAATGCCCCCGCCACAGGGATTTTAAGTAAAATTTTAAAAAAACATGGTTCAAGGCATACACCTTAAATATTTTACATGAAGTATTGCATTGGATTAAAGAGTTTTTAAAGTCAGGTCCCTGGGGTCAAATATGGGGCTGCCACAGGGGTCCCTGTTTTACATAGAGTTATAAAGGTAAAATGTAGTAGATGCGATAGTATCTTCCTTTTTCAATGAATCTTAACCAAACTTGCACAGCAGATGTAGCATTGCAATGAAAGTCCCGTAAAAGATTTGCTGATGTCGGATTGATCCATGCTGTCAAATTATGGCTACTACAGGGGTCACCATTTTACATAGAGTTATATAGGAAAAATGTTGTAAATGCGATAGCACCTTCATTTTTTCGTTGAATCTTAAACAAATAGCACAGCAGTTATATAACTGCAAGATCTTGGACGAGTTCTTGAACCAGCATAGCATCTGTTGCAAGCCAAGCGATTCAGGTCCTCTTGGGCCTCTTGTTGTTTTTGTTCTAAATAACAACTGAACTTGACCCTGTGGCTGGTAATGTCCATTTAATTTTCAATTATTTGAATCTGGGCATTTTGACAGTTTTGATAAGCTTATTTCAAATGCTTAATATTGTTTTATATGATGCATTTCTATTTTATACCTTGTATTTGGTAACTAGATTCTAGCATAATATAAACTTTGTTAAATTGAAAAATGTTTTATTTATCACTTTGATATTTATTATTTCTCCAGTGTCAATGCAAAGGTAAGGACACTATTTCATTAAAAGCATTGACTTTATTATTTGTTTAATTTTAGAACTATTTAACGCAGTTTCATAGTTCTATGCATGTTTTTTTAAAAAAATAATCTAGTTTTATTGGCATTCACATTTTATGCAATATGCATAAAAGCGCATACTCAGCTAAATTGTATGTTGAAGCTAGCAGTATTAGCACCTGCTTAAACACAGTTTTTGCTCAGCATTTGCAAAGAGGCTGCTTAAAAGCTTCGTATACGCAGCTTTTACATAGCTAAAATGTACGTAATAGCTAGCAGTATTGGCACCTGCGTAATAGCTTCATATACGCAGCTTTTACGTAGTTAAAACGTATGTAAAAGCTTGCGGTATTGGCATCTATGTAAACGCAGCTTTTGCGCAGCTTTAATGAAGGACCTTTGTAAAAGCTGCGTAAACAAAGGGACTGTGCAATAGTTTCATATATGCTGCTTTTATGTAGCTAAAACGTACGTAAAAGCTTGCGGTATTGGCACCTGGGTAAACGCAGCTTTTGCACAGCTTTTACGAAGACCCATGTATACGTTTTAGCTACGTATATGCAGCTATTTAGCTACGTTAAACGTACGTTTTACGTAGCATATTTTGACAATCTGTGGCTGGGCGTGGATTCAAACTACTGACCCCTGAATTGATAGTCAGATGCATTACCAACTGAACTGAACCAGCCAAGCTTACGAGCTTAACTTGTATTAAAATAAATACTTTGTGTTGTAACGAGAATGCCATAAATAATATTTTTATCCAATCAGGATTTAGTTAAGAAAGCTATTGCCAACAGCCTTGCAGCACGGAGAAGTTGGGAGAAGACACCATTGGAAAAACGTGCGGAGGTGTTCTATAAAGCTGCGGAAATGATGGCGAAAGAGTACAGGCCTCACCTACTGGCAACTACAATGCTGGGTCAGGTATGCGATCATTAATATCTTACACCCTTAGATAAATGCTACCCCAATGAACTCTGCCTTCCCCCCCCCCCCCCCCATATTCAAAGAATTAATTATAAAATACAGGTCAAATTCAATATTTGTGAAAAACGGTCCAATTTCACAGGAGTTATGGGTCCTTTCGAGTTAATATTTGTTTTAAACAGCGGGAGCATTCTAGAAAACGGTCTATATTTAGTGCTTGCCGCATTGATGAAAATAAAATGCATGTGAGTAAACACACAACTTCTGATATTTACGCATATTTTATGTAATGAAACGGATGAAAATTGATATATTTCTGTATTTTAGCTTGAAGGCTCATTGAATTTCAGAAACGGTTGTTTTTATTTTTGGTTGAAGTCAGTTTTATTCTTCCAGATGATAGAGTACATGTTTATTTGATCAATGACAGACTTTGCAAACGAAAAAAAAATAGATAAAAAGCACATTATTAGTACATAATTAAGAATGGGTTTTGTTTACAAATTAATGTTTGTCTCTTTCCTATAAAAACCTTCGGCAGAAAATGGGGAGCTACGCAGCTTGTTTGGAAACGCGTTGGTCGGTAATATATTCAGAGAGAAACATAGTATGGGGAACTGTAGGGGATGCAGTTAAAAATTAAGTAACTGCTTGTGGTACGATAGTTTTTAAGAACATCCCCTTTATTCCCCTCAGTGTATTAATGAACCGACAAGCTAATTTATTGCACGTAAGCGACGAATCGTTCATATAAAATTAAAAATAAAATTACTTTTTTAATTACTGTACTAAAAAACCACCCTTAGTAACCTCTCAATATTGACTGCGATAGAGTGATTTGTGACATTATAGCGTGTGCAAGAGTATCGCGCGTATATGCAAGGAAGGATCCTGAGCAAGATTTACTAGACCAAACTAGTATTCCGTACTCATTGTTTTTCAGTGAGTATAAATAGTATAATGCATACTACGTTCGATATAGTTTTATTGCAGACATCAGTATATTTTTAAAAAAAAAAGAAAACCTTATAACGATACATAATAATAGTGAAGCCATAACTTTTCTAATCTTGTTAATGAACCCTTATCTAATGGTCTTAATCTGCACACTACCACTGCAGTATTCATTTGTGTACCTCTGAACACTGGCGGAGGTACAGTCGGAAAGCATTTGAGTCATTATGTAATTACAAAAACGTAAACAAAAGTTAAAAGTTCTTTCCGCTTGTCTAAGAAATACACATTTCGATCAAAGTTTTTTATTTTCTCGCTTTAATAAAAACAGTCACTAAGGGGTCTACAGGAATGGTTTAAGCATTACTTTAAACACATTTAATTACAATCATTTTTGTTATTATCAATATGTGTGCATTTCGGAAGTTTAATGAGGCTTGAATCAATGCACTAAAAATTTTAAATTTTATTTTTCAATAATAGCAAAATGCACACTAAATAGAAAACATCGGACAATATATAGATCAAGCTGAGATACGTGGGTCGAAGTTTTAGGTACAGATACATGTTATGCAGTACTGATTTAACACAGATTTTTGCCTAAGATCATTTTGTTGCAATTTAATTCTGTTTTCAAGGCTCCCTATAATATAAACGAAAATAATGAATGGTTTCACAGTGTAAATAACCAGTCACAATTGAGTGACAATTGAGTTTTAAGTATTTAATTAAAACTTAGAAAACGTTGGTGAAATGAATCCAGCTGCTGTTTGCAGTCGATGGTACTTTCATACCAATGTTGACATGTAATCATGTCTGTTATTTCAAATTTTAGCAATGATACAAACATAAAATAGTAAAAGGCTGATCTTAAATTAAAAATGTTGGCCATGCTCCTACCTACTGCCTCAAAGTTGTTGCTGCCCAATTTATTGACTTTCAAAGCATTGAATTTGTTTTTCATTATTTCTGTCCCTTTTTTTTTATAAAATGACTTTAAAAAATTCCAAAGTCTCTGGCAAGAAGAAAAAATATAGCTACCTACCTACCTACCTACCTACCTATCTACCTACCCACATGAAAAATACAGAGTCGGAGCACAGCAAACAAACATTTTTTTAAGGGTGGCCTCTGAAATAGCTGTATGCGTGTAATATGATAATTTACATACTTTTTGTTACAAAATTAGTGTAAAAATCAAGAATATGGTTGTTACTGAAGTTTCATCATACATTGATATAACACAAACATGCTTCTGATACCTATATTATGTTCTGATTATATGATATTGCACCATTGTTGCAGATTTTGTTTTTGTTGCATTAATGGAGCAAATTACGTGTAAATTACAGTAAAAAACTGAGATTTCATTTTGTATGACTATTTAATAGTGTGTATCAAATAACATATTTTGTAAAGAAAATTGTACAAAAAAAACACTTGAAGAGGTTTATACTGTTTATAATGTTTTCTTTTCCTCTTTAACAAATATTGTTAAGGGACCTTCACCTTTAAGTCAGCTTATAATTGTATTAAGACATTATTAAGATTTAAGTATCTAAACATCTCAATTATAATAAAACAATTGAATTGTATGTAATCTTACAAAATGCATTGGTGGTCTACTGGTAGAGTGTACACTGCACGTGCGGACGGCCATGGGTTCGAGCCCTGGTCATGCCAAAGACTTGAAAAGTGGTACTGGAAGCTTCCTCACTTGGTGCTCAGCATTGAGAGGATAGCTCTAGGTTGGGTCAACCCGGTGTCAGTATAATGTGACTGGGTAAGGTATCTGACAATGTGTCTGGGTTATGATACTCCTGTGTGACAGCGCTTGGAATACTGTCTCAGGAAGATACCATCATAATATGACTGAAAAATTGTTAAAAGTGACACTAAACACCAAACAACAATTAACCTTACATTAAAAATAATGTACAATATGTCGAAGATGTCAGTGGGGGTGGTTGCGTAATAGATAGAGTGTTGGCTGCTCATGCCAGAGGTTATGGGTTTGATCCCCAATTCGCTCGAATGCCTTTCATAAAACAACCCTCAGTACTGGTTCTACCCAGGAAGAGACCAATGATAAGAAGGTCTGCCCTATTTTGATGAAGTTGCAGATATTGAACTTGATTGTTTAATTTGTGAGAACTGGAAAAATTAATGATGTTAAAAATACACACTAAATTTTCTGTTAAAAGAAAAATTACTTCTGAATGGGTCTATGTAATTAACTAATATTTCGTGTGTACTTGTATCATTATAAAAAACAGGTCGAATTTCATATTAGTCAATGGAGGGTCCTCCGTTGCTGAGTGTTCTAAGGCACTGTCTTCTGATCACTTACCTCTCATCGCTAAGGTCATAGGTTCCTGTCCCACTTGCTCCAAAAACGTTGTGGAAATGTTTGCCAGTTACTTGCGTAAGCATGGTGGTTCTACTTCGATACAGTCTGAGGTATGCCTCTACCAGTAAAACTGCATACGCCATCCATAACCTGAAATGTGTTGAAAATTGCATTAAACCCCATTTAAATTTTTTTATATACATATTTGTCAATGTAAGGCAAATTTTACAGGCATCTTTTTCACTTAATTTTAGGAAGAAACAAAATTGTTTATAATTGTGGGGGCATTTGTATCTGCAGACACATCTCTGGTTACATGTAATTTATGTGTAGAGTTTATACATGGAATATTCATAAGTTTTTAACTGATTTTTTCTTTTGTATCATGTTTTATGTATTTCCTGAACTCTTTTTTGATTTTAAGTATGTTTTATTTCACAGGGCAAAAATATTTGGCAAGCAGAAATTGATTCTGCCCCAGAATTAATAGATTTCCTTCGTTTTAACATACAGTTTGCCAAGGTATGACATTTTTCCCTTTAACACGGTTTACCAAGGTAAGGCTTCTCTCCCTTTAACTCACAGTTTTCCTGGGTAAGTTTCTCTCCCTTTATCACAAAGTTTGCCAAGGTAAGACATCTCTCCCTTTAACACACAGTTTGCCAAGGTAAGACATCTCTCCCTTTAACACACAGTTTGCCAAGGTAAGATTCCTCTCCCTTTAACACACAGTTTGCCAAGGTAAGACTTCTCTTCCTTTAACACACAGTTTTCCAGGGTAAGACTTCTCTTCCTGTAACTCATACCAGGATAAGATTTTTCTCCCTTTAACACACAGTTTGCCAAGGTAAGACTTCTCTCCGTTTACCTTACAGTTTGCTAAGGCTATTGACTGTGGCAATTGTCCAAGCAATCCTGCTAGGGACCGTTACATAGCAGTGACATACAAGCAAGCTGATTGGTTAGTTGCCTAGCTGAACTGTTGAAATACGTCACAATTTGCTTATATGTATTGAAGTGCTATGAATTGTGGGATAGGCAGGGAATTCCATGCTTTGGCATGAAGGTATAACAGACCTCAGTCAGGAGATATTGGGTACTGGGATAGACCAGAAAATTTGTCATTTATTTGAAGGATGGTGAGTTTACTCAAATTCTCTGATGACATTCTCTTCAAATAAAAAACTGAGTCCCAATAACTTCATAACCTACATCATTATGGTTTTGAAACAAACTACATTTTGTAAATCCATTTGTTTATTGGGTACTATAAAAAAGTAAAAAAAGTTTATTTTTGTACAAAGTGAATTCTGTGAGTGTGTAATACATTGAATATCTGCATTTCTTCAGGACTTGACAACCTACCAGCCACTTAGCCCGTCAGCGGAGGAAACAAACACGCTGAAGTACCGTGGAACAGAGGTAAGTCCACAACCTACTTCACTAATCCAGGGTAGTTTGTAATATGAAATAAGGAACAGCCTAAAAGGGAATTTATTGATTTTGTTTCGCAAATGTTTGTTTGTTATATCTCGTATACTGGATCAAACACCATTAAAGTTTGTTTAAAACAACAACTGCAGACATCAGTTGTTACACTTTTTGACAGGTATTACATCACAGGTCAACTCCATACACCACAGGTTGATATATCAAGGGAGCTAACTCCACACACCCCATAGGTCAACATATCAAGGGAGCTTCTTTTTTCTCCATCTTTTACAATTTTAAGCACAGACTCAAAAACTAAAGTTTGTTAGAGTGACTATACTTGATTCACCATTTCCTAAACAAGAACTCGGACTCGTAAGCAATCCCTATAAGCTTTGAGTTTACTAACTTTAAGAAATGTGTAAGAAACTATATATCTTTTATTTAAAAAAGTACCTGCAAATACCAGTAATCATGGATATGTGTAGATGAATTAAGAATAAAAAGAAATGTATTTTATATAATTTCAGGGGTTCTGGGCCAGTATAACATATATTTTATATAATTTCAGGGGTTCTGGGCCAGTATAACATGTATTTTATATAATTTCAGGGGTTCTGGGCCAGTATAACATATATTTTATATAATTTCAGGGGTTCTGGGCCAGTATAACATGTATTTTATATAATTTCAGGAGTTCTGGGCCAGTATAACATGTATTTTATATAATTTCAGGGGTTCTGGGCCAGTATAACATGTATTTTATATAATTTCAGGAGTTCTGGGCCAGTATAACATATATTTTATATAATTTCAGGGGTTCTGGGCCAGTATAACATGTATTTTATATAATTTCAGGGGTTCTGGGCCAGTATAACATGTATTTTATATAATTTCATGAGTTCTGGGCCAGTATAACGTGTATTTTATATAATTTCAGGGGTTCTGGGCCAGTATAACGTATATTTTATATAATTTTAGGGGTTCTGGGCCAGTATAACGTATATTTTATATAATTTCAGGGGTTCTGGGCCAGTATAACGTATATTTTATATAATTTCAGGGGTTCTGGGCCAGTATAACGTATATTTTATATAATTTCAGGGGTTCTGGGCCAGTATAACATGTATTTTATATAATTTCAGGGGTTCTGGGCCAGTATAACATGTATTTTATATAATTTCAGGAGTTCTGGGCCAGTATAACATATATTTTATATAATTTCAGGGGTTCTGGGCCAGTATAACATGTATTTTATATAATTTCAGGGGTTCTGGGCCAGTATAACGTATATTTTATATAATTTCAGGGGTTCTGGGCCAGTATAACATGTATTTTATATAATTTCAGGAGTTCTGGGCCAGTATAACATGTATTTTATATAATTTCAGGGGTTCTGGGCCAATATAACATGTATTTTATATAATTTCAGGGGCTCTGGGCCAGTATAACATGTATTTTATATAATTTCAGGGGTACAGGGCCAGTATAACATATATTTTATATAATTTCAGGGGCTCTGGGCCAGTATAACATGTATTTTATATAATTTCAGGGGTTCTGGGCCAGTATAACATATATTTAATATACTTTCAGGGGTTCTGGGCCAGTATAACATATATTTTATATAATTTCAGGGGCTCTGGGCCATTATAACATATATTTTATATAATTTCAGGGGCTCTGGGCCAGTATAACATGTATTTTATATAATTTCAGGGGTTCTGGGCTAGCATTACACCATTTAACTTCACTGCCATTGGTGGCCATCTTTGTTCTGCACCGGCTCTCATGGTAAGTCTTGTATTGAAGAGGTTCGGTTGATAATTGCTTTGAGAACAAGTTTATAGAATTTCAAAAAAAACTACATTTCTTGAATAAGGTTACAAAACAAGGTTATATAGAATTTCAAAATAAACTACATTTCTTGTATAAAGTTACAGAACAAGGTTATATAGACTTACAAAATAAACTACATATCTTGCATAAGGTTACAAAACAAGGTTATATAGAATTTCAAAATAAACTACATATCTTGTATAAGGTCACAGAACAAGGTTATATAGACTTACAAGATAAGCTACATATCTTGTATAAGGTTACAGAACAAGGTTATATAGACTTGCAAAGTAAACTACATATCTTGTATAAGGTTACAAAACAAGTTTATATAGACATACAAAATAAGCTGCATATCTTGTATTAGGTTACAGAGCAAGGTTATATATACTTACAAAATAAACTACATAGCTTATACAAGTTTACAAAATAAGCTACATAGCTTACACAAGATTACAAAATAAGCTACAAATCTTGTTTAAGGTTACAAAACAAGGTAATTTATATAAGATTACAAAGTAAGCAATGATAGCTTATACAAAATTACAAAATAAACTACAAAGCTTATACAAGAATACAAAATAAACTACATAGCTTATACAAGTTTACAAAATAAGCTACATAGCTTATACAAGATTATAAAATAAAGTATGTAGCTTATACAAGAATACAAAATAAGCTACATAGCTTATACAAGTATACAATATAAGCTACATAGCTAACACAAGATTACAAAATAAGCTTCAATCTGATTGGTTGAAACCAGAACTAATCGGGTCAAATAAAATGAACTATTGACCACTTATTCCTTCAAAAATATACTATTGACCAATTATTCTATCGAAACCGGTTTCACCCGGTTACCAAGTCAAAAGTTTAAACGAAACGTTCTTCCGTAGTCCATTCAAACTCCATTTGCTCTACTCAATAAAATAACAGTTAAACTGAACTGCTTATTATATTCTGTAAATTAAAATTGAAACTGTCGGAAGTACTACTTTTTAATGTTAAAATACAATTAAACCAATTAAACTGATACATACCTTAAACCACTCAAGTACCCCATAATTGCACTCTGTGCTCAGTTTGCACTCAGTTGGTGCTCCAGTCATGCTCAGTTCGCGCTCCGTCTTTGTGCTGTTACTTGCACTCTATTAAGTGCAGTTTATTTAATGCACTCACAAATGCATGTATACATCACAAGCAATGTATATCTGAGCGTTCTATAAAACTCCCCAGAGTCCTAAAATGTCTTTGTTAACTGACGTTTTCACACCTTTAACAACAACCACAAATTGGCTTGTTGATTTTGTCATAAAGTTTTCCTGAAGGCGTCTTTGATCACACAAGTAGTCATAATTAATGGTATGAAAATAGAACTAAGACTGTGATCATGACAGGCTGGGTGGTCTTAATACCAACTAAGCGAGGTGTCCATATTGTCAGAGTTAGAGTTACCGACCATTCAATAAAGAAGGAAAAAATCCATCCCTAAAATAAATGCCCATAATAGCAGTGTGCTTTATATATCGGGGTGGTCGTAAGGTGGAGTTTTACTGTACAGTCAAACCTGTGTAAGCCGTCACCTCTATTAAACAGCCATATGTATGAAGCAGCCACACCTGCATTTAACACCAACCTGTCTTAAGAGACCACTTTTGCTCTTTCCTTTGACTGGCTGCTTAAGACAGGGTTGATTGTAAATGAGTACCAGTATATACTGCTATATTACAGGGCAATGTGTGCCTATGGAAACCATCTGACACGGCCGTGTTGTCAAACTATACTGTGTACAGTATCTATAGGGAGGCTGGTCTGCCCCCGGGCGTCATCAACTTCATCCCTGCTGATGGCCCAGTTTTCGGCAACACTGTAACCGCATCTCCAGACCTAGCGGGTATTAACTTCACTGGAAGTGTAAGGTAAGGCTCTTGATATTTATCCTTCACTGCATATTTTGATCCAGGGATTTGTTTTTAAAAGGATTTCTTGTCTTCAATAGAAGTAAAATGCTGGTACATGTACGACTATTAGGTCTCACTACACAGTTGCACCCCTATTTTGCCATGATAACATGAATCTTGCACTTAGAAAAACAGTAATTTGGTAAAACGTGTAATTTGGTTTGAAATATTTTCTAAATGGTTCATTGTGATTTCTTCCTGCAGATGAGTCAAATCTTGCAAAGCATATACTGCAATAAGACATCACTGGTGTTAAAAAAGTGACTTGTATAGGATTTTAACAGATGCATGTATTTATGAGCGCTTGAGGACTTTTTTTAAGGTCACCTGAGACTTCAAGGGACCTTTTGTGATCGCCTTTTGTCGGTTTTCGTCCATAAACAATTGACATGTTCGACTTCTTCTCAAAAAATGTAAGCTCAATTGTAATAAAATGTTGTATGCAGCTTAGGTACCTAAGTGTGAATCATTATGTGAATTGCATGGTCTCCATGCCCAAGGGGCCATGGGGGTGGGGCTAAAATAGTTAAATACAAGATAAACTTTGAAAATCTTCTTCTCAATAAAGGAAGCACTGGGAAACAAATGGTGAGCATGATTATGGATGTATATGGGTCCTTTATAAAAAAATATGAATTGCATGTCCCTGGGACTCGTGGTTTGGGGTGGGGCCTACTTGACTAAATCTATATAAGAGAAATTGACAAAAAAGTCTGAATAGACTTATGTGAATTTTCTTTTGATAATCAGGTGACCGTTAAGGCCCATGGGCCTCTTGTTTTTTTAAAAATTAGGGTATCACTGCAATGTTTTCAAAACAACAAGCTGGTCAACCTACCAATTAATGTGCATTTTTATTCATGCTTTGAAAAAATTCTATATTGAAATTTTTTTTACCATAGAAATCCTAGACCTTATTTTATAATTTTATAGAACAAAATTCAACTTTGTAGTGAGACCTATGTGTCTGTATATAACACCGGGGTGAATGATGGGTAATGGTTTCTGCTTGAAAACCTATAGTTTTCATGGAGATATATTGAAAATTCTATTAAATGGAAGCTAGGGAGTTGTTTAGTGGTTTATCAGGTTATGGTCACTTTTTCTTAAAATAGAAAAATGGTTTCCCCACAAAGACTTTTTCTTCCCACTATATGATAATCAGGTAAAGTTTTGTGTATAGATTCCCAACATAACAAAGGAAGACTAGGATTGGTTTAAAGTTAATCAGGTCAAGGTCATTAGATGTGTTTTGATATGTAGATATGTCGAGGGAATTGACAGCTTGTGTTTAAAAGGAATCTTTCATGAGTGTAATTGATATATTTAATTTATTAGTTTTTATGGTCGTATTATACTATACTATATTGACTGCTTTGCACTGTTGATGCATTTTATTTACATGGATGGCTACACATGTACAAAAAGGATGCCTTTCATTTACCCCAAAGCTTTGTATTTTTTTTCAAAATAAAAGCAGAAGGTTCTGCATATACACTGGTATAGTTACCATTAGAAGAATAGTGAAAGGACATTAAGTGTTGCCCCTGTCCGTACCTGTTGCCCCTGTCCATCTGTGTTGCCCGTTTGTATGTGTTGCCCCAGTCTGTACGTGTTGCCCATCTGTACGTGTAGCCCCTATCTGTATGTGTTGCCCCTGTCCATCTGTGTTACCCCTGTCCATCTGTTGCCCCTGTCTGTATAAATAATTTATAAATACAGTCAAGTTCGATTTTTGTCAATTTTAGAACATTTAAGACCTTGTGGAAACAAGTTGCCCAGAACCTTGACCTGTATAGGACCTACCCTCGGCTGATTGGAGGTAATTAGTTTAGAGTAAAGTTTAACAGAAGGCTTTCCTTACAAAAATATTTGTTTGCTGTGCTCCAACCCAGTATTTTCCATGTCGGTAGGTAGGTAGCTATTTTTTTTTTGTTGCCAAATTTTGATTTTGCTAAGAAATCTTAAAAAAAAAATTAAATGCTTTGAAAGTCAATAAAAAGTTTGTGTAGCAGCTTCTAACTGCAATTTTGAGCGAGTAGGTAGGAGTACGGTAAACAATATATTTTTTAAGGATGGCCTAAAGTTAAACATAAAGTTCAGTTTTTGGAGCGAGCATGACCTGACCAATGACCTTAGTGGTGAGTGATAAGTAAAAAAAAGACGTCAAAACCAAACTGAAGTTGATGGCCGTTCATGGCATGTTTGAAATTTATATGATTGTTTTATTTGACAATATCTTTACTTCAAATAAATCCGACATGCCGTTTTAATGTTATGAGATTTGTCCACGAATTTAAAAGTCAGTTCTCGTATTTCTTGAGCTGGTTGGTCTGTAACATGTATCGGTATAATGTGAGGGCCTGGGCGAGTCATTGTGTCATGTGTTTGAGGCATATATTTCTGCATGACACAGTTTATGCTGTTATACCTCATGTAAAACACTGAATCGTTAAATCATGAGGCGCTAGTGAATAATAGTTCTTACAATAAAATTTCTAGATTAACCTTTCATAGAAAAGGAAGAGATATTGCATTTTACATACTAGAGTCGAGTTACACAGAAAACACTGAGCAATGAATAGGAAAATATCAAAATTATGTTGTGGTTTTATTACACTTGTACAGCATGAATTTTGTGATAATAAAAGTTATTGCACACATTTTCATTTACAGAATGTGGTGGCAAGAACATGCACTTTGTCCACCCCAGTGCACATGTGGACAATGTCTTCTATGGCTCCATACAGAGTGGATTTGAATATAGCGGACAGAAATGCTCAGCTCTGTCCAGAATGTATGTGCCCAAATCACTGTGGCCAAAGATCAAGGAGGGCATGTTGAACATTCATGGGGAGATGTCTGTGGGGACGCCCTTGTCAGGAAAAACATTTGTGTCGGCTGTCATAGATGATAAGGTACTTGCAGGCAATGCTTTTTATAGTAATGAGACAAAAGTCAATTTTAAATAAATGGACTGCAGTGTGGTCTAGTGGTTGAGCGTCCGCCTCGCATGCAGAAGGTTGTGGTTCGATCCCCTGCCAGGTCATACCAAAGACTTTAAAATGGTACTAGAAGCTTCTTCGCTTGGCGCTCAGCATTTAGAGGATAGTTTTAGGTCTGGTTGGCCTGGTGTCAGTATAATGTGACTGGGTGGGGTATCATACCACGTGTCTGCGGCATGATACTTCACTGTGACAGCGCTCAGAATACTGTCTCAAGTAGACACCGTCGCGATATGACTGAAAAATTGTTGAAAGCAACGCTAAACACCATACAGCTTGTTATTAAATAGGTGAGGCCAATCAATTTTGTTTTTAAAGTGGTGAGGTAAAATGAAGTATTTGTTACTGGTTATGTACATCAAGTAACAAGGTAGTTTAAACATGATGTCTATGAAGATTACAGAATTTTATTATAGATATGAATCATCATTTAAAGGTAGAGAGAAGTATAGAAGTTACCTAGATTTAAGTATAGAAGTTACATAGAGTGAAGTATAGAAGTTACCTAGAGTGAAGTATAGAATTTACCTAGAGAGAAGTATAGAAGTTACCTAGAGTGAAGTATAGAAGTTACCTAGAGTGAAATATAGACTTTACCTAGAGTGAAATATAGAATTTACCTAAAGAGAAGTATAGAAGTTACCTAGAGAGAAGTATAGAAGTTACCTAGAGTGAAGTATAGAAGTTACCTAGAGTGAAGTATAGAAGTTACCTAGAGTGAAGTATAGAATTTACCTAGAGAGAAGTATAGAAGTTACCTAGAGTGAAGTATAGAAGTTACCTAGAGTGAAGTATAGAATTTACCTAGAGAGAAGTATAGAAGTTACCTAGAGTGAAGTATAGAAGTTACCTAGAGTGAAGTATAGAATTTACCTAGAGAGAAGTATAGAAGTTACCTAGAGTGAAGTATAGAAGTTACCTAGAGTGAAGTATAGAAGTTACCTAGAGAGAAGTATAGAATTTACCTAGAGTGAAGTATAGAAGTTACCTAGAGTGAAGTATAGAATTTACCTAGAGAGAAGTATAGAAGTTACCTAGAGAGAAGTATAGAAGTTACCTAGAGTGAAGTATAGAAGTTACCTAGAGAGAAGTATAGAATTTACCTAGAGAGAAGTATAGAAGTTACCTAGAGTGAAGTATAGAATTTACCTAGAGTGAAGTATAGAATTTACCTAGAGAGAAGTATAGAAGTTACCTAGAGTGAAGTATAGAAGTTACCTAGAGTGAAGTATAGAAGTTACCTAGAGAGAAGTATAGAAGTTACCTAGAGTGAAGTATAGAAGTTACCTAGAGTGAAGTATAGAAGTTACCTAGAGAGAAGTATAGAAGTTACCTAGAGTGAAGTATAGAAGTTACCTTCACAGTACGGCTTGTTCACCACTGAACAGTGTTCAATTTTAAACAAACTGTTTGTACAACTTGAACAGGTGCATCAAAATTGACTGTAAAATGACTTGGTCGTGATCACGTGTCCAGTAACAGCAGCTTTATACTGTAGAAACACTGTCAACACTGTCTCAAGCAGACAGCTTCCTGAACAACTATTGACACACAAACCTACCACCACAATATAATACTGGGCCTGGTTAGATCAGTTGGTAGTGCCTCTCATCAATCCAGGAGTCTGAGTTATAATGCCTTCCCAGTATCAGTTACCTTGATGATTGCTATACAACATTGTGTCTCATTGTCATTTGTATCATACCACTGATTTAAGTGGGAAAGTTATCAATTACTTGCAGAGATTGGTGTGCTTGAGTACTGGTTAGCTTTTCAGGATCACAGGAAAGAACGGTTAGGTTAACTGAACATCTGTTGGCCCATAGTGGCATAAAAATGACACTAAATATCCAAACATTAAATGGTATAATACATAATATATTGCTTTCATTCCAGTCATTTGCCAGATGTAAGAGTTACCTGGACTATGCCAAGCAGTCACCCAACCTTAATGTTGTAGCAGGTGGCAACTGTGATGACAGGTGAGTTGCTAATGTGAGTCACATCTCTCTGATAGATTATAAAACGTTACTTATTACTTACTAGGAAGAACAGGATGCCAGTGATAAAAGACTAAAAAAAAGAAAAAGAAAATTCTGCTTTCTTTGAAACATTTTCATAATTTATTTAAGCTGACTTAAGAGATTTTGTCCTTGTCTAAAATAAACTTAAGGAAAGTTGATTGAATATTTAGCGTCATTTTTATGCCATCGAGGTCTAACAGACGATCAGTTAACCTAACCACTGTTTCCTGGGATTATCCAGTACTTGAGCACACCCCATCTCTGCAAGTAACTGATAACTTTTCGACTTGAATTACCAGTGAGAGACAAATGATGATGAGACGCATTGTCTTATATAAATCATCATGGAGACTGTTGCCAGGTGGGGATTCGAACTCACGACACCTGGATTGATAGTCAGACGCGTAACCGACTAAGTGAATCGTGCCCAGCTTGAGAGATTTTGTCCTTGTCTAGAATAAACTTAAGGAAAGAAGATTGTGATAGCTTTGCAGAGACTTTAAACAGAGGAAGAGGCATAGTGAAGATTTGTTGTTGTTTTTTTAGCTCGCCGGGACGAAGTCAAAGAAGAGCTATTGCCATGACCCCGGCGTAGTCATCTGCAGACACCCAGGTTAAACTTTTGCGTTTAAGATATCTATGCAACCACTCATTGGTTGTGAATAAAACTTTGCATGTGTGTTCACCATCATCAATGGAACACACAGAGACAGGAACCATAACTCTGGATTGCATTATGGCACAGTTATGGCCCTTTTTGGACTTGGTGTCTTCTGACAACTCTTGTTTAAATGAGGTTCAGCACATAACGGGTTATATTTGACATATCAAGTTTTATTGTTGAAGGAAGAATGAATCTGAGTAGAACCATCAATCTTCTGCAAGTAACTGGCAATTTGCTCACAGAGTTTTTGGACTTGGTGGACACAAACTCAGCGGTAAAAGGTAAGGGATCACTAGATAAACATATTAATGTTTTACAGAGGGGTTGTCAATGCTCTGCCCATGGTATATGTAGGACTTGTGTTAACTTTTGTATATTCATTTAAATTTTTGTTTGTTTTCAGTGAAGGATATTTTATTGAACCAACAATCATCGAGTCATCTGACCCAATGGAAAAACCAATGCAAGAGGTAATTTACTTCTTGTATTGTATTATATATTACTGTTGATTTTGACTGTTGGCGATATGATGCTTTGCGTATGATATTGGCAGTATATTTATAATATCATTTATAGTATAAGATATTTTAAGTAGTAATTGACCGATATTAAACAAAATTTTAAGTTACACTCAAACCTGTCTTAAGCAGTCAGTCAAGGGAAGGAGCAAAAATGGCCTTTTAAGACAGGTTGTTGCTTAACACAGGTGAATTTGTGCTGAAAGCATAAAAATGGTATATAGCAAATGTTGCTGCTTAAGGCAAGTGGCTGCTAAATATAGGAGACTGCTCACACAAGTTTGATTATATATGATTTTTCAATATATTTGAAATACAATGTTGTATAATTTATTTTGTCATTAATGTTAATTATTGAAAAAAAATAATTTAAGTACCGTACCTGCAAAAACGTTTACAGTGTTGGTTTAGATTAGCCAATGAAAATTAATTGATTATGTTACGAAGTTCAGTCTTAGAGCCTTGGAGTCTAAATTGAGGTCTGTGGGTTCGATCCCCCACAGTTTGCTTATGGTTAGTCCTGGTTCTACTTAGGAAGACATCGAGCATTATTTGTCTAAGTTGTAAGAATTTGTTTCACAATTGATGAATAATAAAATAAAATTGGAGCTTATCTTGCATCTACAGGAAATATTTGGACCCATAGTTACCGTGTATGTGTACCCAGATGAGAAGTACAGAGAGACGGCTGAGATGGCTAGTCAGACGTCTCCATACGCCCTCACTGCTGCCATCTATGCTCAAGACAAGTAAGTGATAACTAGTAATGGTAATGACAAATTGATTTTACCCAAACTTGAGTCCACATACATGTAGTTACTCAGTATTTCTGGAAGGGTCCTTCATGGCCGAGTGGTCTAAAGTGCCGCCTCATAATCACCACTATGGTTGAAGGTTCATTAAAACCCATTAAAAAAAGTACTCAATTTGACCAGTATTGATACTTACAAATAACCTTAATACAAACATGGTCAGCATATATATGTAGTTATTCTAGTCACCGTTTAATACAAACATGGTCAGCATATATGTAGTTACTCCGTTTGACCATTTAAGTTTTGAAACATTCATAGTCATCCAAACACCGCCGGTTGATCTAGTTGTAGACTCGTATGCGGAAGGTCAAGAGTTAGATCCCCGGCCGGGTCATACCAAAGACTTGAAAAATAGTACGAGGAGCTTTCTCACCTGGCACTCATCATTTAGAGGATAGCATTGTTATTTGTTACAGTAAATACTGTGAAGTATCATGTTTCAGATCTGCTGTTGAGGAATTATCCGACATACTACGTGATTCTGCCGGAAACTTCTACATCAATGATAAGTCAACTGGTTCTGTTGTTGGTCAACAACCATTCGGAGGCACCAGAATGTCAGGTACTAATATGTGATCTTTCAAAAACACTTCAACATACATGTATAACTTGGTTTATATTCATTTTAGCTCTACTGGCCAAAGGCCAGAAGTGCTTATGCGATGGCGTGTTGTCTGTCGTCCGTCGTCTGTCGTCTGTCGTCTGTTAGCAGCACTTTCTCTGAAACCACTAGGCCAATTAAACTGAAACTTCACATGGGTGTTTCTATTGCATAGGAGTCTATACAGAAGATTTTTTTTTTCAATCTGATATTCAAGATGGCCATCGTTACTAAAAATAGTCCAAAACTTAAAAAATCTTCTTCTCATGAACGGCCCACAGATTTTCAAAATGTTTATGTTGTAATAATGACCAACTATAGTTCTGTTACATTTTTTCAAATGGTGTCCTTAGGGTTAAAAATGACCCTGCCCCGAGAGTTCAATTAGGGGACACGTGTCAATATAATATTTTTATTTTTTTTTTTAAAATGGAAATGATTTTGCCTATATTTTCACTAAAACATTGTTAAGTGAAGGAGGTTAAGATTCGTAAAAATGACTGGGTTCCTATGTCATAAGGGGCCAGGAGGGGCCCCAAAAGGGTACAAATTGGGAATTAGTAAAATTGTTTTCTCAAGAACCGGTATGTCAGATTCGTACATATTTGATATAAATTATCCCTAAATGTAGGGGTTTGATTGCAGATAAGAATTAAGGGGCTAAAATATATAGGGGCTCTGTGAGAGGACTTAGAATTCTACATAGGGATACTGTGGGAAAACAGAAAATTCTCTCTTTTTTTTTCATTTATTCTGAAACAACTAGGCCAATTAAATTGAAACTTCACATGGATGTTTCTATTGCATAGGAGACTATACAAAAGATTTATTTTTTCTATCTAAAATTCAAGATGGCCGATGTTTCTATTGCATAGTAGAATTTCAAAAAGTGCTATGGCCACTATGAGTCAGTAGAGCATCCTCAGGCCCTCTTAGGTCAATTTTGAGCTTATTTAAACCGTTCTCGAGTCCACTTCTTGAGTAAAACCAGCACTGAGTGGGTTGATTTTTTTTAGGTATGGGGTTGAGTAGGGGATGGAACCTGCAACCTATGAAGTGAAACACTTTCACAATTTGGTTTATACTAATTTATTTAAGCCTGATTGCAAAGAAAGTTAAGAGATTATATGAACCGCTCTCAAGTCTGCTTCCTAGGTAGTACTGAGTGTTTCTTTTAACAGGCATTGGGCCGAGCTGGGGATTGCACCTGCAACCTCTGGCATGAACTGCCAACACTATCCACTCCACTATCACCCCCACTTTCTTGTTTCTACATATATATGATGAGTAAGTTTGAGTGGGTTGTGTGGGTGAGTTTATGTTAAAAGACTTAAAAACAGTTATGTATCAGAATTTTCAAAATTTTTAAATTTGCTAAAAATTTTTTTGCAATATAGCTTCGCTTTATATTACTCACTGATCCCGCATTGCCAAAAGGGTATCTATTTAAACATGGTTAAATATTATATTGAAAAGGGATTTCCTAACATGGGCTACGCTCCTAGGTTAGACTCAAATAGATTACCCACTTAAAATTGTATTTTGTGAGGTATTAAATGAGTCACGCGATAACATTTAGATTTCAATATGATCTGTTATACAGGTATACACATTATATAATTTATTTCATCTTAGAAAGTGTAGGAATGAAGATATAAAGGTAATTAAGTGCTGTCTACTTTTAGAATGGGGAATCGTTTCAAGTTTTGCACTCCTATTGAAAAATTGAATATTTCACATTTTTTCGTGAACTTAACATAACAAACCATTTGGATTTTATTTATTATTGATATTGGGTTGCTCTTTATCAATTTTTAAAGTAATATTATATTTTGAGACAAAGTGCTTTCCTTATATAATCCCTTTAATAGTTGAACTTTAATTTATAGCTATAATCCATAAAGGATGGTTGTAACAGAGCTGTATCATCTGACTCCAAGTTTTTAATATTACATTATTACATCTGACTCAAGTTTTTAATATTGCATTATGACATCTGACTCAAAGTTTTTGACATTACATTATGACATCTGACTCAAGTTTTTAATATTGCATTATGACATCTGACTCAATATTTGACATTACATTATGACATCTGACTCAAGTTTTTAATATTGCATTATGACATCTGACTCAAGTTTTTGACATTACATTATGACATCTGACTCAAGTTTTTAATATTACATTATGACATCTGACTCAAGTTTTTTAATATTGCATTATGACATCTGACTCAAGTTTTTAATATTGTATTATGACATCTGACTCAAAGTTTTTGACATTGCATTATGACATCTGACTCAAGTTTTTAATATTGCATTATGACATCTGACTCTAAGTTTTTTACATTACATTATGACATCTGACTCAAAGTTTTTGACATTACATTATGACATCTGACTCAAAGTTTTTGACATTACATTATGACATCTGACTCAAAGTATATAATATTACATATTCCTACTTGAATCCTACAATATTGTATATCAGTCATCACAAAGACTGTGTGCAGACAAGGATTTGAACTCATGACCCCAGGATTGATAGTCAGACATGTTACCAACTGTGATAACCAGGTCCAGCATCCTTTAAGTAGAGTAAGTTCAAGAATTTTGAAATCAGTTTATGATAATTGTTTAATTAAACTGAGTGATTATATTCCAGGTACAAATGACAAGGCGGGTGGACCATATTACCTTCTCAAGTTTATGTCCCCACAATCTGTGAAGGAAAGACACGTACCCAAGTCTACATGGAAATACCCATCAATGTCCTCCAGTAGTTAAATCTAACACCAGACGTGTCTGTAATTGGTGGAAAGGTAACCAGAGATGAATTCTGATTGGCTGAAAATAGAGAGTGAAGAAAATTGCATACACGTACTTGTGTGTGACATTACATGTTTTCACCTTAATGATTGGTCAATTTCATTTTGATGTGAGACTAGAAGGTTGAGGTGGACAATATATAGATTTACTAACAAAGTATACATACCCATTAAAGGACTTTTATATATAGGTATAAGAATTGATTCATTAAAAATGTGAAAAGATTACAAATTGAGAGTGGTAAACAAGGGAGATAATAAGTAAGACCTTCCAGGGAAATGGTCACATAGATTGGCGTTCAACTTTACAGAGAAGTTATGTAAAAATGTACAATGGACTTTACATTGATAGTCAGTTTGTTTTTAACCATTAACATATCGTATCACTTATAAATCCAAGGTTACAGAGGTATTAATAAGAAGTTTTATATTCTTGCATTTATATTTTGCGTAAATCGGAGTTCTTTTACTAAAATAATGAGTTGTTTCTTTGTGTGTGTGTTCAAATTTAGCTTGTTTTTAAAACTTAAATTTTGCGAAAATTATATTTTATGATTGGCATTTATATTTATATACTGTTTTTTTTTAGTCATGTGTTTTGTTTATTCATTTAAGGAATTGTTTATTAAAGCTTACTGTTTTGTTTTTAAATGAAATAACATGCTACAGAGCTTGTGGGTGAAAATAGCATCAACAAGTTAACAAAACAGTTGTCATTGAGTCGTTCAGACCTATGTTTGGCCGTTCACGTCCCTATTATTTATACTCAGGATTTTGTCCTTAAACCCTCAAGATTGGACAGTTTTTTATTTTTTTTGTGTGTTAGTTTTGACATAATACTCAATTTGAACAAAATGAATGGTTTTATTTTTGCTTTTTACTTCCATTTTTGCTATCAAAGATCTATTTGTTAATTGGATACATATTATTTGTACTACATCATGGTTTGTGTTAAAGGCTCATTAAACTTCCAAAACGGTCGTTTTTAGTTTTAATTAAAGTCAGTTTTACTCTTCCAGATCATAGAATACATGTTTATTTGATCACTGAGAGACTTTGCAAATGAAAACATAAAAAAAGCAAAAACTTTTCTAATCTTGTTAATAATGAACCCCTTATCTAACAGTCTTAATCTGCACACTACCACTGCAGTATTCATTTGTGTATATCTGAACACTGGCGGAGGTACAGTCAGAAAGCAACTGCGTCATTACGAAATTAAAAAAAATGTAAACAAAAGTTAAAAGTTTGGTCCGCTGGTCTTAGAAGTACACATTTCGATTGAAGTTTTATTTATTTTTTCGCTTTTTTAAAAACATTACTAAGGGGTCTACAAGAATGGTTTTAGCAATACTGTAAACACATTTAATTACAATCTTTTTTGTTAATATCAAAAAGTGTACATTTCGGAAGTTTAATGAGGCTTAAATGTATACATAGTTTTATGTTATTCATATTTCATGGTCACTTTGTTAACAATACATGATAAATAATGAATTTGAGAGAATGATTATGTGTCTAACAAAAACTAATCCATTATTTTGCATAATTTCAGTATGTTTGTAATGTATTTGTTAAAACAGATTTTGCCCCGTATAAATCATAAAAAGCACAAGGCCCCTTATAAATCACAGAATTTCCTTGACAAGAACCTAGCACTGGTTTGGGTCAGAAATGTGTTTTTCATTAGATTATGATTGTGTAAAATGCCCAGACTCAGAATCAGGAATTTGCAGAAATGTCTTAGTTTTCGCCTTATTTACCTATTTAATATGCTGTTCGTGAAAATTACTAATATGAAGCAAGTAACATATTTTGTTAAAACTCAAATTTTACAAAACAATTCTGGGCCCAATATCACAAAATAAATGCTTGGTCACACAATAAAAATGCCAAACACATGTTTGACATTTCTATTCCTTTCCCAGATTGAAGTTGTGTTCTGGAGTATGATAATGAAGTTATGTCACGTGATTGCCTGCTGTGCGGAGACTTTGTACCAGCCGGAATGTTGATCAATACAGGGCATGAATCTTTAATATCATAAATATCATACTGTCAAACCTGCATAAGTGGCCATCTCTATTAAGCAGCCACTTTTACTATTTCCAATGTCTACATTTTCACAGCAAATTAACCTGTATTAAGTAACAACCTGTCTTAAAAGGTTACTTTTGTTCCTTCCCTTGATTGCTGCTTAGGTCAGGTTTGACTCTACTGTTTAAATAATCATGGTTATGTAATCCCATTTTGTTGAGATATTTTTGTCATCATTTTAAAAAATAAACCATATGTAACTTGTGTATCTAATACAAACATATTGAATCAAATACAGACTTTTATATTCACAACAACCACTGAATCTCAAATCTTTAAGATTGAGATTTTGAATTATATATATATTGTGTTATTATTTGTTATATATATATATGTATAAAGGGTGATATGACAATAAAACTGAAAAAAAGTATAACTATTTCTGTGTTTAATGGATTTTTCCATAACCACAAGTCTTGTCTGACCATCACTAAACATTGATTCATCAGTTATCATTGACCTCCCGGTAACAATTGACAATCCCAGTTAGAGGATAGAATTCAGCAAATATATGAAATGGTCTAATCTTATTAACCCACTCTAGGTAGTTTGACCCAAATGGTCCATAGTGATCTTTAACTGTTGCTCATTTAAGCTCATTTCAGCAAAGCAGACAAGTCTTCTTGTCCTTCTGTTCATCCATCTGTCTGTTGTCCATGATTCCTTTAATTGATATTTTCTCAGATTACGCTGATTGAATGTTGCTGAAATTTGCATACAAGCATTTAATTGACCTGATGCGAGAGGGACTGTAGCTCCGCCCACTGGCAACTTGACCTGATGCGAGAGGGACTATAACTCTGCCCACTGGCCACTTGACCTGATGCGAGAGGGACTATAGCTCCGCCCACTGGCCACATGACCTTGGTTTTTCCAAGTCAATATGATGTTATGTTTACTTAAAGACAGTTCACTTATCTAAGGAAAGTGGTAGGGTAGCAACCAGTGATGACATCCCCAAAAAATATATAAAGATATAGTGAAGGCATCCCCCAAAATATATAATAATATTATATTATATAAATAATATTATATAATGTTTTCTTGTATTTGACTTTTAAAAAAAATTATGTGATCAATAAATATGCAAAATTTGAAAATTAAATGATAGTTAGAGGATTTTACAACATACCCGAGTTTTTATTCAAATCAAACTGTATTTTGTCAATATTTGAAAATCATAGAATGGTCCAAGTTATTAACTAATTTTGCACTTATGTTTTATGTTGAAAGAACATAGCTAAATCTTAAATTGCGGGTGTGGGTGGAGATGGTTTATTGTTTATGAATCTATTGCCCATACTTGTTATATAGTATTCATTTGAAAACAAAGTATCATAGCAGCTCCAAACTTGGTTTTAAACACTATACATGTACCATTTTGTTATAATATCTATGGGGAATAAATTACATGGTTCTTAACTTTTTTTGTTGAGAATATATAAGTGTAGAGGACATGGTCCAGCGGTGTAGCATCTGACCCAGGATCGGAAGGACGCGAGTTAGATCCTTCGTCACGGCTTTGTGGCATATGCTTAGTACTGGTTCTACCCATGGAGACTTCGAGCGTGATTTGTCTAAGTTGTTAATGACACTTGATTGGTGTATTTTAATAGACTTCGTGTAAATCCCTGAATTAAACAGAAATACGCTCTACCCCATCATGGTATCCACTGCGTTTTCGAAAGAATGAAGAGAAAGGAATTAAGGAAGGAGGGAACGTACGAACACATTTTATGACAGGCCAGCACATGTTGAAAATGACGCCTAAAGGAAAAAAAAAGGATTACACCCCGTATATAAAAAACAAGTTAACCTTCTCAGAATGTATGCTGTCTGAAGCTAAAACACTGGTACCTGCAGAATAACAGAGTTTCAGATAAATCGCCTGCCAACATTGACACATAATCATGACAAATAAAATTATCCATTGTGTTGTCGTGTCTTTGCCCCACCAACGCGAAAACTCACTTAATATAGTAGTTGTCTTGTTTTCGTGTCGGCGAGGCGAGGCTTTGATCCCCTCCCCACCCCATGAGTGTACAGCCCCCCTCCCCAACTCTACAACCCCCCCATATTCAAGTTCAGCAAAATAAATCACCATAGAAACGAATATAATAAAAAAAAATGTTTACAAAAACAAAAACCCTTCTATATAAAAATTATAAATAGGATTTTTTTTGTAAATAGTTCTTTTGTTAGTATTATAGAATATTTTTATTTAGTAGGATTTTTTTTTGTAAATATTTGTTTTGTTATTATATTCGTTTCTATGGTGATTTATTTTGCTGAACTCGAATATAGGGGATTGTAGAGTTGGGGAGGGGGGGGGGGGGTTGTACACTCATGGGGTAGGGTGGGGGGGGGGGGTCAAAGCCACACGCCAAGTACCTGTGTTTTCTCATAGCATTCCTATGTAACAATTAAAGTCCCCTTTCCAGACTCCAATGGACCCTAGTTCCTTTCTGGAACAAAGTAAAACTCTATTCATAGAGATCATTTAGACAATATACAAACAAAATTGTTTGTCGATTCCTGAGAAAAAAGCTTTAACAAGTTCACAAATTGATCCCTTTTTCGGTCCCTGCTTGCTCCTTATGGTTATTTAAAATCTTTTGAGGACACAGCCTAAAATGTTTTCACTATAATATCCAGATCTCAAGATGATTAAAACGTTTGTAAATTATTTAATAAAAACGGATTCTACTGTTACCCAATAGCATTCTTTTGCAATAATTAAAGTCACATGCTAGTAGCTAAGCCCCAGAAGAACAAACAGGTATGCCCTTCATTAAAATAAAGTTGAAACTCCTACTCATGGGGATCATCTATACTATACTCATACGAATGAGTTTTGCTAATAAGTTATTGAGAAGAAGATATTTGAACTTTCATAATTTTATCACCTTTTTGGCCCATGTTGGCTCCTTACACTTAAGGTAGATTGCAAACAAAAATTAAATGTTGCTTAAATATGCAAATATAGTTTTGCACAAAACGTCCCAAAATCTAAGAAAGGGAACTATAAAAAATGAAATAAATTAATGAAAAAAAAATAAGAATCAATGATAAAAAGGGGAAAACTGATCGTTGGTTAACTGGGGTAAATAACTGAGCGCCTCTCGTCGCCAAGGAGAAGAAATGACAAAGGTCAAGACGCAAGAGGAACCGGAAACTGATTTGAGAGTTCCACTTGAAACGCTTACAAGGTACAAATGTAAAATGCAAATATATGTATATAAATGGCACACAATTATTTTCATTGATTTCATGCATATATATATATATGTGTGTGTGTGTGTGTGTGTGTGTGTGTGCGTGTGCGTTTGCGCGCGTGTGTGTGTGTGTGTGTGTGTGTATTCTACATGTTCATTTTTCAATTAACATGATTTCAGAGAAATGTGCAATTTATGAGCATAATTTTATTGAAATCGTCCATGCCCTCTAACACCACGAGCTGTTAACAAACCAAAATCGATTAGTGGTGTGTCTTAGCGGAGCTAGTGACGGACGTAACCCGGAGGATCACATTGATCCGAGTAGAACCGTCATCAGTCACCATAGTTTTACTGGCACCGTGTCGGGTGACTCCTTCATTTCGGACACTACTGGCACTTCCAGTTCACACACTGTTGAAATTCTATTGCAATTTAATCTGATAGTAAAAACATAATGAAAATGAATAAATTTAAATATTTCGTAAATATTTTTGTCACCACACTTTTTGAAACGGTGACATAGATTTAGAACATTTTTTTTTCTAAATTAAACTGTAAACACATTTTTGTTTCAGTTGTGATTGAAAGACGAATCAAAGCGTACTTCTTTTGGAGTTTAAGTGAATTACATCCAGCCGTTTTGTTTAAATATTGTTGCTCTAATCAAGTGAAAGAGTCGCGATTATTTTTTTTAAATAATGTATTAGTAAACATTCATTAATGGTAATGAAATGATTAACATGTAAAAATTCTGTACAAAGCATTTAGTTTCTTTAATACAGTATTGTGCAGCTTTGACTAGAATACTATTGCTGCTTACAAGTGATTGTCTGCCATCGCCATATGGAAGGTGTTTTGAATCTTGTCGAGTGAAATAATGGTACTCTTTAGTTTTAGCAAATACGAACGTAAAAGCTGTTTATTTGTCACCTTTTGGTAGATTTGAAATTCTAAATCTCGTGTATTTGAATTGTAAGTGTATGTTGTAATTGTATTACTAACTTAATTTGATTTTGTAGAATATCATTATGGCAGACGCACTGTCTTTAAGAAAGGGAAATAACTTAATAGTGAAAATTGTGAAACGACTCTTACATTTCCAATAGTGTTATATTTCACCTATATAATACACCGTTAATCCTCTTATAAATACCGGATATCCGAGAATCAAGGTACGTCATTGTCAACGTAGATATAAACATATTGACCGAAATGCCTCAATTTAGAGAGATATCATAATTTCATAAGTACACATGCACTTGATTTGATAAGAAGTTATTTAATGTTTTATGCAGCTCGATAAAATACATACCTGACTATACAACCCGGAGAAATGCGTAGTACAATGGTACACTTGTTCAAAGTGTTACTGATAGGCTACCGACACAAAACATATTTACAAAAAAGAGCATGCACACGTGATTACACAATCGCTGTCTTATATCAGATGAACAAATAATAAACTTGTAGTGGGACCAATTTAACACGTAGACGACAAAAAGTCGGAGTTATTTGTTATTCACTTACAGTGGAGTAATTTGATTCATCACACTTCGTCTGTTTATTGGGACGTCTGATAGTAAATAAGAAGGTATGGTATGTACTTAACTTAAAATTTTACAACGTAGATATTGGGAATCTGCGACAAATAAATCAAAGTTGTTGAGCTACTTTGTATGAATTTACTACTACTGGGTCATACGCGTGCCTGACACGCAGTTCGCGCAGTTTAATGATAGATAATATCGAGTCCAGACTCGGGGTAGTGTTATCTGCATATTAGTTCATAATAATCTAATTTCGTTCTAATGCGTAATAAAATTAACGCTCTCGAGTCTGCCTCCTGGATAAAACCAGTAGTGTTGTATTTTGAAAGGCATCGGGGTCGAGTTGGGCTTCCCGCAACCAACAACATCTGGCTTGAGAGGCCATCATTATATCCACTACTCTACCTACCTCCTTTATATATTTGCGTATGTAGGACTTGTATGAAAGGCCGACCATGTCAAAAAACGACTGTTTAACGTAAACGTTGAACGCCAAGTTCATTATAACCGTAACGGTTATCACGTTAAAAGTTCATTTTATAACCTTAAATGCTAGTTCATGTATGAACTTAACTGTAACCACGTTAAAGGCTATAGCGTTATAAGTTCATTTTATAACCTTAAATGCTAGTTCATGTATGAACTTAACTGTAACCACGTTAAAGGCTATAGCGTTATAAGTTCATTTTATAATCTTAAATGCTAATTCATGTTTGAACTTAACTGTAACCACGTTAAAGGCTATAGCGTTATAAGTTAATTTATAACCTTAAATGCTAGTTCATGTATGAACTTAACTGTAACCACGTTAAAGGCTATAGCGTTATAAGTTCATTTATAACCTTAAATGCTAGTTCATGTATGAACTTAACTGTAACCACGTTAAAGGCTATAGCGTTATAAGTTCATGTTTGAACTTAACTGTAACCACGTTAAAGGCTATAGCGTTATAAGTTCATTTTATAACCTTAAATGCTACTTCATGTATGAACTTAACTGTAACCACGTTAAAGGCTATAGCGTTATAAGTTCATTTTATAACCTTAAATGCTAGTTCATGTTTGAACTTAACTGTAACCACGTTAAAGGCTATAGCGTTATAAGTTCATGTTTAAACTTAACTCTAAGTTAAAGGCTATCGCGTTAATATTCCATTTACATACTGCTATTCTCAATCGTCTAGATGCTACATGTAATCCTATCGCATTATACGCTTACATTTGAAATACCCACATTCCTATACAATATATAATTACATTTATAGTCTGCATGAGATATAACGCAATAAACGTTAACTATGTAAAGCTTGCTATTTATAAGATCGGGTGTATTTGACACTTAGCGAAAATATGTGTATACCAGTCACATATTAAAATAAAACTAGCAAATTCAGCTTCTAAAATAATTCAATAAATTGGTTTTCATTGGAAATTATACAAAAATGTTGATACCACATCGGTGGTCAATTGACAGCGCGTCCGCCTCGCACGCGAAATGCCGTACGTTCGATCCCCGACCGGATAATTCTAAATACTTGAAAATGGTGCTAGAAGCTTCTTCGCTTGATGCTCAGCATTTAGAGGATAGTTCTAGGACTGGTCGGTTCGGTGTCAGTATACTGTGACTAGAAGGTTATCATACCATGTGTCTGCGGCATAATACTTCAGTAGGCAGCGTTAGAATACTGCCTTAGGTAGACACCGTCAATTTAACTAAAAAATAGTTGAAGTCGATGCTAAAACCATACAACAACAACGACAACGACAACGACAACGACAAAGACAACGACAACAACAACAACAACAATGTTGACCCCTGTGTCAGTTTCACACCAGCATATTGGACAATTAAACTAGTGAGACTTTCTCGTGTAAAAACATTCAATGAAAATGAGAATGTAGTATTTGAAGCTAAACTATTGTTGATACGTGCAGTGATTAAAAGTAACGAATTGCTAATACTTTTTATAACAATCCGTTTAGAAATGTGAATGAACATATCGCATCATTACACTAAACATTTGTACTACTATGGCATTACTTTAAAAAAACAAACACATGGTTTTACAAAGAGTACTTTTAATTCAAGCAGCAACAGATAGCAAGTGACTAGCGACATACCAGAGTGCTATCTCTCTCTGTGAGACTGATCCGACCAGCCACATGTGACTTTAATCGACTTCCTAATTTGTAAACAGCTCAATCAAGATTTCATTATCTCGGGAAAAGTACGCACGAACCATTCGTGCCGACGTTAGATTGGCTACTTAAAGTATAACTGGGTTTTGGCCTGTGCCTCTACATGCTATTCAGAGGACACCATCAACCAACCCTCGTAACATTTCAAAGGTATACTCCAGGTGTTTAAAGCAAGGAAAGGTGACGCACACACCTGTATCTATATGAACTAGATTGCATTGTCACAGAAGTAAACAGGCAAATTAATATTAACACACATTGTATGAAATAGATCACGTGATACAAATGTTTACATTTAACTATAACAGTTTCTATGTATAATGTGTTTTACACGTGCGATTAAAAAATCAACAACTATAACTTGAAAGTCTTATTTTTTGAATGAAGTCCATTGTAAAAATGTACATTTACAGTTCTAGAGACTTTATCAAATTTAGTCATGTTTGTTCATTTCTTGCACAGATGTTTGCAAATGGAAGTTATTAACCACAAACAAAATTATTGTTTTGCCAAAATGTCCATATAATCAGAACACAATTTTATTCAAGAAGATAACTTAAAGACATGCTGTTCATCGTTATTTACACAAACAATACAATACGAGAGTAAATATAAAACGATGCATACATGAATATATTTTCAAATGTATCATACGATACAATGCATATGCTAGTTAAGAATGAATAACGTGCAAGTCCTTAGAGTGATCACATCGTTCCTCGACTGCCTAAAATATTATTGGAGCGGCGAGCAAGAGTAGAGAAATTGACGTCGCGATGGCGTTAAGTAAATCTAGGCGTACATGACATGTTTGAAATACATGTAACTATTTTATTTGAATATATATTTTCTTCGTATTTGGCGTACGGTTTTATGTTATATTAAATGTGAAACATGTAAAACTCCAAATAAATCCGACATGTCATTTTCATATTATGAGATTTGTCCACGAACCTCTTGATAACCCCTCGTACATGTATAATTATAAATTGCACTCGTATTCCTAATTGACCCAGTTTGGTCAACGACGTTTGTAATATATGCCCGATCTGGATGAGTGTTAATATAAACTGGAGTTAAATATATTCGTCTTGATCATGGTTCCGGCAAAAAGTTGTGTGGTCCAACAACTGATGTATTGAAGATATTGAGTTCACTTTTCCAACTTTCAATTTCAGTTTTCAGACTGATTTGGTTTCCATACAAAGTTCGTGACAACTTATCCACATTTCCTTTTGTAATTCTACAACAGCAGTATATAATGTCTCTGCAGTTGATCACACAGCTAACACTTTCAATGTCTCACCTAAGAATTACCTCCCTTACATGACGGTAGGAAGATTTTACGCCAAAGAAATTAGAGCTGTGTAAAGCGGTTGGGCTTTTTTTTTTGAAAATGCATAAAAGTTGTGTGGTCCAACAACTATTGTAATGAAGATATTGAGTTCACTTTTCCAACTTTCAATTTCAGTTTTCAGACTGATTTGGTTTCCATAAAAAGTTGGTGACAACTTATTGTCGTTTCACAACTAATGTAGAAATTAATCATTTTCTGTAATTTTCAAATACAGTTGACTCGTGTTTATGTTGCTGTTTTCCTATTCACATTTCCTTTTGTAATTCTACAACAGCAGTTTATGGCGTCTCTGCAGTTGATCACACAGCTAACACTTTCAATGTCTCACCTAAGAATTACATCCCTTACATGACGGTAGCAAGATGTTACGCCAAAGAAATTAGAGCTGTATAAAGCGGTTGGGCTTTTTTTTTGGAAAATGCATAAAATGTCATATTTCTTTGTGTGTATGGGAACACTGGAACATTTTCATGATTTCTGCAAGTTCGGGGTGACATTGGAAACTATTTGATGATGCTATAACACTTTAAAGAGGCATAGTGATACACTGCAACAAAAGAGCAGAATTGTCGAAAATGAAGAGGTGCCATCAAGCCATCGAAATTGTGAAAAAGCAGCCTGGTCAACCCCATGTTTATAACTGCATAATTGGACCAACAGATGCCTATCTATGGAAACAAGGCACTTTTAGAACCATCAGTGTTTCAGAAGTGCATTTCTCTATGTGTAGAACAGTACAAAATTAATGTTGTGTGAAACGTCAATGCTTTGAAGCTAACATCTTTGTCTGGGAAGAATGAACTGGTGATTTTTTTTCTTGTTGATATTTTTGGAGCCTAAAAACCTCTTCTGCCATTTTTCGTAACACATGGTTAAGGCGAATGACAGGTGCTTTCAATTTAAACATACTGTAATTTTTGGGTAATTTATACATAAGTCGAAGGAATGCAATACTCGTCCATGTTATAAGATATTGGACTAGAAACTCGCTTGAGAAACTCTACTGAGTCATTGACACAGTGTGACATTTTTGGGTTAAAAATGGAAAAAATCGGGGAAAAATCGCCATTTTCCGAAATAATAAAAAATGCGATATTTTTATATATGATGGGTTTATTGAAGCTCTACAATACATTGATATAAATACATATATGCTTGACAAGTCAATTTCTACCGAGTTATTGTCACTGTGTGACATATTTGGGTTAAAAAAGGAATAAATTGCCATTTTTTTCTGGAATAATTAAAAATAAGAAACTTTGTATGTATGCTGGGTTTATAGAAGCGTTGATATACGTTGATACATATACGAATATGATTTATAAGTAAATTTCTACCAAGTCATTGTCACTGTATGATACTTTAAGGTAAAGATGTAGGTGTAGAATGAGATAGATCTTGAAGAGGTTGTTAAAGAAACCACACTGTTTGCCGATTAAATCACCCGTAAAAAAACAGCTTCGAAGGACATTGCTGTTGAACAGTCAGTGAATTCAGATCCTAAGAAAAGTGTTGGAATCATTGGACAAACCAAACGATCAGTTACATCCACGTGTGAAATTGAAAACAGTTTTCATTCTATCAGAACAGTAAGTAATCTGTCAAATCTAAAGATGAACAGATTACAACCATAAGTGCCGACAGAGAACCGGTTGGTATATTGATTATTGTATCCACGTCCAGAGAAGTATTTCTTACGACGTTCTGACATATGAACTATCAACTGTTCCATTCTCCCCTGCACACTCAGATGGAACTTTGAGAAAGCCGATTTTCAGTTTATTACTGACGGAGCTATGGTCAGAAGCAATTGTGTATGTAACATTTCCAACATCTGATGTACAGCTAAGTAATACATTATACAGTCAAAACTCGTTATTTCGAATTCCGTGGGACCTTGAAAATAATTCGAAATATCCGAAGGTCGATTAATCAGGAGTCTATGTTTGTTCAACTTTTTACCGTTACCCCACCCACTTCGTAAATCGTTGAAAATATACATGTTATACCTATAAATACCTCTATTTGTTTTTGTTTGTTTTTTAACTATAACACGTTGTGGTTATATTTACACATGCTATAAACTTTGTTTATATTGATGTATACTGTGGATTTATCTTAAATCGTGGTAAATTCTAGTGTTTACATGCGTTACTTCCTTCTACGCAAACGTATGTTGTGTGTTGTTATCCGTGTGTAAGCTAAATGCCTATTTGCACAGTGCGTGAACATTTTATATTTTTGAGTGTGATATAATAGATAACAAAATATACTTTTAATTTTTATACTTTTTAATTACATGAATATCAAATAAATAGAATATGCAACTGAAATATAAACACAGGTTATATACAAGCAATGGTTACAACAATTTTACAAATAAGAACTAAGACGAAAATAGCACATGTCAAAAACTTCTTCTAACACTTCGGCGTTGTTTGTATAATTAGCGTGTGTATCGCTCGTGTTTATATCATAACAATTTGATGACACAAATTAACTTACTTGCCAGTACCGACACATGAAGCGATAAATTACAGCAATTATCACCTTCGACGGTTTGCCTTTCATCTTCACGCGGTGATAAAAATTCGAAATAACGAGTGAGAAATCAATAGATTTTAGGATGAAGGGACCCAAAAACAGATTCGAAATAGTGAATAATTCGAAATACTGGAATTTGATATATCAGGAGTTAATTAATATAGAAACAGAAGGGGAAAAAACGGGACCGAACTTCAAATTTGAGATAACCGGAAATTCGAAATATCAGAGTTCGAGTTGGTGAGTATCAACTATAGATGGAATGGCAACTATTCAAATAGTTAAAGGTGGAGATGCAGTCTCATTTGGAGACTCTGGATTCTCAGTGACAGTTGGTGTAAAATGGACCTGAAAACTACCTGCTGGGAAAGCAGTTTTCTCCAGGTGGTGGGTTCAAGAGTGTTTTGGATACATCGACTATTCTGTCGACAAAATGTAGAATACATCAAGTCCGATACTGAGGAAGCAGACGTTAGTATGATGCTTAAGTTGAGTCCCATTCCTACTCATGATGTTTTAGAAGGCTTTGGCCATCTGCACTGTCTTACCTGCATTTCAATGTATCACTGGATTCTTTAGTTGAAATAGGCAAGATAATAGCTCTTAACCTAATAAAGTCCTCTGACGTCCACCAAGAAGGATTGTCGCAGTTAAGTTAATCTGAACATTTGTCTGAAGGGTGCTTCAGTTCATGTAAGAAGTGCGTCTAGACCTTGTATTTGCCCAGTAACATTGAATGTGCTGCTGATGACGCCAGATACCGATTGTTCTTTCAAAAGAGAATGCGGAACGAAATATGTTACCATTGTCAAAAAGCTTAAAACATTACTTAGTTAACTTCCAATCACTGTTTTTGGAAGCATTATTTACTAGCAAATCAAAACTGCTATCTCTAGTCGGTAGAGGTTGGTATCTAAAGCTAGTACTTTGAAAATTCTTTTGGTGCTCAAGGAACCTGCTCTTAGTGTATTGGTGGAGTTTACATCATGTAAATGTAATAGATCAGCACTTTAAAGGGTTGATTTGTACCAGTGTAAAGCAAATATTCTAGTTTGTATTGAGGTGTGTATATGTGTGGCATGTGAAAAATGTTTAAAAGGGCATTACTCATGTAGGTGAATCAGAGACTTGGTCAGATAATGCTTCTGCTAGTTAATCATACTGTAATATATCAATAAACATCTTTATATTGTTTTTACATATTCTTTCTAATAACTATTTTATTACATTGGGTATAATTTCTGATAAAAACACACTAAGCATAGTCTGAAAATAGGAGACTCTGTTATATGTAACAGTGTAAGAGTAAAAAAAGTGGATCCATATCGAATAAAAATTGAGAATTTTTTAATGGTCCGAATTTGCCCCCCCCCCCCCCCCCCCCCATGAAATATAAAATTCTAGATTCGCCACTTATAGAGCTAGTATATACATTTTTATTTGTAATCAATATGAAAAAGTAAAAATTTGCCTACGCACGATTTAACATACTGATGTTGTAATAAGTAAACAAAAAATGATCCGAAAATGAGAAATTGCCCCAACCCATTCCATAAAATCTAAAATTTTAGATCCGCATCTTACAGAGCTATTATGTACACGTACATTTTATTTGTTATCAGTCTGAAAAAGTGCAAATCGTAAAAAAAAATATCAGGAGTATAAGTGTAATTTTAGGCTTTATTCCATTATTCCCAAAATCACCAGTTTAGTTATATATTTCGATGCATTTATCCCCAAAACTTAAAAGTTATATCACAGTTCTTTAGTACTGAAGGTCTTGCAACATCCCTTGGGCATCTTAATAACAGATTATGAAGTCAAACCTTTTCTGTACAGACGCTGCTACATGCATCTATTTCTAGGCTTCATATAAAAATGCGCTCTTCGACTAATTTATTTACATATTTACTATTTGTGAGTTTGATCAGCTATATACATTCTTACATCTTTCCAGATACGACCGTCTTGTGTGTGCACTGTGTGTATTTGACCGAAAACAAGGAAGAGACCCGCACCCACCGACGAACATGACTAATACAACAACGGCTATCCCGATAAATATATCGACGTCTCCTTTCACCCCGTCTTTAATAAATCCCATATCTCGACTATATCCTCCTCCAGCACTGGCCTTGTCTGCCACGAGTTGCTGTCTTTCAATAGTGAGCGCACTGGTGATATTTTTGACGTACTGGAGACTTCCGGAGATTCGAACATTCACTCGGAAACTCATGGTATGTCTAACTGTGGCTGATACCATAACGTCATCTGGTAAGTCTACCGTTTATCATAACAAAACACTGTTTAGGCGTATCTAGAATGGTTCAATTGTCTTTTGTTAATCTCGGAGTTGTCCTCAAGTTTTGGGCAAGGTTAATAAGGGTGGCAAAGAATATGCTTGTTACTATGTTCTCTGAAGAAAGAAAAACATGTTACAATATTTGGAAAAAGTTTGGACCCGCGATGATCCCAATCAAATGTACCCTTTTAAATCATTCAGCATTGAAGACTAAAGAGAAATACTATTCTATAATAGGTCACGTGGTGACCATCTATTATGCTTAAAATATCGGTATGGCAATGACCGTATCATAGAATCAACTGAGTTAATCTTATGCATGAATTGTTTGTTTGAATATTTAGCCTAATTGAAATGCCATCGAGGGATAACAGCTAACGTAACCACTCCTTGGTATCGTAGAAGGTTAATCGGGTTACACCCATCTCCGCAAGTAGCTGAAAAACTTTCCAACTTGAATCATCGCAAGAGACGACCGGCGATGATACGCAATGTCGTATATCAATTATCACGGCGATTGTGGCCGCGCAGAAACTAAAAGTCACTACGTCTTAATTGATAGTCGAACGTGCTACGGACTGAGCTGACCGTGCCCGGCTAAATACATGAAACAGCGTACCAAATGAGTAAATGAATTAATGAAAATAACAAAAACACATGGTGACCTTGTATTATTACTATGTACAAATGTGTAATATGCAAGGGTCAGATTCTACATGTTGTAGTCCGTGACTAGACCAAGTGTCTGCCCCAAAAGGAGATTTACCAGTTTTTCTTTTATTCAAAGATAAGAGAATGGAATCATCAGCCAACAGTCGTCCCCGACACCCAAACACTGAAGACTTTCTGACTCTGAGGTGTTTTTTTTATAATCGTGCACAAATACAATTTCGGGGATTCATAATAAACATTTGTTCAAGCACAAACATTTGATCCAACCTCGAATTTGAAAGTTTTAATGCAGATTTGAGGTTTGAAAGTTTCAGGTATTTTTGAGTTGAACATGGAACACAGTTTTGTAACACCAAACAACGTTAATTACATACAGCTTCTCACTTCTCCTTCACCCACTAAACCAACAAAACAATGTAAATAATGTTATTTGTACGAAATGGTTGTATTTGGCTCTCAAATTTAGTCACTAGGTAAAACACCTTATGTAAAGACTCCAACCCTTACAATTATAGGAGAAGTAAAAAACGTTCTGGTTTACATTAATAATATAATTATGCATTATCTCCCTAAAACACTAAATTAAGAATCAGATCAATTAAAGAATATTGATTATTCTGTTAAAGTGCTGTGTATTATATGTTAATTCCAGCTTATCTGGTGTCAGCGGTACAATACATGATGGACACGGAGAAGGGTACAGTCTATGGACCACATATATGCCTGGCACAGAGCATCTTAACGACCTACAGTTCTATGGTTTCCTTCTTCTTCACGGTGATTCTAGCTTTACATATATTCCTGACTGTCGTCTATAGTGATGAAAGGACCAAAACCACTGGTTGGCTGCTGGGATTTAACTTGGTCAGCTGGTTTATTCCAGGTAATATTTCAGTATATATTTATTTTATCGGTTTTTGATGAAATACAGATATTAATAATTTCACTGTTAAAAATGGTGAAATATCTGTAAATATTTCAATCATAAAATAAAGAAACAAAACATTTATTTTCACTTAATAAAAAGGCTCTCCCAGATATCTAAAATAAAGACTTTGATCCCTGGATCCCTTAATGTAATGGCCATATTACCCAAATCTCCAAAACCCCTGTGAGGGCATCGATAAACAATGTTTTTTGTCGTGACCATACCAACGTACCACTTTACCCGAGTGTTCACGTGACATATGTTGGTAAACGATGAATTTCAAACATTTAACAGTATAAATGTCCAATTTCTTTGCACTTGAGAACTTGTTCTAACATTTGATAACTAGAGATCGTTACATAGCTAAGCTGTTTAAGCACGACACGCTGATTGGTCAGTTTTTTTTCAGCGGGAGGTGAACCACGTGGTAAATTTATTATAGTGCTGCTATGAACAATGTTGTTGTTGTTGTTGTTATTCTTGTATGGTGTTAAGCGCCACTCTCAGCAATGTTTCAGTCATATCGCGACGGTGTCTACTTGAGAAGTATTCTAAGCGCTGGCACGCTGGAATATCGAGCCACAGACACATAATACGATACCTCCAACCTTGTCCTGTTATTCCGACACCGGGCCATCATGACCTACCATGAAATATTCTCTAAATTCTGAGCGCCCAGCGAGGAAGTTTCTAGTATCACTTTTCAAGTGTTTGAATAATTCAACCGGGGGATCAAATCGATATGTTACATGTTTGGATGGCGTGAAAGAAGACCTTAAAGTAATCTGAGTAGAACCACCGTCTTTCTGGAAGTATTTGGCAAACTATTTCACATACAGTAATTTGACCGAGTTGGCCATCCACGAGTGATACGTAGGTGACATGGGGACGACGCCTAACAAATTATCGTTGCTCCAGCATGCAGTGTTCTCCTAGTATTAATTAGTTAGTTAGTTTTATTCATCATATATGTCAAACAGTATATATTCTTATAGATCTATATGTATTTTAAAAATTCAAGTAAAACTGCTTATGACATAAAAATGATCATTTATCTAAAATATTTATTGATATTGTTTTTAGTATGAACATCACAGAATAACATGTTATCACAAAAACATAGTATTTATCCCTGTATTAACCATTACACAATGAGTACCTTATTTTACTTGAATACTTTGGTTTAAACATATTTTATTAATTCAAATGTACTTACACACACACATCAGTTTAGGTATAAAATATGGATTAGAACGGAAAAAAACAATGTTATAAAGTTCTTCTCCATGACACAGCCGGGTCCGATTAGCTCAGTCGGTTACGCATCTGACTATCAATCCAGGGGTCGTGAGCTCGAATTCCCGCCCGGCAACAGTCTCCGTGATGATTGACATACGGCATTGTGTCTCATTGTCATTCGTCTCTCACCGCTGATTCAAGTGGGAAAGTCATCAGTTACTTGCAGAGATGGGGTGTGCTCGAGTACTGGTGCACCTTTCAGGATCCCAGGAATAATGGTTAGGTTAACTGATCGTCTGTTAGCCCTCGATAGCATAAAATGATGCTAAATATTTAATCGATCAATCAATCTCTATGACATATGTAAATACTTGAATATTTTAAATTTAATATGAATAAGTTTAAAAAGCTATAAAAGAAAAAAGGTGAATATTAAAATGACATAAAAATGGTTGGAGGGGGTCAATAAATTCGGAAGATTTATTTCCCATGTAAATCCAAAGCAGTTCATGTACCGGATATGCTCTATACCCATACCACATATACATTCTTATAACCACGTGGTGTCTTTGTTTGGTTATATTTATTTTTGGCAATTTATTTCAGCTGTGATTACAGTTGCAGCGTGGATGCAAGGCGTTCTTGGAGAGGATTTGAATAATATAGGAGCCACGGGTCCCTGGTGTTGGGTCAAACCGATTTATGAAACGAAATATATAACGTGGATGTTTGTTTCTGGCAAGGGTTGGGAGATTGCGTGCTATGTCCTTACCATGACATTTTATGTACTGGTGAAAGTCCATCTGGTATGAGTATTTAACTAAGAAAGTGTGAACTTATATTTTAATGAACAATATTTATGTATATATGGGTCATTTTCTTTGTATTAGAAAATCATGTGTGAATTGAACAGCTGAAACGACTCGACATTGAAATAAGAATATAATGATTTTACAACATTCCGAGTTCCGCTCAGTCAAAAACCTCTATGTGATATTTTTTTTGAATGGGGCTTAACGCCATTTTCAACACATTTCAGGTTATATATGGCATATTTAGTTGTACTGGTGGAGGAAGATCTCAGACGGAGTCAGACTGAGTAGAACCATCGTATTTCCTTCCGCAAGTAACTAACACACATTCCCACATAAAGTTTCTGGAGCGAGCATGACTCGAATCTACGAGCTTAGCGGTGAGTGGTAAGTGATCTTGAGGCGGCCCCTTAGAACACGATGGCCCCTCTCTATGTACTACTTGCAGGAGAACTCTGAATCCCCTAAAATATTCACCTTGGTGTTATTTCTCCACGGGGAAAGTGGTTGTTATATACATATGATTTAATGAGTTGAAAATAACATCAAACTTCGGTTTTGTAGCAAATGTTGAGTTATTTGCAGAATTCACAATATCATTAATTTTCAGATTCCAACTACACGTTATTTCACAAGTCATCGTTGAGGCTACACTCTTACTTGTGTCTTTCTTTCACGATTTCAGTTCTAATTATAAGCCGGGACTTATTAGCTCTGGCGGTAGCTCGTCTGATTATCATTCCAGGCGTTATGAGTTCGTATGCCGGTCAATCTCCGTACTGATATACGACATTGCGTTTCATAATCATTCGTCTATCACTGCTGAAGTGGGAAAGTTATCAATTACTTGCGGAGATGGGATGTGCTCGAGTACTTAATAACCTTTCAGGTCCCATGAAGGAGTGGTTATGTTAGCTTGTCGTCTGTTAGCCCGCGATGGCATAGAAATGACGCTAAATAATCAAACGATTAATCAGTTCTTATGACTGAATGTCTGTGCTAATCCATCGATAACGCTCTTACACTAAACTTTATATCGCATGATAAAGACTTCGGTCTACTTTGTATTTTATCTCCACTGTTTCAACGATATCACTTATACGACATGCTTGTTTTACTATTTCATATTTTAAAGATCCCATTCACCTTCTAGTAGTCAATCTTTAGAATTTATACTTAACTTTTTATGAGAAATTAAAAGCCGTGTTTTGTATCTGTATTTCAGTTCCTCACAAGAAGACGTTTTCCCAGCTTACAGCCAAATCTGCGGCCAGAGGACAGAAACTATCTCTACGTATGGTTGGCACTGTACCTAGTTAGAATTTGGGGAACGGTCAGATTCTTCATGATTGTTGCCTACAAATCCGAAACAGATCATCCAACGATGAGGATCCTGCTCTATCTACAAGCGATAGGGGATCCAGCACAAGCATTCTGTAACTTTTGGTTCTTCTGTGTACTAGATAAGCAAATAAAGAGGCAACTATGTGACATTATTTGCAGACGGACGGCGTCAGAAGAAGAAATAGGTATATTAAACACGAGTCAATCAACAGAAACATTTAAATTTTTAAGAAGTTTATACTCTAGGTTTGTTAGAGATTGACACATGATAGTAATGGTAAAGTGATGATATTACATAGTTTACTACTTAAACATAAGCGGTGACTTGCAGATGTATTTGCAAGCCTCAAACAATTATATTTTATGTGACTACAAGGGTATGGTATGTAATGTTGCATTATTTTATCAATTTAGTATTCTTGTAATGTTAAAACAAATACATGCAGAGCATTCGGATATGACATTCGGATACGTCTGTAAAAATTGTGTTTAATCGGTCATACCCATAAAATTTTTGTCCAAAATATACTATAACTTGTAATCAACTCGCCCATGTTCTGGAATAGACGTCTCTTATACAATTTAAAGGTATGTTGTTAAAGTATATTGTTTTCCAAAATAGTTGAGTCATATTATTACAATAAAGTCGTTGCTTATATTTAGAGCTTCTTCGCAGAAGTTAGTTAAAGCATTTTAATAGCAAAATATACACACACATATATATATTACAAGCATTCAAGGAATATTAATAAAGCCAAATTGTCTTGTCCACAAGTGATTATCACATTATCAGAAGTTTCAATGTCGTAAACACATTGCTTGCAACTCAAACCATTTAGGACATTTCAGCGACCATCATAGGTCATAAAACACAAAAACAAAACTACTGACATTGAGCCTTTTGTTTAAGAGCAGATGTTTTTGAGAAAAAATCACCAAGAAGGAAATAATGAAGACGAACAAATATTTTGTGGCCGTAATACATGCAGTTCGATTAAGCTCATGTGATAAATTGATAGAAATAAAATTGAAATAATATGAAATGCTCAGTTTTATCACACAACCGCTATAATACAGAATCAGATGTGTTACGTCACTAGTCTGCTGCGTGGCTGAGGCCTGTATAACTGAGCTGTTCATACTTTACCTGGTCACTGCTTTCTTCTCCATATCTGCACCAAGTGGCAAAATGTTCACAGTTGTTCCAACACACAGTGTAGAAGCATGTTGAATTCGTCAACTCCTGTTCAGCTCTATTCATAATGGCTTCTGGATTGGGTATGCTACAATGTGATTGTTATATATGGAAATCATTGCACACACACACACACACACACACACACACACACACCTATATGATCCATTATGTTCATGTTCTATTGTTGTAAATATAGGACTCTAAAATATGTTGGCCTAATTATATACACAACAAAACAATGTGTGATTTAGATATTTCGATTAATTGATACTGCAATATTCTAGCTTTGTGAAACAGGTTTTCAATAGTGTAGTTGTATGCTAAATATATAGTGCGATTTATAGGAAAAGTCGGAAGTTGAAATCAAAATGGCCGAACAATTCAAAATTGTCATAATGTGAAGTATATATACGTATGTGAAGTTGAAAACAAAATGTAACGAATATGTAGTGCAGAATTAATTAGCTGACCATATGTTATAATTCTATGAACTTACATGGTTGTATTTGCATTAAAATATTAACTAAAAGTATTTATTTTCTTTTGCATACAATTGAAAAAAATATATATATGAACACTAGATCTATGAAATACATGCTGTTGTGGTGACACTGTCCTTTGATTGCCACTTTTACTGTTGGACGTATATTGCCTGCATTTAAAAAAGGTTAACGAACATCCTACGGATGACAGACGATCCAAAACAGAAACTAATAAAACAGCTGGATGAAAGAATGATTAAACCTTTGCTCGCTTTTATAATAAACCAATTGGTAAATCAATATTTGTACAAACTGCAATTATGAACTGAAACACTATTGGGATATGAGTAGTGTAGCACATGTTGGTATATTGAGATAAACGTGTAATTATTATTCTCACAGTAATACGCATTGTTGGTATTGTGCATCTGTTAGGTTACTTTGGAAATTATAAAACGCTTGTCATCATACATTTTTATGTATATTAAGTTCAGGGCGAAGAAACACATGATATAATTAGATCAGTTAATCAAATGTGCTATTCATAATAATTATAGCTGATTAAACAGGTTACAAATGAATATATCACAAACTATGGTCAAATTATTTTTTGTAATTTTTTATTTTCATTCTCCAATACATGAGACTGATCTTTTGAGTGATTTATTTCTCTTAGATAATTAGAAAGTTAAAAGAAAAAAGAAAATAAACAACAAAAAAAACAAAACAACAACAACAAAAACAACAACAACATACAGTTAAGAATAGCAAAATTTAAAAAAATATTCTTGACCCTTTTTGTTTATAATTCGTCTTCTGATTATGTTGCTGTTTACATTTAACAATGGAACTATCAAATCTAATTCTAAATATTTATTCTATGTATATATATAACTCTTGGTATTTTATGAAAGCAAAAATGCTTGAAAGAAACAAACATGTATACACACACACATATATGTCTATCTTGCGAACTGTTTTAAATGATTCATGAAAACATTCTGCACAAAGTTGTCTTTAAATCATTTGTTATTCATAAAAGACATATATCATTCCTTGTTAATACTGGGGAAAAATCTATAGTTTAATGCTATACATTTTGTATGTATTGGGTTTGGGTTAACGTTTTTTTAATCAATATACATCATCATTTAAATATAAAAAAACCCAATTTATATGCGATTTTTAAGATCAGATCGGAAGTTAGTGTTTATGGTCTTCATAAAAACTTATGGAACATGAAGTTATATTATATATGTACATCATATAACAAATGTGTACATCTGTAAACATACACATACATATATAATATATACATACATCAATATACTTATACTATGTTATGTTGAATATGTTTAAGTGTTTACATCAATCTAGTTGCTCATATATGGGGTCCACATGTTTTCGAATTTTTGTACTTCTAAGTTTTTTATGAGGGATACATCTTCCTATGTTGTATTGTGTCCTAATGTATTTTTTGAACTGTGTTATCTCAGGTTCTGAACCTTTTAATCTTTATTTAAATATATAATACTTTGCAGAAAACAGTATATTATTAATAACATCAACGAATTTTTTGTTGCCCAAAACTATATCAATATCTTGCCATTTTATATCTTTTGTGGGGCATTTTTGATCTAAAAAGTGTTCAACATTGGCCCAAAATAATTTTGTGACCCTACATTCGCAGAATAAGTGTTTTATTGTCTCATCATGTGTTTTGCAAAGTAAACAAAGGTTGGAGTTACTAATGTTCATTTTTTCTAAAGGATGATTTGTACCCAATATTTGATGATTTATTCTGCCTTGAAACCATTGCAGATAAGTGTCATTACTGCATTTAAAAGGGATATTAAATCTCTTTGTTATGACCAATTCTCCATTTAAGTTAAATTCATTTGCCCATTTTTCTATGCTTATGGAGATTCATGTTTTGATTTAATCCTATCATATATGTATCTGCATCCTTTTTTATTTCTAAATAAAATTGATATTGGCAAAGGAAATAATGGATTCTTTGCTTAAGAGATAGAGTGTGAATAAGAAAAGGTACCAAGATATTTCCTTGAAGCAGATATGAGTCCAGAGTATTCTTAAAAGTGTGTTACAACACCATATTGTTGTGTCAATTGTTGTGTCATTTCAGCAAGTGTCATAAAATTTCCATTAATGTTCAATAAATCATTGATAAAGCATATACATTTCTTAAAATATCTATAAAAAAACACTCGAACCTCCGACCTTAACATTAGAATTATGCCATAGTGGTATCACTTGAAATTCATGCCATGAATATGGCGTAACTTGTTTTTAAAATTTCATATAAGAATAAAAAAACATGTCTCCAGAAGGGACTTTTAACTTTACATAAATGTTTTTCAATAGATACAGCTCCAAATGTGCCAAAAGGTACAAGTGGCTTAAATGAAACTTTAATATTTTTTTTATATATTTTTTGGTCACTTTGTTATATTCTTTTTATCCATGTGATATTTATAACTGCAATAAATGATTCAAGATTTATCATTCTAAGTCCCCCTAGTGAGTAGTCTTTATAAATAATTGTTCTTTTTATTTTATCTGGTTTTCCATTCCATTAAAAATTTAAAAAAAATAGCAAGTTAAATTCTTTTATAGTTTCGGAATCAAGGTTAGGCAATGCAAAAATAAGATGAATAATTTTTGAAATGGCCAAAGTTTTAATGACAATAATTTTTCCAATAGGTGTTAAATTCTTCTTGACCATGTAATAAGAAGATTCTTTAGTTCTCGAATCTTATTGTCATAATTAAGCTTAACCACTGAGTCAAGATTTATTGAAAACTTTATACCTAATACAGTAAATTTATTATCCAGTTAAGTTGTATATCACTGCATAATTTTGTTTGGCAGTCTCGTTTTGCACCTATCCATACAACTTTAGTTTTATCTATATTGATATTAAGGCCGGAGATTCTTGCACAGAATTTTAACACGTTTAATGCGTTTCTAAGTGATTTTTCAGAACCATCTAATATTAAAGATGTATCGTCCTCAAACTGAGATATTGCATATTCTGTGGATCCTACATTTATTCCCCTAATATCTGGACTGTTCCTGACAAGGGCAGCAAGTGTTCCAGCACACAAAATAAAGATTATGGTGATATTGGGTCACCTTGACGACATCCTCTTTGAAGAAAAAAACATTATGAGAGATGTCCATTTACAATACAGCACGATTCTGTATTTGTATAAAATATATCTATCCATTTTTTGAAATCTGGACCAAAGTTACAAAAAATTAATACTTGGTGAATAAAGTGCCATGCAACCGAGTCAAAGGCTTTTTCAAAGTCAATTAACTATGATCAAATTTGAATATGATTTATATACTGTTAAAAAGAATGAAAAGTGAATTATAATGCAACAATGGTTGATTAATTCAATGTGTATATTTACAAAGGATTTTCATGACGCTGATCTTTCTCATTGTTTTTATACACCGTTGAGTTACCGGCAACAGCTTTAAGATCCTCCCGTTTTATTTTTCCTTTAAGACATGGAATCGGTATACAATAGCTTGTTAGAGGTATGATTTTGCCATTTTCTGAAAATAATAATTCAAATAAAACAAGGAAAATTGCAACGGACAGACCGACCGACAGACAGACAGACCGACAGACCGACCACAGGGTGACTCCAATATACCCCCTCAATACTTCGTTTGTCGGGGGTATAATAATTTAATGGTTATGTATAGCTTATAGTTTTACCAAATTGTGAATTGTATTTTGTGATAAAAGTCAAAAGGGTCATGACTGTTGCAAATGATTAACATTGCATTGTGCGTGTTCATATTCTTATATGACAAACAGTGCAACAGTTGTTTCATTTCCACCCGTTACTGACTTTAGAAGTATTGCGATGAGCTCTGCGCATGACATGTCGTCGTCACATGTTGGTTATTTCAAAATTCATTCGAAACAAACAAAAGGATATAGCGGGAAATAAAAGATTTACCGTAGAATACAGAAGTAATAACGGCTGCCTTTAAACCATAGAGTAGAGGCAATAGATGCACAACTGATACACACTAAAAACTATCAGATAGACAACATATTTCTGAAAACATCAACGTTAACTTGATCAATTTGACAATCATGTATAGAAGCATATATAAATCAACAGAGCGGAACATTGTGCTGATCACCTCCTATTATATTTGAAACTGTAACCGAGTTTGCTATTTTTCTTTCATAATAATGTTGATTGCTTCCAATGGATATTTAGTAGTGTCAAAATAGCCGTAAAAACATCAAACTGCGGATTTATTGCAACACAAAATATTTTAATAGTTTCTGAAAGTTCAAACCTTTTCCAAATACGTACTGAAAATTGGCAAAAATCGGACATCTCTTCAATTTTATTTTTATCTTACAAAAATATACTTATTTTTTAAATTGGATTTTGAAATAAAAGTCGTTTAATCAAATTAATGGCGACCAGTAAACCTTTACTGGATAAACTGGGCATATTTCAACACAATATTAGCGTGTTATTTTTCTATTAACTGCAGTCTTAAACAAAGTTCAATTTTATTTGGGAAAAATGATAATATAAGCAAAATACCATGTCCAATTACACAACCCACTTTATCATGTTTTCAAGTTTTTAATAAAATCTAGTTTTTCCTTTCTTCATAACTTTTACTAGATTTACCATTACTTAATAACTGGAAACAGTTCTCTGCTGAGCCTCGGAAGAGACGTAAAGCCGCCGTCTTGTGTACAGGGAGAATAATTCGGTGTACATTAAAGATATCACTGAACTTCAGTTTTAAGCAATAGTTCAACTACCCGTAAAATTTCCCTGAGACGTATATTTTTAATAACATTTTTATCTTTAATTACATATTTTATAAGTAAAAAAATAGATTCGATTTTAAACATCTGATCACCTTTTGATGTCTAGCTGGTGCTGGTTGCCTGTCAGTCTGGAGAGGAAGCATATGCCCATTTGATATGTTCCATCCCCATTCTGGAACGTTCAAATCATTCCCTGTCCATATTTGTACCCAGTAGTTTCGCAGCATTTTTGGGTTGGTGGCAACTGTTCAGTAATACCACATTTAATACTCTCTGCAATTTTTAGAAAAAACTTAAACATGCGTAAAGAACTTAAAGTATCTTCCTTTTTGCCATTAAAAAGAATAACTAATGCTTTTTGGCCGGCTTCGCTGTTTTCATGAGAAGAATCTGCTCGATGAAACGTCATTGAACATTCTCGGAATTGTGATCCATTTTATATTTCTTGAGGGCCAATACTTTTCCTAAGCTATAAATCCTCGATGTTGTGTCGCAGCCGAGTAGCATGTATGAAAAGTATATTACTGCATGTTTCGGGACCTAATTTGTTCTGGGTATCTTGGATATGCCAGATATATTTCTTCTTTGTGTTTTGAGTGTGTTTCTGTTTCAAGTAAACATCTTGGCAATTTACCACAAAATAAACAATCATCTTTAAAATTAAACATGCTTTCCGAACGAATTACACGTTTGACACTGCTTGTTAATTGACTTTCTGTTTCAAGTTTTATTTTCTGAGTATTAATAGATTTTGCATTAGAATATGGCAGTCGGAATGTCTTGTGTGCATACTGATCTGGTTGTTCAGTCACACTATCATTGCGCTCTTTGCTAGCTCTGTTGATACCCTTACTACCTTTGACTCTCAGTTTTACAATATCATGACCATTTTCGAGACTTTCTGTACACAACGGGCATGCGTCCATTTTTCTTTTAATGACTATAAACAACACAGAAATATGTTATCGTACAACTGAATACCTTTATAAAGTGTTATAACAGTTATTGATACCGCGTATTAAACAGTAATAGAACAAGGCTGCTTGAGCAATACTGGACTTTCAGAGCAACGCGACTACTCGTGCCAGCAGCCGTCAGTGATAAGCTCGTTTCTGAATTGAACGCTGACATTTTTAAGCTGCACTTTATATGCAAACAAAAAAACCCAAAATACTCGGATTGATAAATTTTCGTGAATAAATTGATTGAATTTTTATGCCAAGTATGCCAAATTTAATGTTTATTAAAACCGAACGTACAAAATATTTCATAGTATTCGGATAGTACAACTGTCCGAATTTTAACCAAGAATAAAAGTACTTAAATGAGCTCCGATTTTGTCCTATTTTCATTTCTGTCGACAAATTAAGATATAGTTTCAGAAACTGTAAAAACATTTTCTGTTGCAATTAGTCTGAGTTTAAATTTCTTTTTATCCATCTAATTTAGCTCTAGCTCTCCTGAGACAAAAGTCAGCTTTTGTAATCGCACTGTGGTCGTTGTCCGTCTGTCGCTTTCTTGAGCTTCAAACCAATCGTGACTTCTTCTCCAAAACCGCCTGACAGATCTCATCAAATTTTGTGTGAAGCATTGCTAGCTCTAAAGCTCTCTCAATGTTGTTTAAACTATGACCTCTTGAGTGCCCAGTGGCTCCGCACCGGGGAAGAATCAGTTGAAGAAAAAGAACGGACCAGGTTCAATCACAATATCAGCTGTTATTCACCAATTCATTGATATGTACTTATACATCTATGCTAATTATGTGTCAATGTGCTTCGATAACGAAAGACATAAAAGTTATACGATAAATGAAATTATGCAAAATTAAAAGACAATTGTATTTGCCTAATGTGTTTTATATAGTTTTAATTTAAGTACACCTTTTTATGATATTATGTAAACAACCCAGCAATGTTGGAAAGCCAATTGCTATTTAAGTGTAGTTCTATAAATATATATGATATAAACTGATCAATATTTATTGAATGTTGCCCGATTACACTGGTACTACTTAATAATTTAAACGATCATTAAATAATGAATTATAGTATATTCAATATATTGCATTATTATATCGTTTGTGTTTTTGTTTATTAAGAAATTAAATGAAATATAACTTAAAACCCAGTAACAGCCGGTTTGAAATTAGTTTTGACCCTTGTGCAGTTTTAGAAAAATATTTATACAAAAAAAGAACTAAATTAATCACCAAAAATGAACATTTTAAAGTTACAGAATCAGCTTATTTTCCCAGTTAAAAACGAGAAGACGTTAAGGAGTTTATTACTTATAAAAATTATAAGACATTCAAATCGATAACAACCAATGAAAGTAATAATTTGAGGTTTTACCTTTGTTCTCCAAAGTAGATCAAGTGCTGTTCCAACAAAATGGCGTAATGGTTGTTTCTTGATACATCTTACGCGACAGTTGGCCGCATACAAGTTTGGAATTGTTATGGTAATATACAAATGCACTGGTGTCAAACGGATATATTAATTTAAAAAATGTGGTTTAAACTTGTGTAAGAAATTCTTATTGATTAAAGGTGCGCTGCATTTGAACACAACAGCAATTGCAGCTATGTAAATAAATTTTTACATACGCGCAAAGTGACCATAATGTCTATTTATACGTAGAATTGGGCGTTATTGCGCAACTCGGAATTGACATATACATGTAAGCTTATTCGAGCGTTGTACATTGACGTTTTACTACACACTCTTCAATCGTTTATTTTGAGTATATACTCGTATATATCGCAAATATACTGAAAATATTATTGTTTAGAAACCATATATATGCATGTATTGTTGTTGTTGTTGTTGTATGGTGTTTAGCGTCGCTTTCAACAATTTTTCAGTCATATCACGACGGTGTCTACTTGAGACAGTATTATAAGCGCTATCACACTGGAGTATCATGCCACAGACACATGGTATGATACCCCACCCAGTCACATTATACTGACACCGGGCCGAACAGACCTAGAACTGTCCTCTAAATGCTGAGCGTCAAGCGAGGAAGCTTATAGTACCATTTTTAAAGTCTTTGGTATGACCCGGCCGGGGATCGAACCCACGACCTTCCGCATGCGAGGCGGACGCTCTACCACTAGACCACGCTGCGGTCTTGCATGTATTGAGTGTGATGTCTGATTATTATTTCAATCTTTTGCCATTGCAATCGATTTCCTATTGAACATACCGGTAAATCTATAGATACTACAGCGTGATGTTAATGACAATTACGAGCTGTTCTATTCAATATTACTGTCATGTGACAAATCCACATACGTAATAAATTGATTCAATATGTTATGAACAGAACAGAACAGAACAGTTTTTTATTATTTTCGCTTAAGCATTACAAAAATATAATAGATATCATATTTAAAAACATTAGGCATATGCAGAATTACGTATCAATTATAGTAAATACAAACATTTTGAACAATATGCTAGAAGTAATGAGAATGAATTACAAGGCTGGTTGACTAATTTTCCACATATAATTTAAAATAACACTTATGGATACACCGTTTTATTGTTGTCGTTATTTTCTTAAGCAGAAGAAAAAACTATATGTTTTAGCCATGCTTGAAATGAGATGCCTTTCGTACATTTACAAAAATTATGGTATTTTCTAAAATAATGTTGTTGTATGGTGTTTAGCGTCGCTTTCAACAATTTTTCAGTCATATTGCGACGGTGTCTACTTGAGGCAGTATTCTGAGCGCTGTCACACTGGAGTATCATGCCGCAGACAGATGGTATGATACCCCACCCAGTCACATTATACTGACACCGGGCCGACCAGACCTAGAACTCTCCTCTAAATGCTGAGCGTCAAGCGAGGAAGCTTCTAGTACTATTTTTAAAGCTTTTGGTATGACCTGGCCTGGGATCGAACCCACGACCTTCCACATGACCACGCCGCGGTTTTTCTAAAATAAAAGCAATCACATTAAGAGTTTATCCCAGAATGTGCTATCTCACGAATCAGATCTATTAAACCCCAATGAAATAAGCAGGGAATGCTAAGCTTATCTCATAATTCATAGATATTGAGCGCTCACTAACTATGACGTCATTCAAACTTTCCTTGAAGTAACTGACCAATCGCTGTGCTCAAATGTGCTTCTAATTAACGGACCCAATCAAGAGAGTTGGGTTCGTTCTGCAGACTAGTATTCACACATATTTAAGTCTTTTGGTTTTACATTTGTATTGTTAGATACGGAGCTTTCAGGAAAAGATTCAAATGAATTTTTATCAAATTTGCCGTAACGATAACACCTGAGACAATTATGTTTTATGTTAGCCAATAATAACAACAAAACGCCATACTGGCTGGTCTTCTTACGTTTTTATTGTTTGAAAATACATTTACATTTATTATTATGAAGTTTCATCAAAATTTGTCCCTAGAAAATAATTCGAAAACCACACCAATATAACAGATAAAAATATTTTATTTAAGCGCTTGATCTACGTGGGAGATTAATATTGACTAGTATTTGGTACGAATGAAATGAGTCACTTGGCTTGGACTGGTCCTTACTATTGTGCACGTTGTTGAATTAAAAACAGTCAAAATGATGAAGTGAAAGTCGTTACGCAGTCTGTATGTGATATATTTGATAGAATTGGGAGTACCGGTGTTTAGATTTGACCACTGCTATTAAAATATAGTATTGTTTATAATATATTGGTAGATTTCAGTTCTAAATCATACGTATTTAATGAATTATAATTAGATGTTTTCTGTCCTTTTTAAACTGAATTTGTTTTTATAGAACATATCTAGAATTATTTTCTGACACACTACTGCCTTAAAGGAAGGGAAACAACTTAATTGTGATGTGTCAATGCTGCGGTAGAACACTAGCCATACATTCTAAATAGTTTTTTATCACATAATTTACGGTGCAGGAGTGTAATAAACCCATGACATATTTTTGATATTAACCTAGTGTAATATCACTTCCGATTCACCACTCGTTGTTTTCCGTATAACTCAGCTCTCTTACGTAAATTGTCGACGTACTTTCGGATTTTCCCGAATATATTTGTCATGGTTAAATGAGGTTATTTTGAGACGTTACGCAATACGATGACTCACGGAAACAAGTATGCCCGATTTTTTTCTCGTTCCTTTTAGAGACGATCCGTTAAATAAGTGGTAAATGTAAACTTTTCCGAGTTATGTGATAAAACGAATCTTACATTCGTGTTCATTTATTATTGAGTTTATAAAACATGCTGGGAAAATGATATGTTTTCCAACTCGTTTAATAAATAAGCGTTCATGTAAGATTCTCCATATATTACACCGGTAAACTATAACGCTGCCACTATTACAAATATCGGATAACAGAGCACCGAGATATCGTCACAGGAGCTTGGGGAGTGGATAATTATGTTTGATGGGGGTGGGGGTCCTCTGGCGCATATAAAGAAACAAGGAAAGAAACAAACGTTGACCCCTTCCCCGATCAAAATTAGAATTTCTAAGTCACTAGGCCATCAACTTTAACAAACCCGGTCTCGTTCTATCGCTGAATGATTTATATTCACGATCGATTCGGTAAGTAAAGCAAATACGATGTTTAAATGTTAATGTTCGGCATTAAAAGCATATTTTTTGTCAACCAACAGTTATGGCAACGGAAGTAGCATGTTCGGATATTCTCGGCTTTATTTTTTTTCAAATTGGTCACGCCCCAAAGCGCGCCATTCTGATCCGAGTCGCTAAGGCGCTTATGGAAAATAAAGCAATAACAGAAATCTGTCAGCTTATGAATAGAAGTGTAAACATGTTGTCCACAGAACAACAAACTGCTGTTCAGTATATTTCAAAAGGCCACAATTTGTTAATTACGGGTCAAGGGGGGACTGGGAAAACATTTATTATAATTTTTTTTTCTAAAACTTCAAAAGACATAGGGAAATGTGTCCATGTGACATGCAGCACTGGAATAGCTTGCAATCAATATTCACATCTTTCAGCAATAATTCTGCATAGATGGGCTGGTATGTTAGATGGCACATATGACAATGCAACTCTATTGCACAGAATTCAAACTGATGAAAACTATATTTCTGTCAAGCAGAGGATCTCCACATGTGATGTGCTCATTGTGGATGAGATTTCGATGGTTTCTGCTAAAACGTTTGGCCAGTTGGGCTACATTTGCCAACATGTAAGTGGGAATGACCTTCCTTTTGGTGGAATTCAAATAATATTATGTGGAGATTTTTACCAGTTACCCCCTGTCAGCAATGAATTGTATGGTGACCCAGGTAAATACTGTTTTCAATCCCCTATATGGAATATATCTGTTCCACACCATGTGAACTTGACAGGAAATTACAGGCAACATGAACATGATTTAATTAAAGCTGATAATGAACTTGGAAAGGGTGAATTGTCTGTCGAAACTGACATTTTATTGAAAAGTCTGTGCAGAAATGTCCCTGCAGAAGGGACTGAACCTGTGTACCTTTTTGCAAGGAATTACAGTGTAGACCTTTTTAACCATGACCGTCTGGAGCAGGTACAGGGTGAGGTAAAAGTTTTTACTTCTAAGGATGAAGGAGACTCTCATTACAAGAAAAATTTTACAGCTCCCCATACCTTAGGAATAAAACTTGGATGTCCTGTAATGCTGCTGGTTAATCGGAGTGACACTTTGGTAAATGGATCTTTTGGAAAGGTTGTGGAATTTACTGACAAAACAGTGACTTTTAATTTTCATCAAAAGAAAACTACAGTTCAGCTCAAACCTCATTTATGTGTTTGGCCCTGTTACTAAAACTGTAATATGTAAAAGAATTCAGTTTCCACTGAAATTGTGTTATGCTATGACCATACACAAGTCCCCGGGGATGTCACTACCGTCAGTTGTAATAGACTGCAGCAATGCAAGCATTCCTGGTCAACTAGGCGTTGCCTTAGGCAGGGCACAGACAAAAAGTGGAACAAAACTTATTAATTACAATAGATCCATAACAAAAAAAACACCAAAAGAAATTTTAATCGTCAGTTTCTAACAGAAGAATTGTTCTCTCCATTTGAGACTACTGACATTACCTAGATATTGAAGAGAGCAGCTCTTCAGGGGAAGAATTTAGTGACTGGGATGATGAAATACAAGCGCTGTTGTTAGATGAATTCAGACACTTATACAGACTCAAAGTCAGCATTAAACAAGGCATTGTCTGATTACCAGGATACACCTGAGGAACATACAGCTAAATCATGTTTGACTAACTTGAATAGTCAAGTCAAAGGTTTTGACAAGTGGTACAAGGACCAGTTAACTGAAGTGAACAATATAGCACATCAGAACTTTCTTGACATTGCAACAAAAACAACAGACTCTAAGCATGTAACAAACTTTTGTAAAGACTTTAATTCTTACAATAACAACACCAAGTATACTGCACCATGTGAAAAACTCCTTTCTTCTTGTGTCAAGAGTAGAAGTGGTACAGAACAAAGTGTTCTAACCTCGGTTGTGTTCCAAATACAGAAATCCGTCATCCAAAAAATGGCAGAAACTGTTCCTGTGAAGCCTGTTCCAGAGAGGGCGCAGCCAACAGAATTATCTGAAGAAGGAATAGGTAAAGTGAGGTACATCGGGGGCTACTGTGTAGCAAAAGTAAAATACAAACATGAAATATCCGTAAAAAATTCCATGTACAAAAGTAGAAAAATGTCACAGTTTCAAAGAAGTAAATGCTGTGTGCAGTATCTTGAAAAGCTGGTTGGAAATTTTGGTGATCTTACAGAAAATAGTAAATTTAAGGACACACTGGAAGAAACCTCCAGGAAGCAAAATATGAGACAGGGGCTTACAAATATCACAGATGATGCCTATCTATTTTTCACATTCCTTGAGAGAAAGTGTAGAAAAATGGAGTCCTACACAGACCTATACAAACACGGAGAACATCTGTTTTCAAATATTTTACAAAACTTACTGGATGATAAAGAACTATATGATGAATGGAATGGACTGTTTGCAAGTACTTTTAGTGCTATGGAGGATCAAACTGTTATCCGTCACTTGCTTAGGAATGTTGTTATTAAATATGTGAATGTATCAGCCTCCCAATTTCGTAGAGACTATTTGCTTCATGTCAAGCGTGAAAAGGGTAAGGCACATAGGAAGAAGGTAATGGACAAAAAAGTAATGAAATCTTCAGGTAAGAAAATCTCAATAGCAGACTGCAAGAGTGATACTTCAGTTAACAAGGAAATATCACACCTACAGTTGAAGGCAGGAGTACTGACTAATAATGAGTATTTTTGTGACAAAGTATACACAAAGTCAGATTTGATCTTATTGTGTGCAACCTATGAAATTCCAACCACATCCAAAATGGAAAAAAAGACTTTAAATGATTCTCTTTGTGCTGTAATCAAAGAATGTAACTTAATGCTGTCTTCTAGTGTCTTTTGAGGAGGACCAAGTGGAGCCAAGTCAACCCTCTCAGGATCTTGTGGTGCAGGGTCTGATGAAACAGGAGCTAGAACGTCTAGTGATGAAGGTGCATTCCATGAAGCTGGACCTAATGCAGCAGGAGGTAGTGGTATGGTAGATGAAAGTTCCACACCTGGTCATGATGGGCCAGAAATAGTTTCAGTGCAAGGGACAGTAGTTCCTGAAAAAAGAGTGACATTATTGTCAGGAGCACTAAGAGAAAAGGAAAGGGTAAAGGAAACGGAAAAGGAAAGCGAACAAAAACAAAAAGTGTAGACATTGAAAAAGAAGATTGTTCAGTATGTAATGGCCCATTTGATGACACACCCAACTGGATACAATGTGACCATTGTGATAATTGGTCTCATGGTCATTGTGTTGGAATTGAAAAAAAAAGACTGGGATGTTTACAATCAGGAAGATACACAGTTCCTGTGCCCTTTTTGCCAGTGACTGCATAAAAGAAGAGTTATGCATATGAACTTGCTAAGTAGGATCTTTATCAAATTAAAAGGTAAACACATCCTTCTGTTGATCAATATATAGTTTACCCAAGATATTACTATCACAAATTAATTCATGTTGGTTAATTTTTCACCTGATATTTGATTACAGTAAAACTTTTAAAATTTCTAATAGAAAAAAATAATTAGAGAAATCAATGATGCTCCATCGCAAATACCCACTTTTTTTTAAATGACCTAAATGATTGTGAAACAAGGTTTTATCAGAGCTCATTAGAAATTCTTAACCATTCTCATCTGGAAGTACTCTCATGTATCTATAATTTGACACTTACAATGATATGTTTTGACTATGTCCCATTGTTTGATTTTTCAACTTGACCTTAAGGTCAAGGAAAGGTCACAATGAGATCATAAGGTCGTAGTTGAATGTAAAGTGCTCTTTAAGATCTTTAATTTGATACCCATATTGATATAATTTGGAAATGTCCTATTTTTTTACCGCTTACCCCAGGGTCCCTGGGGGTAATTTTACAAAATCCGTTCAATATATTATAAATCTCAAACACCTTAGTAATTGACCCAAGTTATAAGGTATTATCTATAAAACTGAAAAGGAAATTGGCATATTCGCTTATTTTACCTTTGACCTTGACCGGTCACATGAAAAATTGACCAGTGCACTCTACAGTCCATCAACTATATACCTGCCAAATCTCAAATGTGTATCTATAACGGTTAAGGAGTTCCATTTACAAGCAACATGACTGACGGACGGACGGATGGACATATGTACGTACTGCAATGCACTCGTCAATAGTACGAAACTAATATACCCATTTTTTAAATTGGGTATAATCATATATAGGATTTGCATTGGCTCCATTATGCAGACTCCGTTGCTGGCAGAAAACATTTTCAATAACGTCACTATTGATCTGCCCTGGTATGATTGACCCACTGCTTACTTTTTGCCTTTGCTTGCACAGCTCATCAAATACAGTGATACAGGATCTGAGGTCCTGTCTTGTCTGTGATGATATCAAAGATTTCTCCTTCTGTGTTGGGGTCAAATCTGTGCCCGTCAAGACTGACGACTCCCAATCCTGGAACCATTCTATCACTTGCCTATTCTCTTGCAGTCGAATATTGCCTACGTCAATAATTGGTCTTATGTCCCGGAAATTAGAAACAAGTATACTGGTGTGCTTAAGCAGTTCCACTGTGCCATTTAAAAAATGTCCACTTTAACCTCCATTAAATGCAACATGTCTTTGTCTAAGACCTCCTCTGCCAGTTTGTTCCTCATTTTCGATTCCTGTGTGAGAAAGAAGTGGTCGTATGTAAGTCTGTGGTGGATTGGAAAAGCATTGGTTGCCCTGTCCCACTGAAAGGCTTTAATCCAGTGATCCCAGCAGATGTCATGTATTCCATGAATTAACTTCCTTTTGTATTGTGCTCAATTACCGCTTTTAGATAAATTATTCCTCACTCTTTTGATCACATGAGAATAATCCATTATAAATATGATGTTCTGCTGATGGGGAAACCAGATATTTGCTGTTGAGTACCTTGCCTCGATTGGAGAAATATCTGGGAAAAATAGCTTAACAAAGTCTCTGTTAGCCTGTGCTCCATCCATGCTAGAAAAGCACACTTGAAAACCATACATATTTAAAAAATTTACTGCTTTCCGAAAAAGGAAGTACAAGTCGCTGGTTTTTGCCTGTAAAGTTGGAAAATGTGCAATTGGAAAGCGAAACCCTGTCAGACCCAAGAAAACAAATTGAAGTACATGTGTGGCAAGGTGTCTTTCATTTGTTCCTGAACACATTGTATGAAGTGAAGAAGATTCTAATCCCAAGTCAACAAATCCAGTAAGACTGGTTTCTCCATTTTTCTTTGTGCAAACAAGATCATCTTGTATACTCATTTCATCAAAGATTATCCCTCCTGACCATCCGTCTGGTGGAAGATTTCTTCTCATGGCCTCATGTCTCATTCAGGTAAAATGTCTTTATTGAATCCTGGAGTCTGGTCCACACTGTTTTTGTAATACTGGAGTAAACGACATGATGGTAGAATTAAAAACTTGCTGTTTCTCAAGTCTTCATAGGCTCTTCTGCTCCTGCACCATATGCAGAGACAAAGCCGGAGTACCTTCTTGTCCCATCTTCTCTTTCTTGGATTACTTTTCAAATTTCTCTGCTGATCCAAAAATAGTGTGAGAGAGTTTTCCTCTGCTTCAGGAATTGCTTCTAGAAGTATTGTTTTCATATCTTTATGATCTTCTTCAAATAAATGCACAAATCTTTCTGAATCCTTCTCACACCTGACACCACCATTTTCATACAAACTGTCAGCTTTCCTTTGTTGGCACTTTCTGCAAATATCTACAACAGAGCGAAATGTCATTACCCTGTTGCATCCTGTACTTCTAATATTGAGTGATGGTTTGACATTTTCATCCCCTGTTACTGTCACACAATATTTAGACCCTCCATTGCCCTTAAAGTTAACCTTTTGGGGCTTTCCTTTACAAACTTGCAATTTTTCCACCATTTCACAAATGGTTAGAATTGACTTCTGTTCCAAGTAAAAGGTTGTAGAAATACCGAAATCTTGTAGTGGAATCTGTTTGCCTCCGACTTCCAACTGCCATTCTTTATTTTCAAAGAATATAATTTCTTTAACAAGCTTAACACCATCAACACTATCCCCAGTGAATATTCCTATGTGTATTCTTGTGTTACCAGAATGACATACAAAGTAATGACGTGGAATGACTTTTACTATATCGTTTAAGTTGTTCAAGTGTGTTTCTGGCATCATGTCTTTCCGTTTAAGCCCTTGTATGCAACACCAACCTTTTTAGTCACCTTGCTCCGACTCTTTTTTGTTGTAACAGAAGGAAATATTTTGAGTAGGTATCTTCCCAAATGGTTGTTAGTAAACTTGCCACCATTGCTTCTATACTCATCAAACAATGACTGACTTTCAATTTTGACACAAACATTGAATGATTCCTCATATGTAGTTTGGAGCCTGCAAAGAAACATTACATGACTTAAAGTTTACAGGTAATAATGAATGAATTAAATAATGAATACAGCAAAGGCCTAATTAAAATTGGGTCACACTGACCTAATAACTTCAGACATGTACCAATGCATTCCTGAAGTATGAAGTGTGTACCTGTAGGAGGCATGACTCATGTGTCCCATGGGGAAAAAAATATGGAAACTATTGTACTCATCAAGCCATTCGATTTGATATGCAACACGAGCATATTTGACAAAACTTCATTTTTTACCCACCCGAGGGCATGACCTATGAGCCACACAGAAAAAACTTATTCAATATTTAATGTGCCTTGAGTCACTAATTGTACACACAAAGTTTCATACCTCTAACTTCATTTGTTAAGGAGTAATTGCATTTTTTTAAATATTTTACCTTTGACCCCGCCCCAGGGCTCCTGAGGATGAGGCCAAAATTCTAAGACTGTTAGGCACATCTACAGACTTGTAACAATACATCGTGAAGTATGAAGTTTGTACCTGTAATAGCCTAGGAGGAGTAGTATTGCTATAGCAAATTTTGACCTTTGACCCCACCCCAGGGCCCCTGTGGGTGATGTAAAAATTCTAAGACTATTGGGCACATCTACAGACATTTACCAATGCATTCCTGAAGTATTAAGTTTGTACCTGTAATACACTAGGAGGTGTTGCGAGACATTACACACAGACGGATGGATGTGGGGATAAATACATACAATTTTATTGTATTAGAAAGCATATATATCACGTATTAAACTTGGCTATCGCTATCTATATTTAAAGATCTTAATTAAAACAGGGATATCTCGAATTATATTTTCAGCCAACATTAAAAGAAATAATTCTATTTAAAACAGATCGACGTATCTTGATTTTTAAGTATATAGATATTTTCATGAAATAATATGTGTATAGAAAGCTAGAGACATGTGTAACTTAAATACAGTTATCTGCATTTAATTGATAAAAACAATGTAATGCCCGAGCGATTGGGGAAGTAAATAAATCAAAATTAATAATGGTTTAATCAAGAAAAATGCAACGTCTGAACCGGGACTTAAACCCGGGACCTCCTGATTACCGACCAGGTGCTATACCAACAGAGCTACACAGAACACTATGTGCATCTCTTCCCGATTTCGTTACAACTCAAACGGAATGTAATGTCATTATGGCATCGTTAAATCCGCTTTTGTCAACTAATTTTAACTGTTAAACGTGACATTTGTATTTTTAGAGAAAGGAGAAAAAATACCTACCTACCCACTATAAATATTGTGGGTTAGAGGATAGGAAACACACAATTTTTTAAGGATGGCCTTATACTAAACACAACTCACTCAGTAAACAAATGTAATTTACAACATCTCACGACTTTGAAAGTTGTAAAAACAAATACTCATATGCATGTGAACCTCCCTGATTTGGGGAGTGGGGAGAGAGGAGGACGAGGGTTTTTGGGGAGAGGGAGAAAGGGGCAAAAGGCGGTGAAATCGACTGCCAAATTTTGTCAAAAATGAGCGAGAAACCAGACAAATGCTGGATATCTCCCTGAAATCATAGAAGCTTGGGGAGTGGATAATAACATTTGTCCGTATATATACGCTCGGGGACCTGCCGACCCTCATTAAACATTATTATTCCCTAGTCTAATTTAATCGCCGTAATAGGGATGAGACTAGCCCCTTTGCAATTCGAGGACGATCAAATAAAACAATATCAAATGCACGTTTCGGCCATCAACATTGACCACTATCTAAAACCACTAAGACCAAAGCAAACTGTCAGGACAAAGCAGTACGAGGACTTTATTCAGAGAAATATTGTGGAAAACAGTGTGAACAATAACAACAAGTGCTTTAAACCAATATTCACAAATACATTGAATTACAAGAACTCATTCTTTGTGAAAACTGCCATAGATTGGAACAAACTTAGTGACAATTTAGTGGAAGCTGACTCCATCGAGTGTTTCAAGTCACTACTAACAAAATTGGACTAATGCACATTCCTTCCCGCTGTGATCACTTTACTAATCCAGATCCAGATCCCCAAGCTCTTGTGCCTGAAACCAGTGCCAAATTTTCCTTTCTTATGTTCATTTTTCATAAATCTCTCTGAAATGGATGACAAAATCTTCCTGATTACAATGAGAAAAGGTTCACATGCATATACTCACCATGTTAGGCTCTTCAGATCTTCTGGCAATTCCATGTCAATATTGAAAAAAGTTGATTGAGTCAAAACTGAAAGCGTAAGCGTCTCCGTGACTTGGATCGGAAGGCGTTTAAAATACAGCGAATTTTAACCAATCAGACACGACCTCGTATTTGCTCCATACGATAATGACGTCATATCCGTTGCCATAACTGTTGAAGATAAAAAAATACGCCGTTTTGGGGGAACTCAGTGCGACATCTTCTTCAAACAGCCGAGTTATGCACAAACATCGGTACGATCTTGAAGATAAATCATTCAGCGATAGAACGAGACCGGATTTGTTAAAATAATGGCCTATTGACTTAGAAATTCTAATTTTGATCGGGGAAGGGGTCAACGTTTTTTTTCTTTCCTTGTCTCTTTATATGCGCCAGAGGACCCCCACCCCCATCAAACGTTATTATCCACTCTCTAAGCTCCTGTGGATATCGTCAGTGCAATTTTCGATATAAGAATATTGATCGAGGTTGCTCTATTTGGAGATAACGAAACTAAACGGTAATAATTACAGCGCCACTTAATTAGAATCTAAACAAGGAAGTTATCTTATCAGTTTCATGCGACTTGATAAAATACATACTTGACATTGCAACCCGCATAAACGTGTAATGCAATTTGTACACTTGAATGTCTATTTACAGCCTGTCGACATTACAACACATTTACAAATAAGAGCATGTGATTATAGAATCGCTGTCTCATCTCAGATGAATAGATCATAAACCTGAAGTGGGACCAAGTTAACATGTGAATGACCAAAGGTCGGAGTTACATGTGTTTGTTATTCACTTACAACGGAGTGATTTGATTTATCACGCTTCGTCTGCTAATCGGGACGGCTGTTAATATTACAAGGTATGTTATATTTTACTGCATGGTAAAATGACATTTCGTAACGCCGTCTATATATATACTGAGCTGTATTTGGAAATCCCCGTGTACTAAAGTTGTTAAGATACTTTGTTTGATTTTACTTTATCATTATTAGGTCACGAGCACACCGAGTATGAAGTACATAAGGCCTGGTGGTAAAACATCGGGCCCTGAATCGGGGAGCCGTTTATATGTATCTGCATTACTTCTATGGAAGGCGGTTCATGTCAAATATACGTTGAACGTGAATTTAATTAATTTGTAAAAGGTTATCCAACTTGAATTTAGAATGAAATTATTATTTTGAAGTTTAAGAAGTAACGGAAATTATTAACTTCTTCGTGATAGCTATTCTATCATGTCTGAATTATTTGACGGTTGAAATCAGAATAAATAAGAATGAACAAGTAGTATGATTAATTAATTCGTCAAGCACATAGAAAATGGAGTTTGAAATAATTATCCCCCAAATCGAATAATGTTCCATCCAGAGTATCCATATAATTATTTGCATTTCCCATATACCGAATTTATCCATTTTGGTTTATTAACTGAAGTATTTTTTTTCCGTAAATTAAATAAAGTTTGTAATGGTTATTTAACTTGAATTAAGAATCAATAAATAGTTTTTAAGTTTTAGTAAGAACAACAGTTGTTAACCTCTAAAAGATGGTATAGTTGCAATGCGGCAAAACTTTTTGACTGCCAATATTAGACTATTTACGATCGAAACATGGGTTGGTATGTAAATGGATGTATACAGCTACTCCGTAATTATATACGCCTGAAATAAAGATATAAGGTCACGCTACAGTGTACAGAACAGATGCGCTGTTGCTAAAAGCATAAAGCTGTAAAACCAAAAGATTCACAATACAGATGAAAAGTAGAAGATGTGATCGTCTTTAAGAATTAACGTAATATCAAATCGATAAAAAAACTAATACATGGTAATAAGCAATTAAGGATTATATTTCTAATCAAAGGTTACAAATAAAAAACAACAGTCTCGGACCATGTTATGCAATTTTATGTTCACATTATGTTAACCTGCCTTGCATGTCTTTGAGTATTTTTAATCAATTATATAAGCGGCTTTTTAGTTTATACTAATTTATTTCAACTCGATTGCGATGAAAGCTCAGAATTTATATGAACCACTCTCGAGTCCGCATCCTGGATAGAACTCGTACTGAGTGAATTTTATAAGAGGCACCGAGTCTAGTTGGGATTCGAACCCGCTGCCTCTGGCGTGAGCGGCCAACACTCTATCCATTATTCTACCATCCTAAAGGGCAT